>OX388328.1:4927159-5502159 GCA_947579605.1 Athripsodes cinereus
TACATAATACAAAGTGGAATATCAGAAATAGATGAATAAATATTTTAACTTGTTCGTTAATACATAATATGTTTGTTTACGTATACCCTATGAACCCCCTTAATAAGCAGGAAAGAGGAAATATTATACCCTCTATACAAAGTCTCATCCTATTCGTAGGTTCTGAAAATATCAGTGTCTTTGACTCACGTCTGATTGGTCACCACGTTGGTCAATTTGGCAGGGTATAGGACTTTTAATAAAGAATTCTCGGGATAAACTTCTCTCGTTTCAGACCTACTCTAACTTCGTAAAACAAGCATTTTACTTACATAGTGGTATTCATCTTCTGCATCAAAAAAGAAACGAATTGTGGAAAACAAGGTGTTGCCACATTTAAGACATTATTTGTCATATTTTGCACACAAATTGTTTATTTATTGACAATGGAATAAAATAATAAAATAGCGTTCGTGACGCTGATGATAACCATCCAATAATAATTATAGCTATGTCTTTTCCATCTGGAAAAATTCTGGATTCTGCATCAGAGTATCAGTAATATCGTAGACGGAGATAACTGAATTGGCGCAAATACGCTCTGTATGAAATAGGCTGGTTTTGGCCCTGTGCTTCAGGAAAAAGCGATTAAGAGTTGTTGGACTGGATTGCATATGTTTTTTTTATTTGAAAATGAATAATATTTTGTTTTATGTTGTATGTTTGTCTTTGATTTCTTCAGGTCCCTGTTTCCCTATCCTTCCTTCCGAGGGAAGCAGCAAAGACAACATTCTTTGCGTTGTTGTATGTTGTATGTGCATCATATACAACATACCTACCAAGTTAATACCTATTCAAATAGGTTGACTATCGGTGAGTGTAATCAATGGGAATGATAAATCTAGAGTGGTTCAAAAATATGATTGTAATTTTTTTGTCAATTTCGTGATTATTTCTTGAGTGAAACCGGGTTTAATTCTAGTCATAATAATATTGTCATCTTACGTAGTATGGGGTTATTTATTTTAAATTGAAAATGGTGGAAAAACCCCTTCAGGCTAATACAAGTAATAATAATAATAATATTCTATCTAAGTATTTAGGCAGTAGGTAGTATGGAAAACTCCTTAACATCATCGCGACGTTTAACGTATATATATTATTATTAGGGTTAAAATAAAATAAATTTGATAACAATAATTACATACGCATGAGGTGCACCCTTAAGAATATTTTTAAACCTAAAATTATTTATTTACAAGTCTGCTAACACTAATAATATCTCTGTGAATATATAAAATATGTTTAAAATTTTTGGCCATAAATTTACCCAAAATATTAAACCTTGTATAGAATGTATTATTTTTTCTCGATCTTGTCTGAATTCAGTGTCTATTGATGAAATTTAAATACAATTATGAACTGAATACTGAAAAATTTATTGACTGTGTCGGTTTTTTTTTTCATTCTTTACTGTACATTGATTCCAAACAATTACATAGAAGGTATACATTCAAGTTAGATACAATACATATACAGAAAAAAGATTGCAAGGCGCGATCTCTTCCAATTAACCCAATTTGAAGAGTAGAATTCCAAAATGAATTTAAAAACAGATTTTTTTTCTACTATATTGATTTTTATTGAGATAAACGTCTTTCGTCTTTCAAGGACTCGCCAATCAAGAGATAATCAATAAAGTAGAAAAAATATTTATATATTTATTTATTTTCTCGAAGGGAACAAACAGTCAACACAATAAGTATTAAAACAATTAATATTAAATGCAATAAAGACCATCAGAGTCCCCCTATATTACCACAGTTTAAAAAATTCAAAGCAACTAAAACAAAACCAAGACAAATACACAAAACCAACAACAAAAACAAAGAAATATAATAATAAGATAGGATAAGATAAGAAAAGAGAAAAGTTAAACATAATAATCAATCATAATATAATACAATTATTAATTTCATCATGAAAAAATTATCCTAGAATAATAATAATAATAATAAACACTTTATTGTCAAATATACAAATATTTTACAAAAGGCGTACATATTGCCTTGAGGCAATGTCTTCCAGTAAACCTACTACAATGTTTGAGAACTGTTTTAGTATAAAGTGAGTTTAGATCAAAAGATAAACAGAAAATGAAATATATAATATGAAACAAGAATACCTATATAAATATAAAAAAAAATAAAAGATAAAAATGTAAGCATTCACAACCATAAACCTATATTATATGTATCTAAGTGAGAACTATCTACTATTGATGAGATGGTGGGTTGTTTATGAGGGATTTTACTTTATGTTTGAATGAGCCTATAGTTGAAGAGGACCGAATATCATTGGGGAGGTTGTTCCAGATTCTGGTAGCATGTACGGTAAAAGAAGATGAATAAAAAGATGTACTATGAGGTGGGAATTCTAAACGACGATTGTTTTGTGACCTTAACGATAGACCATGGGAAGAAAGGGGAACAAACCGTTCGAAGAGGTATTGAGGAGCTTCATGCTTAAGGATGTTATAAAGAAAGCAAAGTATATGTAAATTACGGGATTCCTTGTATGATGGCCATTTGAGTTCAGTACGGAATTGAGAGATGTGGTCATATTTTCTTAGACCAAAGATAAAGCGAATGCAAGCATTCTGCAGCCGATCCAACTTCGCATTGAGTTCTTCAGTGGTATCTAGAAAGGTGCAGTCTGCATAGAACAGGATTGGTAGTAGAAAGGACAAAGCCATCATTCGTTTAGTGTCAACTGGAAGGAAGAATTGTAATCGTTTGAAGGAGTGTAGTCTGAAAAAGATTTTGCGACTTACCTCCTTGATATGATCTAGTTTGTAGAATATTGTAGTTTAGAAAACAGCGCCTTTCTTTTTCTACTACAAATGTTTTGGATATTGATTAATCATCATCATCTCCATCGGTCCCTCAATCCTGAGGATCGTGACTATCATGCCTCGTTCTGTAGAGTTGTAGAGCATTTCTCCACCTTGAGCGATCCTCCGCCATGTGCAAGGCCCCGTCTAGTGAACTATGTGTGGCCTCCTTAATTTGGTCGCTCTATCTTGCTGGTACTCGGCCCCTTCCACACTTCCTTTCTTCAGCCCCAGTTATAATTACTCTTTCCAGATAGGTATAGGATATTTATTGAGTTTTTGGAATTAATTTATTCTAGAATGAAGGCGGATTTTTTAATAGAATCGGTGTAACCAACGAAAATACGAACATCTCTGTCCTGTTAAAGTCAGGCATTCGTAAAACCTCAAATTAAAGAGAATATACATCTATAATTCAGCGTTCAAGCATGCCACCTATTCTGGCTGTCTCGTTCTTCTACCGGCATGGAGAGGTCATTCTGCATGTTCATAACATGCAGTTAGTTTGCTGGCTAACTCACTTGTGGGATATGCCATGATGATTTATTATATGTATGTATCTAAAAAATTGGCATTCACATGAATGGGATGGAAAAAGATGTAAGAAATAATGATATTTCACATCTTAAATTCAGCGGTGAGATTTGCCACTTATCAGACACTTAAGAGACGCCTCTTGTGTTTATTACACGTGGTTATTCATCCGATGGTTACCTCACATATGTGAAATTATTTATTTATTTTATTCTTCTTGCATACTTTCAGATATTCCAAATAGAGGGCGATGAAATTTTCCTTTGTAATTAATGCAATTATTGGTTGGAGATTGTAGAGAGAATAGTTTACCAGAGGGAGATCAGATCCGCTCTGGAAGTTAGACAGATAACATCTTCTAGTTTTAAATACTTATCCATCTACTACTGAATACTGTCTCTTTTTCTGGAGTCTGTGTTATAGTAAGTTTAATATCTTGTTTTTGAGTAATACCTCTACACATGACCTGTCCTCATGAGGTATAATGCTTATTTATATGTATTTTAAGTCATAATGTATGTATAAATTGAGTTCTTGTGTTGTGTAAACTGTATGTTTGTATATAAATAAATAAATAAATAAATCTACAATCTTATTGTTAACTTATACTTTTTCTTGGTGAATAAAATTTGTGATAGTGATTTTCATGTAAGTAAAACCAATCTTTCATTTCGTTCCTTTAATGATCACAACTACTCATTTTATGCATATTGGAATCAGATTGATTTTCTTTTATTTGCATAACCTTCTGTTAGTTTATATGGAGTTGGTAAAAATATATACAAGGTGAATCTGTGATAACATTTTATTTTCTCAATTAACAATCAATCATTATAACACAAAACCATCACCCCATATTATCATTCACACAACAAAATCAACAAATCAGTTTACATAAGAAAAAATGTGATGATATTATGCAGTGCCGAGATTATCACTTTATAGTGATTCCTTCCATCTAACCACGTATATAATATAATGAGTTACAATCCATTGGATTGGTCTGCAACGAGTTTTAACTTATTTCTCCACTCCTCCCTATTCTCAGCTAGTCTCTTCAACTCCATATATGAGCCACAGCTCATGTCCCTCTTCAGTTGGTCCATATAGGCGTCTCTCGGTCGACCTCTGCCATTTGTGCCTTCGGTCCTGCCCTCTGCGATTGCGATGAGCAGTCCTGGGTGCCTGATGTTGTGGCCAATCCAATTAGCTCGTTGTTGGCAGATTCTTTTGAGGAGTTGCCTTTTTTCGCCAACCCTGGTTAACACTTCTTCGTTTTCGACGTGTTACCACGTATAAGTATAGATATATTGACATATATTTCACAGTATAGGTATGCATAATAAATAAATAATTTATAAATGTTAGCCTTCGACATAATTCGTAGATAATTCTAAAATTATCTCTATCAGAGTTTAATGTGCAGACATATAATATATTATTATGGATGTATTAGTGACAGCGTTGTGCTGGTTTGAGTGACTGGTAGAGATTCATATAACGTTCGCAGAACCATCTATTTTTCTATTTGCTATACCTAATACTTTTCGATGGTCTTGTCTCTTAACACGATTAATTGAGGAGATGCAATGAAAATGAGACGTCAATAATTTGTATTATATAATTAAAAGTTTTATGTATACTGGTGACAATAATTATAAATTCTAAAATTTTGAAATAATGACGTCAAATTTCCGACTCTAGGGACGGATGTATGCAAGTGAGACGCGAACATGATAAAATAAGGATGAAAGATCATAAATGCAGTAGAAATGAGATCGTTGAGAAGGATGTTTGGTAAAAGTCTGAGAGATCGTGTGCGTAACAGTGATATACGAAAGGAATGTGGAATGAAAGTTGGTGTAATAACAAGGATGAATGTAAATAATTTACGATGATTTGGGCATACTTTCTGTATAAATCTTCGACACAAATGATGTAACGTAAATTTGAAATTTATATAACAAATATTTTCTTCAACAATACGTTACTTCGTCTTGTTAGGACATATAAGATGAAAGACGTCTCTCTCGTCCAATAAACAAATAGTAGAATAAAACATTGGTTTTATTTATTTCGCTATGGATAGGAATAAGTGGCGCTCGACCATTTATACCTACATCAAAAGGGAAACGAACACAGAAAATGAACTGGACGCAGAGTTATATCATCATCATCATCATCATCATCATCGCCCTCAACGCTCCTCTCGGGAGCACAGGACAGAAATCAGCCTCCTCCATTCAGAGCGTCTCTGTGCCAATTGCGTCACCTCTTTCCACGACATTCCTTGCGCTCTGATATCGTTGTCATAGGAACGGTGTATTGTGAAAGAGGGACGCCCGGGCCTACGGAACCCCTGCGGACGGATGAACAGTGCTCTTTTTGGCCAACTATAATTGGGCATTCTCAAAACATGTCCCAGCCAGGACCATCGTCTCTCTTGTATTACGGAGATTACAGGTCTCTGCTGGGTGCGCCGGCGCACAGCATCATTTGTAACATGTTCATACCATCTGACATCCAAAATCCTTCTAAGACACTTGTTTTCAAAGCTTAGTATCTTCCGCTCTTGAGCCTTGGTGAGCCTTGGTGGCTCTTGAGGGTTATATAGCTCTTAGATAACTCCATACACAGGGCTTGCTTGCATTAGATGATGATGAATAGGGAAACGGTAATGATGATAACGATAAGAGATCGTCGATGCTTTTAACTAACTAATTATCTATTATTCGATGGTTGTGCATTATATGACTTCCCTTTCCGTCCCTAGAGATGCAAATACTCATGATGCTGTCTGAATGCAATTAACGTGATTAATTATGGATCGCGCAGTCCGAGGTTCGTCACCGTTATAGTCTACTCGTATACTCGTATCTATGTAGCAATACATAGAGAATAATAATCTCTATGGAATCATTATGAGGTACCTACATACCCGTTATTATCTCCATTATATGTAGGATATACCTGGGAATGAGAATATTAACCTGGGTAGGTCATTTCAACTGAGTATTGATCTGCCCATGGCTGAAAATAATTTAATAATGCACCTAATTGTAATATACATACCCAGATATCTGTAGATTTAATAATAATAATAATAATAATCTAGACGCAAGTGAATGAGTAGGTATGTGTATTTGGGAAGTATGTTTGCGAGGGATGGAAGATACGGCATGGACATAGAAAGAAGAAAAGTCGCAAGTGCTAGAGTGAATGGTGCACTTCGACCCATTGTTAGCAATTCATGTGTCGAACATGGCTAAAACGCTGGTGCACAATACCATTCTGGTACCGACACTTATGTATGCAAGTGAAACGTGGACGTGGTTGAAGAAGGACGAGAGTGGAATAAATGCCGTGGAGATACATGCGTTCACTAAGAAGAATGGTTGGTAAAACATTGCGGGATAGAGTGAAGAATGAGGATATCAGGAGAATGAGCAGATGCGAGAAGAGTGTTGTGGATAGAATGCGTGTAAATAAGTTACGATGGTTTGGACATGTTGAGCGAATGCAAGATGAAAAAATGACGAAGACGATTATTTGTGTTTAATGATATTTGTGTTTAATAAACTATTATTATTTGTCTGAAAGAGGAGGTGTGAGGAAGCGCGGACGGCCAAGAACCACGTGGCTTGAGCACGTGGATCAAATCCTAAAGGATGTCCGCGTGTTGAGTAAGAGAAATCGGCGAACACGTATGAGAAACTAGATAAATGTGGAGGAAGCGAAAGTAGATCGACATGGCGTTCCGTTCTCTCTCCCTACCCCTCCTGGGACACGGCGTGAGGGTATAGATAGAATAATCTAGACAATTTATCGCCGTTTAGTGGAACGACACAATGTAAGGTTCATTTTGAGTTTTTCTTATTTATTTATTGTTATTATCCAATATCAATATATTTTATTATGTTAATTTCACTATTATTAAATTTTGAAAGCATTTGTAATTATCACAAATTTGATTAAAATGCGAAACAATTATGTGAGTTCCAACGTATTATTAATTGTCACAAATTTTTATTCACTAATTCATATATTTTAAAATTTGTAATTTTTAACTTGTTTGAAAATAATATATTGAATTTATGAAGTGAAATATTTTTATTTTTTCAAACATCTGCCTTCAACACTCAAAAACTTCCATAAAAGAGTGGGAAATATATCATTTGCCTGCTGCCCCACGGCTTTCTAATAATTTATTGGATAAATGGAAATTGTTAATACAATTTATTGGATAAAAGGACAAGTCTATGGATTTTAGTTTATTAATTAAAACGTGTACCGTAGGGGTGTTTCTGAATTTGCAAGGCAGTTAATTCCAAATTCTAATTGCATTAGTCGTTTATGACGAACTGAAGAAGGCCGATTAAAATAAATTAAAAAAAATCAATGAAAATTTCTTATGATTCCTTTATTTATTTATTTATTCATTCCAGGTCAAAAGCCTTTTTTACATAATATATATAAAAACAATCCTCACAACAATAAAATTGAAAACAAAACACAAACATATTCAAATTTCTAAGATATAAAAACATATAAAAGACAATGTAAAAGAAATAATATAAAAGATATTAAAATTTAAAAATAAAATGTGTACACATACAGAATATAAAAATCCAAAACCACAATACAAATAAACAAAATGTCAAAGACATGAAATTTAAAACACATGCAAATAATCATCAATTATAGTTACCAATAAAAATAACAAGACAGACTGGATATAAGAAGATGGATCGATTATAATTAACAATAAAAACGACAACACAGAACAATCCATATCACTGAACATTACAGCAATTCACATTAGCAAATTCACATCCTCTGGATTCTCAACATGCCTTCTGTCACAATCATGTGACTTATATTGGACTAATGATGATTGAAATATGTCAACCCCTCCAGCAAATTCATTTCCCAAACGCTGAATTCTTTTTAGTGATGAATTCTGACCATACGTAGTGGTCGAGTTATCAACATAAAATGGTAAGGATTGCCGAGTAACTCTCAATGGTGCATGAAAATTAATCCTATACACCTTTATATCTCAAAATTAACCTTGAGAGGGTTAGGTTTTTGTTGCACTTAACAGTTCATTTGATCTTGGTTCACAGTAATAGCTGGTACAAAGATGAATAAGAGACGAGCGGCAAAGGGTTAAATAATAGAAAGAATAATAGCTACAGCGTAAATAAAATAATATTATATATATTCTTACCTACAGGGTTGCGTGCTGAAAGGGTTAATACAATTTAGTTAATAACCATTTCTTTACATTAATCTAAGGCAACACAAAATTCACTGCACGGAATCTGCACACGGCAGAAAATCGGGTCAATTTCTACTATAGGTTATCCAGTAGTATCCATTACGAAAATATATATTGATGATCATAGTTGTACGTATTATCCTTCACTGTACACCGTTACAAGATATCACAGAAGCCATATGGGGGTGCATATTGTCCAGTGATTGCAATATTATGTAAATTCTTATTATGCCATGAAATTGAAATATGTAGAGGAATAAATCATTTTATAAATATAATTTGTAAATCGTGCTTTCTCACACCCCCTCTTTCGTGTTAATCATTTAAAATTTTGATAAACGTTATTTATTTATTTTATTCTTCTAGCACATCATCATTCGCATAACAAAATCAACAAATCAGTTTACATAAGAAAAAATGTGATAATATGCCGTGGCGAGATTATCACATTATAGTGATTTCTTCCATCTAACCACACGTTAAACGTTAGATCAATAAATTAAGTAATTAACAAAGTATAGTTTTATAAACCAAAATATAAAATATCTGAAGCATATCTTCCAGCCAACCCTGTCACTCTGTGTGGCACCTTGGTAAATATTAATTACACTTGTCTAAACGTTAATGATCTGTAATTTTCTACCTTCTTCTATTTACCCCTTCTCTCTCACTCTCTCCATCTCTCTTGTCTTATTCTTTCTAACCCCCCTCCCCTTCATTTCCTCTCCTACTTTTATTTCCTACTATACCTTCCTCCCCTCTTCCCTTCTATCCCTCCACGAACACCGACACTTAGCCCTTCTGTAGCCGTAAATATTATAGCACAAAAATTTTCTTTACGCTTTGAGTTTAAATTTTTGCTCGTTTTTACGCCGGATGATTTGCGCTAGTAATTTGGCCACCTTATTATTTACATTGTCAATGGAAAGTGTTTTTAAAATTATGGGTTGGAGAAGCAAGGTAGTCAGGTTTGATGGATTATAGTTAAATCAATCCTTTTTTGCTGATGATAGAGTCATCGAAGGTAACTCAAAAATATGTTAAAGGATCTGCATGAAATCTCTCTAAAAATTGGTATGGAAATGAACACTAGATAAACGAAAATTGTGAAGATAAAGGCCCGTTTTGTACCTGAATATCTCCACATTTAAACCAAAATTGTCTTCATGGGAATGGAATTGGGGAGTCTTGAATATTAAAATATTGACTAAAATAGAAAACAAACAAATAAACAAAAGAATAACTTAACTTTAATAAACAGGTTTTCGTGAATAACGAAATGCTTAGTTGAGGTGAAACAAAACAAGAAAACCACACACCTAATAAAGATCATGTTGAAACTTTAAGTGACAATGAGAGGGTTATGTGGCGAGACGAGAAGAGAGGGTGGTAGATGGATACTTAGAACTCTCATATGGTTATCATAGAAAAATAAAAAAAAAACAGCGGAAGAAGTAAGAAAGGCGTCCCAGCGCTTCAGAATTGCCTCTAGGCTGGCTTGAGTGATCACTTTCGGTGTCCATGGACAACTTTTACCAATTCCATCTGGTTTTATCATCTGTTAATCCAGCAAAACAATAAAAAAATAATAAATACTGTAAACATAGATATGCAGGTTGTCCTCGTCGCACAATAAAAAAATATACATTCAGGGAGGGTGGCATGCCTAATCACTGAATTTTAGATGTTAATTGTATTCGTTCGAACATGTGTCTTTTATAAGAAGCTCGAAAATAGTAGGAGACCTACCTATTCTTTATCGGAAACAACACAGATTAAGGCGAAAATCATGTTGACGTAAATATTACAAACACGGTCTCATTTGGCCCTTCACTCAACTACCTACTAACATTTTTTGCCCCACCTTACACTTTTACTCTTTGCCCGTCTCCCTGACATCAAACCTTATGCCCCCTCCTCTGTCCTCCCTATTTGACTCATCCTCCTTCCTGACTTTCACTGTATACATCTAAAAATATTGTATCAAAGGAATAAAAAGATCTCTCTTTACTCAGTGTTCTGGATTATTTGAATATTTTAAAAATGACACGCAGATGAAAAAAAAATATATATAGTCGATTCCGCTTAATTGGGACACATCGGGACTTGGGCATTTTGTCCCAATTAAGCGGCTGTCCCAATTAAGCTAAGTTCACATTTTTTTTTTAATTAATCCATTTCATTTTGGCAACTAAGGCCATTAACTAGTAATACTCATATTAAATAATAATGCATATTTTTTTCAATAATTTTATTTTATAAACTCTTGAAAACTGTAAATTACATATAGGTTATATAAATTAAATATGTTATATAAACTTTAAGAAAATAAATAATTCCTAATTTAAATAATAAATGGGTAGGTACATACAATTTAATTCAATGCAAAAATGAGAATTCTTCGTACATATTTTTTCTTGAGAAAATGTGTAACATAATATGTGCTGTTATCTAAAATTTACAGTCCCAATTAAGCGGAATGTTGTCTCAATTAAACATATAAATTTACTATTGGTTTCTTGGTTTGGTTTCTGTTCTTTGAGATTTGTCCCAAATAAGCGGCTGTCCCAATTAAGCGGAATCGACTGTATATAGAATTACTAGCTGACCCGGCAAACGTTGTTTTGTCATATACATTATAAATCTACCGGAGCTGAAAATTATTGAATTACTAATATCACTTTTAAAAAATAGGGGTTGATGGTGGAAGGGTGAAAATTTAGGGCTGTATGTATTTTTTAATGCCTCACCATAAAAAAAAATAAAAATTTTGTCCAAAAAATGAAAAAAAAAAATCGGAATGGACCACCCTTAACTTTTAGGGGTATGAAAAATAGATGTTGGCTGATTCTCAGACCTACTCGATATGCACACAAAATTTCATCATAATCGTACCAGCCGTTTCGGAGGAGTATGATAACAAACACAGTGACACGAGGAATTTATATATTAGATTTTTACACAAATTTACAATTATAAAAATTATTTAATATCCAGTTTATTTTCTTCAGTTGAATTTGGATTCAAAAATAAACTCAAACATATTTTAAAAACTCTTCACAGTAGGTTATGATATAATAGAGTAAGTCTTAATTTCAGCTATGAGATTTTCCACAAATCCTGAATGTTTTAATTTCTTGTTTAACAACGGCTAAAATGCTGGTGCACAACGTACCATCCTCGTACCGACACCTATGTATGCAAGCGAAACTTGGACATGGCTGAAGAAGGACGAGAGTGGAAAAAATGCAGTGGAGATGCGATCACTGAGAAGAATGGTAGGTAAAACATTGCGTGATAGAGTAAAGAATAAGGATATTAGAAGAATGAGTGGATGCAAGAGAAGTGTTGTGGATAGAATGCGTGTAAATAAATTGAGATGGTTTGGTCATGTGGAGCGAATGGATGGTGTAAGATTGACGAAGAGGGTGTATTTATCTGAAAGAGAGGGTGTAAGACAGCGCGGACGTTCAAGAACTACGTGGCTTGACCACGTGGATCAAATTATCAAGGACGGTCGCGTGTTAAGTAAGAGGAATCGGCGTGCATGTATGAGAAACTGGATGAATGTAGAGGAAGCGAAATAAGTATGTAAGGATAGATCTATATGGCGTTCCGTTCTCTCTGCCTACCCCACCTACGACACGGCGTGAGGGTATAGTGTAGTATAGTATAGTTTAACAACCCGATTTAA
The DNA here is from genome assembly GCA_947579605.1 of Athripsodes cinereus. NCBI lineage: Eukaryota > Metazoa > Arthropoda > Insecta > Trichoptera > Leptoceridae > Athripsodes > Athripsodes cinereus. Next base: position 4,939,541 of record OX388328.1, read on the forward strand.
CTCAAGACTTTATAGACTTAGACGAGTAAAAGTTCGATTGTCTATAATACTTGTATGCAATCAGTCTATCGACTAACTTCTCATTAAGCTATTATAATCAAGCAATATAAATCTATACATATTCTTTATTCTTTATTCTTTCTTATCATCCGTAGGCCATTGATTTGGCACTTGGAATCGTCAGACATATAAAAGAAAGTAGTGTTAGTTACACTATTAAATTTATAACTCAAGAATGGCTGTACCGATTTGAATGATCTCTGATTTGTTGGATTCTTCTCCGTCCGGAATAGCCTATAGGCTATTAAAATATCTCACAAATTGACGAGAAGAAAAATTACGAAGAAAATTATTAACGCCATACATTTTGAATTTCAATAAATAATGCAATATGCAGATTATACAAAATCAACAATGATGTTTTTTTATAGATTGGCCTATTAATAGAATAATTTTTGTGTACATTTTCAAATTAGAATCGTCATCTATACAATTTAATGTCTGTGGTTCTCTAATTTCAATTTTTAAAAAATCATGGATAAGAATTTTTATAAATTTAAAATGAATAGGTATTTACCTAAAAAATAAATTAGTAGGTACCTACATAATTATATTACGTACAGCAACTAATTTATAAACAAATCTGAGTTAAGTATTATTGTTCAACATAAATGAATTTCATTTTATTTTGTACTATACGATGACAAACTTGGACAATTACGGGAGTTTATAAAGAGATTAAAAATATTTATTTATTTATTTTATTCTTCTTGCACATCATCATACACATAACAAAGTAACAAAGCAGTTTACATAAAAAATGATGTGATGATATGCAGTGGCGAGATTATCACTTTATAATAATTACTGCCATCTAACCACGTCATATTAACACTAAACCACTAAACAGAAACAAAAATAATAATAACAAAAAAACAATTAATCACTCATTGATTGTTAGGCGGCATGAAGTTCGCTGGGTCAGCTAGTACAATATATTATCTAAATAAATATGGAATAGCACATTAAATACTAAGTATTTTCGTAATAAATGTCTCATGATAATACATTTTCTTTCCAAGATAATGTCATATCATAATATTAATAAAAGATAATAAAATAATAAATCAAGAAGGATTTATGTGAAGATTATATATTAAACCTTTGTCGTATATTTTTTAATTAATATTCACCTACGAGTATAGCTGTTTCTAATTAATAATATATACCTAGTTATTACTGTCTTAAGAATCATTACATCTTAAGATGAAAGACTTTGCAATATTGCCCAGGTATTTTTTTTATTTGTTTTAATCAATACAGGTATGTATACAATATAAATTGTTTGATGTTATAAAATGAGTTAGTTGGAAGATATGGCTTCTGCGATGAACTCGCCCATTGTACAATATCATTTATTTGTATTTTGTATCACATTGTTTTATAACTTTCTAAATATATATTGTGCAATAAAGTTTATTATTATTATTATAAAACACCAATTTAATTACCTGTAAGCTGGGCTCGTAGATTTTTTTTTAAAAGACATATCTGGGTTTTTGTTATAAACCCTTCCACAGTAAGCTAAAAGCTTGTGTAGTGAAAGGAGAGTTTGCCGGCACCTGGGATCGAAACACGGACTTCATGCTCACGAAGCCGAGACTCAAACATACATACATAGATCATAATGTGTTGAATGTCCTGACTTTTGTTAGATCACTTAAATTAAGGTTACATTAACCAATTACAGTTCTTGGATGGGTGATCATTATACATACGCGATCATTTCAGTTTTGATTTGACAAATGGTTAGGAATAAGGATATCAGAAGAATGAGCGGATGCAAGAGGTGTGTTGTAGATAAAATGCGTGCTAATAAGCTACAATGGTTTGGACATGTGGAATGACAGAATGTAGATAGGATTGCGTAGAAGAAAGGTTTCGTCGTTAACCTGGAGGTAGAATCTTGGCCTCATGAACAAGGCGTCTGCGGTTTGATCCCAGGTGCCGGCGAACTCACCTTTCACAACGTAAGCTTTTAGCTTACTGTGAAAGGTGTATAAGTTGTATTTGGACTTATAACAAAACCCGAATACATATTTTAAAAAATATATATATTATATTATATACTTGCCTGATCAAATTCTCAAGGACGGCCGTGTGTTGTTGAGCAACGGAAATCGACGTGCGTCTATGAGAAATTGCTTGAATGTAGAAGAAGTGAAAGGATATAAATCTACATGGCGTTCCGTTCTCTCTGCCTACCCCACTTGGAATACGGTGTGAAGATATAATATAATATAGTAGGTATATACTATATACATTTCAGACGTAAGATCATAATGTAATAAAGTTTTCATAATAAAGTAATTTTTATTTATTTTCTTTTGTTCCAGAAAAAGACCCATACCCAGTGGAAGCCCTCCCAACCTGCAACTATGCCCTGAACGTCTGCCATAGTGAGAAGTCCTGCGCTGCTCTATTTGACACCTTCAAGCTTGCCTGCAGAGCCCGGGATGGAGATTGCAAGATGGATGACAAGTGAGTACCGATTAAACAATAATTTGTTTGATTTATTTATGTGCATGGCACCTAGACTGTTTAATATCATGCCTCTAAAGATTAGAGAAATCACTGTTTTTGTTGAATTTAAAAGAGCATATTATGGGTGGGTGTCTGATCTTCCAATGGAGAGATTGCAAGATATTATCTTAGGATTTGTTCCATGATTTGTTTTGTGTTTTATGTGTTTTTGTGTTTTATGTGGGGTGATATACGTGTGTTAGTATGTGGTGTGGGATTGGTGATGTGTGTGGTTGAGGAATATGTTGTTTTTTTCTGGTTTTGTATGGAAAAATGGTTTGTTTGTGTGTTGTTTCATGTACCTACGGACGGTTTACAGCAGTGTTTTTCTTGTTATGAATGTGATTGTGTAAATATAGGAGAATGCTTTTTGTGATTGTGTATATGTTTCTATATGAGTGATATGTTTGTGAGATGTTTGCCCTAGTACAGGTTATACCTAGTTGGGCAGCATCAATGAAAATATGTATAAGATTTGTAATTTATTGGTGTAATAAAAAAAAAAAAAAAAATTATATACATATATTCACGGCCAGAGCCTTTTACATGTTAAACCCCTGTGTACTTACAATACATGTAGGTATACAAAGGTACGATCACTTTAAAAAAAGACACAAACAATTAGATTAATGTAAAACGAGAGTTTAACATACAATGTAACATTATCAGGTTAAATTTATAAAAAAAAAACACAAAATTGTCAAAAAAAAAATTGGTCAAAATATTCAAAAAAATAAATCAAAATGATATAAAAAATGTCAAATATTGGTTAAAAGTCAGTTAGTTAAATTTTATAAGTAGGAATAAAAAAAATGATAAAAAAATGTTAATATGAAAAATTAGAGATCAATTAAAATACATGAGTTTTGGTCAAATGAAAAATAAGCCTTATTTTGTTTATGTAAAAAAAAGTGTACCTGGGTTTTTGTTATAACCCCAAATACAACTTAAACACATTTCACAATAAACTTCAAAGTGGAGTTTGCCAACACTTGGATCGAACCGCGCACCTCTTATTTATTCTCATAAAGTGGAGTCTTGGTCTCCCAAGACTCCACTTCCAGGCTACCGACGAACTCAAGGTGAACGATGCAATGTATGTTTTTACTGAAATGAATACTCGCAGGTATAATAAATGAGTAAATAGGACGCGCGAGCATTCAAGAACCACGTGGTTTAATCACGTGGAACGTTGAAAAAGCGAAAGAAGTATGTAAAGATAGATCCATACGGCGTTCTGTTCTCTCTGCCTACCCTACTTGGGATACAGTGTGAGGCTATAGTAAAGAATAGTATCTATAGTATGTAAAACGAATACCTAATGGAACAACTGTCCAGGTTTTGGAAGATTGTGTTTTACATAATGTTTTGAGCACTGACGTTTCATCCAATACTGTGGCAGACTTCATCAGAGTTGCTTCTGGGTGACGTGGGACGATGAAGTAGCCATAAAAAATTAAATTAATTAATAACACATGTAAATATTTCTCTTTTGTACCTCAAACAGAGACATTTGTTATAAAATACATTAATTACTTTACGGTGTCTTACATCCAGAAGAATAACAGTGCTAGAAGAATACTTTACTTATGTAGCAGCCAGCGGCGTGCATATCGTATTTGCAAAAAAGCAAAACATAATTGTAAAATCGTACAAAGTAAATAAATTAAGTTGATTTGAATCTACCGTATGATGGAAAACCCGACTTGGGCATCAGTGGTTCTCGGGCAAAACTAAAAGAGTCCAAAATCACAAAACTCTTGGAAATTTTATTGAATTCCTGCACTAATTCGAGAAAATCTAAAAGTATAATTAGAGCTCCTTGAATTGAAAATCCCGGATAATTACATAGTTTTTCCTCCAGTAATTTTGTAAGATAGTGATTAAAAAAAGTATTTACAATTTTTTTATTGTTTGACTGGCTTTGGACACAACTCACGGATGACAATCTCGATTGTCAGACATCTCGATTGGAGTACCATGTTTACACAATGAAAGATTTTGAAAAATCTAATCGGAAGAAGTGAGAGAGGCGTCTCAACGCTTTCGAAATATGTAACTCTAGATTGGTTTAAGTGATTACTTTCAGTGTTCGTGGACAGATTTCACCAACTGCGTCGTTCAAACTGTCACGAACAACTTTCAAATATCTCACCCATTTTCTTCACTTATTGAATAAGTCTGAATCGGACTGTAATCACGACACCTAACTTCTCAGCCTAAAAGCCTACTCAGAACATCTGAGATGAAAACCTTACGTGCCATTGCGGGAAAACTCTCAGAGATAGAATATGAAATATTGAGATTAGAAGGATATGCAACACGGAAGACATAGTGAGATGGAGTAGGAAGAGGAGACGATTCTGGAGAGACTATGTGGACAGGATGGCTGAAAACAGGATCGCCCACATTGCTTCAAAGAAGACGCCAGCTGGCTTACTCACGAGAAAGACCATCAAAAATATGGCAGGATAGCTGGTCCTCAGTGTCACAAGAGGGAACAACTTCCGAAGCAACAGATCACTGATCTACTACACGAAGAGGAAGAAGATGACATTTATAAAAATTCTAATCCCCTCACTGCTCTCTCTGCCTAGAGATAATATCAATATTTTGTGTAATTGTTTTGTATTTTAATATAATTTATAATTAGTAGTAGAAAACTTACCGCAGGCGTGACGTCTTTCTCGCATGTTCTATTTATTATTGTGCTCCAGCAAAGGAGAGATTAACAACATTTGAAACATTTTTTTTTTTTATTTATTTATTTATTTATTTTATTCTTCTTGCACATCATCATTCATATAACAAATAAAATAGGGCAATATACACAGGAAAAAATGTGATGATGTGCAGTGGCGAGATTATCACTATATAGTGATTTCTTCCATCTAACCACGTCACATTAACACTAAACAGAAATAGAAATAATAATAACAAAAACACAAACATTATAAAAAAATAGCCACACAAATTAATTTGAAAAAAAAAATGAAAAAAACTACAATTCACACACCTAACACTCCAAAGGGATCGGGAAGGGGTTAGGGGACGGATGCTGAATTAGAAGACAATAAATACTTCTTGACGGCGTATTTAAACCCATTAAAAGATTGAGATATTCTATGAGAAGAAGGGAGATTATTCCAGCAACGAGCACCACATACTGAGAATGATTGAGAAAAGAAATTGGTGTTATGTGTAGGAATTGCCAGAAGACGCTCGTTGTTGGAACGCAGTGGTAGACCATGGTTCGCTAGATACTCGAATTTTTCTTTCAAATAGTAAGGAAAAGACGTTGAATAGAGTGTTTTATGAACAAGAGATAAAATATGAAGTTCACGTCTTTGACACACTGTTAGCCATTTCAGAGTATGCCGATACTGGGAGATATGGTCGGACCTTTTGAGATTAAAAATAAAACGGATACCAAAGTTTTGAAGTCTCTCAAGTTTATTTGCTAGGTCTACATTAAGATCGAGGTATACCGCATCGGCATAATCTATGAGAGGCAGGAGCAAAGATTGTACGAGTAAAGTTTTGATTTTGGTTGGCAGAAACATTTGATATCTTTTAAGAGAATGTAGAGAGTGGAAAAATTTTCGTCGGATTGAATTCACGTGCTGCTGCCAGGTTAATTTTTGGTCCATCACTATACCAAGGTTCTTCACTGTTGTTGAGTAAGATATTATATCTGAACCCATAGTTGTATTGGGCACGGATATGGACTTAAGTTTTGAAATAAGATAATGGCTGCCAAGAAATATTGACTGTGATTTAGTAGGATTTAAAAGAAGTCCATGATTCGCCGCCCAATCTGAAATTTTTTGCAGACAATGTGACATATTTTCAACAGCGGTAGAAGTGTTTTCTATGTTAAAATGGGTGTAAATCTGGAGGTCGTCTGCATATAAGTGATATTGTATATTATTAAAAAGTCGTGAAACAGGGCTTATAAAAATTGAGAAGAGGAGAGGTGAAAGTATTCCGCCCTGTGGCACACCAGATTTCAGTTCCGCCCACTCAGAGACAGCACCGTTGTTAAGTTTGACACACTGGGAGCGTCCCTTAAGGTATGACTCAAACCATAGGGCACATGTGTGAGAGATATTTAAGCTTTCCAGTGTCGCTACCAGTAAATCAAAATCTACTGTGTTAAATGCTGTACTGAAATCTAACAAAGTCAATAACGTCAGCTGGCGACTGTCCATTGAAAATCTGATGTCGTCCGTAATTTTGATCAAAGCAGTTGTGGTACTATGACCCTCACGAAAGCCTGACTGGAAATTGTTATGGAGATTATTTTGTGTGATAAAAGTATTGAGTTGGTTATATGCCAGTTTTTCAGTGACCTTGGAAAAGAAGGGGAGAATTGAAATTGGACGAAAGTCAGCTGGACTTGATGACTTGTTCTTTTTTGGAAGTGGTATAATATATGCCTTCTTCCACTCACCCGGAAAAACATTATGTGAGAAAGAATGATTGATAATGTGAGTTAAAAAGGGTAATAGTACGTGAAAGAAGGGAGAAATAAAGGTGTAACAAACGTCATCACATCCAGTAGCCTTGGATTTTTAATATCTGAGATGAGGATAGAATGTTAAATAATTGTATTAAGCTATTTATTGTGGAGTTTTTATTTAATTCAATGGGGTTTTTTATGAAGTATGATCTTTAAGATCTATTGTATTCCTCCTACGAAGCTTTTCAGGTGTTGCCAGTTAAACCGTAACTGTCCCTGACATCTTATGGAGTCTAAAATCTTGAGAGGATGTAAGATGTGGAGATAATCCTCTTCTAAACAGTGCCTACTTAGGGTTTTGATTCTTGTGAATCTCAAGGCGTTGCAGTCTGCCCAAAGATGTCAAATAGTTTCGACTTCCTTCTCACCAAATTCACAGGTGTCATTCGTCATAAGCTATACAAACACTTGGATAATCAAGTGCTAGTTTAGCTTAAAAAGTGCGATGTTACACAAATTTGAATAGATTGTGAGAATGGTCTCTTTAAAAATATATTTAAATCAATCAATCTTTTTCTCCTTCTGGCTTCTGTCCCTTTGATCCTTTCATTTTTGGTTTAGTTATTTTGAAAAAAATCATTAATTTGGAAGAAGACGAATGAATCTTAAAAATATATGAAGAAAATTTTCACAGTTTGTTTTTAGAAACACCTTCTATTGTTGTCAAGGCGAAAAAGTGTCTTATTGCGTCCTCGAGAATTCTTCTTCTAAGTCGGTCCCTCAATGCTGAGAATCGTGCTCTGACAAGCTCTTTTACCGCGCCTTGTCCTCCGCCTACCTAAACGCCTTATTCCTACACTGTACCTCCTGCAGCGTCTCACAATAATCAAAATATTTCTTTTATCTTGTTGTCTTGAGGACATCTGGGTAAAAGAAATACTGTAAATTTTAGCACAAAGAATATTTATTATTGGATCATTTATATTGCGCCGTTTTCATGATTCAAATCATCTCAAGGGCGCATTTACACTATTATTTCACATTATAATACATTGTTTACATTTTTACACTACAAATTTGGTTAAATATTATTGTCACATATTTTGATTAGATTTAATTTGTATGTTTCTATTTTTACAATTTATCATTTTAACTTTAGCACAGTGAACACCAAAAACTATATGTATAATTAAATAAACTACACTATATTTTAGTCGGAATGCAAAAATATATAAAATCATTCAATATTTAACTATTATTTTGAATTTAAAAGAAGGAGAAGTTATGGGTTCAGGCAGCTACAAGAGCGCCATCTACCCAAATTTATTTGATTTGCGAAAGGTTTCCGACCTCTGACACTCGTGTTACTATTCCGCATCAAGAAAACTAACCCTCGAGCTGTATTCCTGCGGCTGACGTTAAATTTAACGGGACTTTTAAAATAATAATAATAACAAACGCCACAAGAACAACAAATAATAAGTTAAACAATAAGTAAAATATAGAATCTACATACATACGCCAGCGTAGCAAACGTAATGTGTCTTTTGTATGTATTAATACTTTGTGCTCTTGTTGCAAAACAAACAAATAAACAGACATATAAACAAACAAGATAATATCATAATTACTTACTAACAAAATAGAATGTTTAAAATCTTCACGAGAATATTTTAGTATTTACAACCGTATTATAATAAGCTGTATCATAAGTGGAGTAGGCAGAGAGAATGAAACGCCATATTAATCAATGATTACATGAAAATTCTTCGAAATACAATTGTTCGAATTTACATTTATTTGAAAAAAGAATAATTCGAATTAGCAAATCTTCGAATAACATTTGTTCGACTATCAATTATACGAATTACAATTAATAGAAAGTGAATTGTTCGACTAAAATTTGTTCGAAAACCCTATTCTTCGAACCGTTTTATATAAACCTAAATTAATTTAATTTTTGATCTTTAGAAGGTCATATTGACACGATTTTATAAGGTTTCATATTAGTACAAAACTCCAGTCATACCTCATCCAACTGTGGACGAGTTCAATGTTATTTTAGTGTCTTAAGAAAATGAGGCGATTGCTTTCATATCTAATTATAAATATATTTAATTTATGTTTCCTATCGTTTGACACTATTTAAATAAATCGATTGCAAACTGAGTCGTATTATATTATAATATTACTTCGCTAAGAACGTTCACTATTCGCCGAAAATAGGAGCAATTATTTGTCTTGATAATAAAAAGTAAACGTATACTTCCATGGACAAGAAGTAAAAATTCGAAGAATTGTATTTCGAATAATTGTTGTTACCAATATGACGTAAAAAAATTCGAACAATTGTGTTTTCTAATAATTGTGGATTCGAATAATTGCCATTCGAAAAAAAGTAAATTCGAACAATTGTTTTTTCGAATAATTGTATTTCGAATAATTTTCCTGTCACCTTAATCAATAATAATAATTACTGGATATTTTTTAAGATGTGCCCTTTTGTGGAAAAACCACCGCAAAGAAACATTTTTAATGTATTTTGCTAGTGTACACTACCATCCTGGTACTGACACTTATGTATGCAAGTGAAACGTGGACATGGTTGAAGGAGGACGAAAGTAGAATAAATGCAGTGGAGATGCGATCGGTTTGGAGAATGGTTGGTAAAACGTTGCGTGATAGAGTGGGGAATGATTATATAAAGGAATGAGCAGATGCAAGAGGAGTTTTGTGGACATAATGCGTGTAAATAAGTTACGATGTACAGAATATATGGAACGAATGGATGGGGAAAGCATGACAAAGAGGATATACTTGTCTGAAAAGTGGGGTGTAAGGAAGCGCCGGCGTCCGAGACCTACATGGCTTGATGACGTGGATCAAATTATCAAAAACGGTCGTGTGTTGAGTACGAGAAATCGATGTGCGTGTTTGATAAATTGTATGAATGTAGAAGAAGCAAAAGAAGTATGTAAGGAAAGATCTATATGGCGTTCCGTTCTCTTTGCCTACCCCAATTGGGATACGGCGTGAGGTGGCTGGTAGACTGATTAAAAAAATCTTGACCATCACGGCATATTGCACAAACGGGGCAGCCAATAGACCAGCTGCATGCAATAAATATGTAAGCTATTCCCTGCATGATTAAATCTCGATTTTTCAATTCAAAGATCACAGATTGTAACTTAGAAGATATTCTTCTTCTTCTTAATCTTTTATTAGACCCAGAGGTCTGTTCATACAGGAGGGTCCTCTTGCAATGTGGATGCCCAGCTGTCTTTCCATCGTTTAGGGGGTCTTCCGGGTAGGCGTCGTCCATCAGGTAGTCCATGTAGAACAATCTTAGAAGATATATAGGAACAAATTAAATATACCTAAATGCATATATTTGAATTTGAAAAAAGAATATAATTTTACAAGATGTACTTATATGGAATACGTTCGGTTAAGCGCCATCTCTACGAGGGAGGTAATAAATTGTATACGTACAAATGAAAACGTTCTTTACGACACATTGTAGCTTCACGCTATAGCGGCGTTTATGTATATGCGCAATAAAGGCTTAAATCGCTTGTACTCTGTAAAAACAATAAGTTTGTTTATCGCCTGTCATAACTTACATAGCCTTGTAGTAGTTTTAAAACATTTATATTATTTTTTATGTGTTCACCCGGCGTTAGTAGGATTATAAATATTTAAACTACTGATACTTACCTACAGGTTGTCCTTTTCATATAATAAAACATTAAACATTAACGTTGGTTGGCATGCCTAATCGCTGAATAAAAGATGTCACCTAAAGGTCGAATATATTTTTTGTCACGGAGAGGACAATTTGCATGGTAATTAGTAATATCTACATGTTATGCCTCTTACTACCCTGCTTAACCGTTTGGGTGCCAAAAAATTTCTTTGTACTGCTTCAAAATTGCCATCGAAAATATGTTTCTTTTTTAAAAACAATGAAATTTCTGAAAAATACTCAAACTTTATGAAAATTCCATCGATTTTGTTGATTTTTTATTGAGGAATATTATAATAATCTAAATAAAACTTGATTATAAGAATTCATACTTTATTTTATTTTGAAAAACAAATAGATAAATGAAATACGAAAAAAAAATCAACTACATATTATGTTTTCCCGCAAAACCTGCGTGAACACTCTTCTTACAATATGCGCAAATTGTTGGTGATCTTCACAGCCCGGCCCAGTATGTTATCGTTTGTGCCACTCTCAATAGAACTACTAGAGTAGTTAATTATCAAAATCGTCGTTTCCGCTATCAGACATTTCTGACGACTCACTTCGCGACATAATAATCATATTATAATTTTCGAAAAACGAAACAAAAATGAAAAAATCTATATAAGTTATGTTTTTACTTTTTACAACTAGTATGATTTAATTAAGATAATATTCACGAATGGTAGCAAGAAACTAACGGCGCGCACGCAATTTGAACTCCGATTGTCGCGATCGTTGAAAATCGACGATTGGCAATCTTCGCAAGAATACAAATCGACGAAAATCGACGATTGGCACTCAAACTGTTAATTATAATAATAAATCTTTACTGCACAAAAAATGTGAATAATAAAAAAACAAACATAAAATATTAAAACAAATAATTATGGGCAATCATTTTTGTATTTTATATTATGCTTTGAAAACACAACAGAAAGTGAATTATACTATGGCCAATTCTGAATCATAAAATAGTTTAGTTGCACTAACTAAGTGTAAGGAGATAGTTGAGTCATAATATTTAGTTCAAATTCATATTCACAGTTTTCCGTACTAAAACTAATTTAGTTAGCTAGTTCATTTTGACACCTTAGTACAACTATAAATTTCGAGAATCTATGGATTTCGTATTCAGAACGAAATTTTAGTTGACATCTGACAACTACAATTAGTTGTATTTGGCAGAATTTTATTCGCGACTTTTAACGTGCGAATATTATTAGTTGCTGTCATTTTGCCGCAGAATATTGCTATATTTTGGAAGTTTAAAATGGTTTTTTCAATTAAAAGTAAAAAATGGATATTTTTAGGGTCCTCGCAACTCTTGGCATCTATAAATTGTAAAATTATACCACCACCGACGCAAATGCGAACGTCAAAATATATCGGCAAATCTGACATTTCACAATTTTCACGCGCGACAACTATTAAATTGTTGCCAGAAGTGTAAATCGGAACGTGAAAAACATTTTTTATTGCGGCATCACCGACTAATATTTGTTTGTCCCATAGATTTTACCGTTTGCCCTTGGTGGTTATCGAGTTTATAGTTGTTTATAGTTCGTTAGTAATACTGAATACGAATTTGTACTATAATGACTAATATTAGTCAACTATTATTGGTTAGTTTAGTTATTTCATCAAGATTCAGAATTGGCCCTATTATATTATAATAATCGCACTGTTAAAGACATACGTTGTCTTTGTTCCTTTCAATAGTTAAACAATTCGAAATATTTATTTGCGGAATTAAAAAAGGTGTTCTATTTTTGTTTCCATAACTAAATATTTAATATATAAAGGGAACTGTGTATTCTTTATAGTTATTTGATTTTGGAATTGAAAGAGTGGCATTGATTATGTCTGTATTGTTGAGTTATGAAACTGCCTAGCCTATCCCCTCTTTGCCATAAAATTAAGACATTTGGGATGACTGTGAAATTGTACTAACACCTTCATCCTTTAACAGCATTACAACTATGATTTTTTTTTTGTATTTGTTCCCCTGAATAAAATAAATACAACGAACAAACGTACAAACAATTTAAACATTTGATTGAATATATTTTTTCCTTCGGAAGAAATATGATTGTTCTCAAAGTTTTTCGGTCCCATTTGGAGAGAGCGAGTTTTGTGTGAATAGGCATTCTGTTAAACCATAAGTTCCTAAATTTTGTTTTGTTTACTTTGTAATGTTAAACTGTTTTTTTTTTACTTTGAACAAAAGTTTTTTCCGTTTACATTTTAGGTATCTATTAGAGTAGTCGGCGACATAGTAAAAAAGTTATGGACTTTCAATCAAAAGATCTTATATTCGAATCCCGTTGCCGATCTACTCTGCCCTCACGGCTCTAGCATAATATTATATTTAATTTTTATTTTGTTTATGAATTTTTGACACAATTGGATGTCTGCTGGTACTGGATTTACTTACTAAGAAGTGAAGATGTAATCACACTTTTGATTAAGAACCACTCTAGAATAATCATTCCAGTTAATTCAACTCACCGATAGGAAGGTCACATATGTATGTATTTGTATCATATACAACATACCTACCTAGTTAATACCTAATCAAATAGGTTGACTATGGGGTGAGTAGAATTAACTGGAATGATTAATCAAGAGTGGTTCAAAATCAAAAATATAATTTATATTATTACTGCTAGCCTTCGTCTCTCCACTGCTGGATACAACTAGGACTCTTCCAAGCTTTTTCATTGTCTTGAACAGCACTCATCCATTTATTTCCCACAACATAGATAATTGATTTATTTCGTTCTTCTTGCACATCATCATTCACATAAAGAAATCAAGACTTATGTCCTGCATTATGATTATGGCTTGCAAATTTGTTCGCCATATTTTGAGAAAAATATAGCATTGCTAGAGAGAGCTCAGCGAAATTTCACCAAATTGGGAGTGGGGCTTAAGAATTTGACATATGAGGAGCGACTGGAAGCCTTGGGACTGACAGCATTTAAAGAAAGAAGAATGAGGGGTGACCTAATTGAGACATTCAAGGTGTTGAATGATTATTATGACTGTCCTGAACTGCCCCAAGTCTACACCCACAATCAGAATGAGCACTTGCGTGGCCATAGCCTTAAGCTGAACAGAAGTGTGTTTGCCCAGAATCCACATAAACACTTCTTAAGTGACAGAGTTGTGGATGCTTGGAACGGGCTGCCTCCAGATTTGGTTGTTACTGGGAGTGTAAATTCTTTTAAGAATGGACTTGACAGATTGCAGTAACATTATGGATTCATTCAAGCATATCAGCTTTGCTGCCTGCTTCATATCCATAATAATAATAATTAGCATATTGTCTCTAAAAAGATATCAAAATGGAGACTTAACATGATAGTTTTCCATTTAAAAGGTGTCCTTTCAATAATAAAACCAACAAAAACATGGATAGGGGTATAATTTTAACCTTTTTAGACCCTTACAATATTTATAATAATAACCCCATAAGTCCCAGCGTGCAAATTATTATTCATATCGCGTCTAAGGAATATTATCGGTTACCCTACCTCAAAAATCCTACAAATTTTAATAGTGGTGATTTTAGTTTAGCAAAATATCTTGCAGTGATTTTTATTTGTTCCTCACGCTGTATCCCTGGTGGAGTAGGATAAGAGAAAGGAATGCAAACTTGATCTTACATACCTACATACATACTATCACGCCGCTTCCCTCGCGGGATAGGCAGAAAGGATCGAGCGCCACTTCCTTCTATCCTTGTATAAATCTTTCGCTTCCGGCACTGTCAAACGATTCCTCATGTCTATCTGCCTATGCCATCATGGCATACCTTACAGATGATGTAGCTAAGGGATTGATGTCTGTATGCAATGATCATATAGGTCATTCTCTTTGTGTCAATTAAAAAAATCATTTGTGATAATATTGACTTTCTGATCCCAAATTAATATTCAATAATATCTCGAAAGAGCAGTAGCAATTGAACGTGTTTAATAAAATCGCAGCTCTTTTTTTTACGTGTCTTCGGTAATGGTCCTTTGAAATTGATTTACCATGTCATAACCTGAGGAAAACTGTGATAAAATGATACCACGTAGTTCACATTTTATTACGTACTTTTTATAGTATGAAGATGCTCGTTTTAATCACTATCACTATCCCCGACGTAGTCTTTATATTCAAGTAGAAAATGAAAAACAATGAATAAAATTTGTGACAATAATAATTTCCATGAATACTGATCCCATTTTTTACATCAACGATCAAAAGAATATACTCTACAAAGCCCAGTGGCAGAAGAAGCGTCGAGAGGCCAAAGTTGAGATGGATGGACGGGGTGGAAAAGGACCTTCGAGCTTTAGGCGTGACCAATTGGCGACGAGAGTTGATGGATTGGAGGGAGTGGAGGTGACTTCTTGAGCAGACCAAGACCCACGCCGAGTTGAAGCGACACTGATGATGACGATGACTGATCCCATTTATTAATTATCAATTAGATATTTTTGAAATGATTACGAAATAAAGATTTAAGATTAAGACCATATTGTCGATCAATAACCAGATCTGGAAAATGTGTGTTTATAAAGAATTGGAGAGGGAGAAAAAGATTGAGCTACCAAATTGACGAGACCACACAAAATACACTTCATAGCGCTCTGCGCATAACAGAGGATCGCATTTTGTGGAGACGGATGGTGAATTGAGTGAGGACGTGATCCTCTAAATTGACGGACCGACAAAGATATTTATTTATTTATTTTATTTTAATAAAATATACCACTGCCAGCTTGACAGCTGTTAAACCTAATTGCTGGACAGTGGACAACATATCACAATCATGAACAAATAAGAATCTAAAATAACAACTAAAATAATATATCTTAGTAATAAAAAAGAACTTACAATATGCTGTATAAACACTTCACAGTATTCCCAAACACACTATTTAAAAAAAACTATAAAACAAACCTAACTAAAAACATCGTCAAATTAAATACATCAATATGTAAAAAAAATAACAATCACCATAATTTTTCAGACCGAGTACAAGGCCACTACCCAATCAGAGCCACCCATGCTACATCACACTACTTGTTTATTAAATAACTAGTGATGGGCAAGGCCCGCTTTGGTTCCAGTAGACCGTGTACCCGATCCGACATACTTAACAACAAAAAAATCATAATAATAGCATATACTGAAACAAAAATGTTTACATGCCAATTATAATATTCATAAAAGAAATGTCCACATATATCTACTAAAACAATTAACAATAATAATAATAACAAAACATTATAAATAGTTGTCTATATGAAAAAATAATACAATAATCTTTTTAAGATAACTATACTATACCCTCACGCCGTGTCCCAGGTGTGGTGGGACGCCGTGTCGATCTATCCTTACATACTTCTTTCGCTTCCTCTACATTCATCCAGTTTCTCATACATGAGCGCCGTTTTCTCGTACTTAACATGCGACCTTCCTTGAGAATTTGTACCACGTGGTCAAGCCACGTAGTTCTTGGACGTCCGCGCTTTCTCACACCCTCTCTTTCTGATAAATACACCCTCTTCGTCAATCTAACATCATCCATTCGCTCCACATGGCATAATATTAACCTAGTTTTAATATGATTAATACACGAAGAACAACTTATGTATTGTGAAATCGAAGAACAACAGCGACATTGAGATTACCTTTTTTCTCATTGTAAGTTTGAAACTTATTAAGTTTATACCCATGAAGTTTATTAACATCAAAGGATAGCTAGAAGAAATAGCTCAAGCAATATGCCCACCTTTAAGCATTTTATTTAACTTTCTTGAATATTTTTAACAACAATATGCACAATCTATAAAGTATTGTTAATTAATTTAAAAAAAATATGACATACAACATTTTCCATTCTCACAGTCGACGATGTGGGTAAAATTGCCAATATCAATTTCGTCCGCAATTTCAGACGTGAATTCCAACTGCAAAAAAAAACACATATAAAACTCAGCCTCAATGTACGTGAAGACCACTATTTGTATTTTTTACTCTCTATTTTGACGGCAATACCATTTTTACGTTCGCGCATCAATATAAAAAACTTTTTTTTCTTATTGTACCTTTAGTGTTTTGTTTTGCTTTTTATATATTCTGTGAAAAATTTTAGGGAGAGCGAGAAGATTTTTTTATATTTTTGAACCATGCACGACATAGGTATTATGTTTTTTTTTTAATTTATTTTGTATTTCATCGCTAGAGTCGAGCATATGGAATTTTCAGTATTTTTTTATGATACATATTCTCATTGACTACCGAAGCAAAGTGCGGTCAAAATATCTGCACAATTTACCAAGCTTCTATCTTCTTTTTAGCCATTTTAGGTCCATCTTTGTAACTAAATCTTCTCCATAATTTTCCAATATCTTTTATTCTATGCGTGATGCATTAATTTTCTGTGAGCAATCTTCAAGTTAGGTAGCCACACATTAAAGGTTGCACCCTCCCTCACCCATGGATGTTGCAGGAATGTCAATTCCTATGTCATCCATACTCTTCCTGCAAATTCTTCTCAAGGAAGGGCTCAAGGTTCACCTGAAGGGCTATCCCCGACAAAATCCTCCCCAAAATTAAATACAACCGTTAATATCCACCGACTCCATTGTTTTACAAAAAAGAACTTAAAATTAACTTACAGTTACTTATTTACTACGTACTAGTTGTTTGCCTAAATTAATACAAAATATCTTAAGACTAGATTGAAATTCTTAAAACTAGTTGCATTTCATAGCCGCAATCAATTACACAAGCAGTTTCTTCTAAGCGTAGTGTATAATATGTTTAGTATCTCTGTAATCATAAAAAGAAATTGATCATTACATGTACAACACACACAACAAATTATGAAAGTGGTAAGAAAATCACAAGTTAGTTATGGTCCAGTCATTCTCTCTTTCTGTGTTTGGAAACCGGTTGCATTAAGCGATTGATCCTGGAAAACAAAGAAAAAGGAATACCTCCCTTTATTGGAGGAAAGGACGAAGATAGCCAGTCACTAACTCATTCATTCATACCACCACGGTATTTCTCACAAGTGGGGTAGACAGTGGATTAAATGCTTGTAACAAATTGTGTTTCTCCTGTCAATTAAATTTCATTTGATGTTTAGGATGGGCGGCAGAGATCATCGCTGAATGAAAGATGTTAAATGTATTACAAGTGATGTTTTATGGATGCCTGCTTTCTACTGAACAAGCAAACACTTTCAGAAAACATAGGGAGACATATTTTATGCCGGAGACTTTATTGCTACATATATAATAAGCATATTATAGACGCTCTGAATGGAGGAGGCTGGTTTCTGCCCTGTGCTCCCGAGAGGAGCGTTTAGGGCGATGATGATGATGATGATGATAATAAGCATATATATCGCTTTATATATATATTTTTTTAAAGGGCAGCGCCCGCCACATACCTCGTGCCGTACCTGGAGATATGTATCTCCATAACGACACACACATGCACAAACAGGATTTAATGTCGCATTAAAGCGAGAAATGCTGCCCCGAGGGAGCACTCTAGATTTAGCGGCCACACGCCAAAAAATTTGGTGCAAAAAGGGAAGGGAAGAAATGGGAATATGCCTTCTTCTCTATGCAGTATCGCTAGTTACTTGAAGGGAATATTAGGCTACTAAAGAAAGTACAGAAGATTTTGAAGGCGAAAAAGTTTTTCCTTGTGGCCACTAAGTCCGCATGTCCTACCTACAGGTCCTATCGCTATATTCTGTATATTTTCGAGTGTCTTGTAAAAGGCACGTGTTCGAAAAATAAATACATTTTACATACTAAATTCAACATTGATGATGTTTGCCACCCATATTGAGTGTCGTATTTTTTGTTGACACGGAAAGGACAGTTTGTATGATTTTATTACTTGTAGCTGGTCTAATGGCTACCCCACTTGTGAGATATGTCGTGATGTTATAGTATTAGTAGTTTAGTAGCAAAAATTTCTTCCAACTAACTCAAAATCTGTTCGGATTTCTCCACGTTTTTAAAGGTCTTTTTTTCCTTATAAAGGTCAAGGGACCTTGCATCCCTTGTGTCACTGCGACCATAATAGATCTATTGTGACATCCTTCTGTGTCATATTATCTCACTCTCAAGACCTAGGTGCGTCATGTATTTTTATTTTTATTTATTAATTCAAACACAACAGCACATAATACGTTTACACAGTACATTTATATATAAAACAAGTATAGAATAATTAAGAGAGAGAGAGAGAGAGAGAGATGTTGAAATCACTTTATTTCTCGGATATTGCAGGAGTCCAGGGACTCCTATTTATCCGTTTAGGTGACAATTTATTAATATTTTATTTCTCTGTAGTTTAATACCACTATGCCAGTGTTGGCATCTCCGATCCTACCACGTCAGTGGTCGGGGGACCCGGCTGACGTAGCAGATCCCATCTTGAGACCCACACATCCACGAATGTCTTAAAGTGTGAAGCGTTTGTGGCATTTAAAAACACTTCCCCAAACCATATGGGTTGACGAGTGTCAACAGTCATACCCAGAAACATTTCCTCTCTTGCATCCATCATCAAAGGACATTCCCAAAGGATATGTTCCGCATATTGAGCTCCTGTCCCACATGCGCACCATGGATTATCGGTCAATGCTAACTCAAAAAGTTTACCTCTCAACTGGCCATGTCCTATGATAAGTTGTACGGAAAAATGATCACGGGACAAGAAGCTCTCTCTCTCTCTCATCAAGAGAGAGAGAGAGAGAGCTTCTTTAGAGACATTCCCAAAGGATATGTTCCGCATATTGAGCTCCTGTCCTACATGTGCACCATGGATTATCGGTCAATGCTAACTCAAAAAGTTTACCTCTCAACTGGCCATGTCCTGTGATAAGTTGTATGGAAAAATGATCACGGGACAAGAAGCTCTCTCTCTCTCTCATCAAGAGAGAGAGAGAGAGATGAAAAGATAGCACAAGGAACTGTTCAAACAAAAATTAAATAAAATTCACGCGTGCGTGGTCTGCGCCACTATACATTATGTAGCTCATTATTTTTCTTGGTGTGAGAAGCCTCACCTTCTCAGAGTCCAGCAGTGTACCTCCGAGGATGTGACTTCGGTTGCGAACGAGTGCGTCACAGTTACAGAGGATGAGGATAGGTGTTTCATTTTCCTCTCAACAAAATCTGCTTAAAGGTCATACTACGAGTATAATAATATTAATAACGTTATCTCTCTCTTTCTTTTTCCTATTTTCACCCCCTTTCTACTTTAAGCGTAATAATTCCCCATCAAAGTTTGAGCGCTTATAGATTTCATTTTGTATGAGATTCACATCACATTCGGCAGTTTTCTTGAAAATCAAACTACCTAAATATAAAAAAATACATGATTGATTGTCTGTTTATTTGTAATTAGAATTAAGCAGTAAAATTAATGTCTTCTCATCTATTTCTTCAATTTCTTTCATTAGGTTATCTCAACTCTTTCTGTAAGGTTTCGAATGTCCTGTAAATAAAACAGGTGTTTTTTTTAATCAAATTTGCTTACTAGATAATATGTATATTTTTATTTCTTACAAGTAACATCTACAGTCCCAGATTACATGTCATTTCTGAAGTTCCTATGGAATCCATCAATATGTGGGGACTAAATTCATAATTCTGCCATTTATTAAAACCTAAAGAAAAAACCTTCACCGTATGATCGGCGTAAAATCATATGAGCCCCGTAGTCAAAACACATTTTAGCGTTACGTTTTCGTTCGAATATAGACCACATTATGACAAATGCTATATATAACTGCTATATACAGCGAGCTATTGATGATCTCAGAGAAGAAATGAAGAACTGGACAGGAGTAAAAATAAATGGGAAAAAGGTCGACATGATTAGATATGCTGACGACATAGCACTGCTAGCAAACTCCGAGATGGAGCTGAACGAAGCCTTAGGAAAAATGGAAAGTATACTGTTGTCAAAGTACAACATGAAAATAAATAAAGAAAAAACAAAATGTATGGTCGTGGGAAGAGAGGAAACGACTGCGAACATTGCCATAAATGGAGTGAGCATCAAACAAGTAAGAGAATTCGTGTACTTGGGCAGCAGAATAAACCAGGATGGACGCTCCAAATCGGAAATTGTGAGCAGAATAAACCAGGCAAGGATTGCCTTTAACAAAAAATCAAAGATATTGGAATCCCCAAATATTGATTTAAGCGTAAGGAAGAACCTTACTAAAGCCTTTGTATGGAGCATTCTGCTTTATGGTTGTGAGACGTGGACCATCAGCAAGAGTGAAAGCGGACGGTTGGCGGCCTTTGAGATGTGGTGCTACAGACGCATGCTTAAGATCCATTGGTCGGAACACGTCGAAAACGAAGAAGTATTAACCAGGGTAGGCGAAAAAAGGCAACTTCTTAAGAGAATCGGCTAACAACGAGCTAACTGGATTGGCCACAACATCAGGCACCCAGGAATACTCATCGCCATCGCGGAGGGTAAGACCGAGGGGACAAATGGCAGAGGCCGACCAAGAGACGCGTATATGGACCAACTGAAGAGGGACATGAACTGTGGCTCATACGTAGAGCTGAAAAGACTGGCTGAGAATAGAGACGAATGGAGAAGAAAAACCAAACTCGTTGCAGACCAATCCAATGGATTGTAACTTATTATATATATGACAAAAAGTCAATTTTCATAGCTAAAATACACAAGTGTTGTATTTTACCTACGAAAATTGACACTTTTTTGACATCTATATTCGAACGAAAACGTAACGCTTAAATGTGTTTTGACTACGGCCCATGATTTTTTGTTTATGGAATGTGTGTTGGTTTTCCCCATGCATTTCGAGCGAAAATTAGACCATACAGTTATTTATACCTATATATTATAGTGAGATCCATTGGATTGGTCTGCAACGAGTTTGGATTTTCTTCTCCATTCCTCCCTATTTTCAGCTAGTCTATTTAATTCTACGTATGTGCCACAGTTCATGTCCTTCACTTGGTCCATATATGTAGGTGTCTTTTGGTCGGCCTCTACCATTTCTGCCTTTGGTCTTGCCCTCCGCGATGGTGATGAGCAGGCCTGAGGCCTGAGTCAATAACACACTTTCGCGTCACGTTCCCGCTCCTTTAGCGTTCGGGTGCAGACGATGTTGCAAGCAAGTGTCAATTTCGTTGCTAAGGTACAAAATAGTTACGAAAATTAACACTTTGGCGCAACATCGTCTGCACCCGAACGCTAACGGAGCGGGAACGTGACGCGAAAGTGTGTTATTGACTCAGGCCTCTGATGTTGTGGCTAATCCAGTTTGCCATTTTATATTTTATGTTTTTATAACACCATTTCTTACTTAATACCATTTAAACAAAGTATAAAAACGTTTTATATCCTTACACATTCACCAAAGAGGTTTACCACCCATCTTTGATGTCTTTTTTCACTCTTGTTGGCATGGAGGGAACAGCTTGTGTATATTTATCACATGCGGCTGGTCTGCTGGCTTCTCCACTAGTGTAGTAGTAATAATTATTTTTTTATATGTTATTTTTTTTAAATTTATTTATTTAAAAAAATGGGCAACATACAATAAAATTTTACAAAATATAACATAATAACCATTAAACATATTTCTTGTACTTGACCAGCCCATCTTTGAGTTCATTATTATTATTATATAATGGAAAATGTTATAATGGAAAAAAATGAAAACGTTTCTACTACAAATAGAAACTATAGCTCCGTGCAACGTCAGGTGACATACCTAGCAGTATAATACCATTAGAAGGAGGGATTAACGTAAAAAGTCTTTAACATTTTTTCCTTCATTTTCTTCTCCTACAGAACTTTTCTAATACTTAATATATTTTTTCCTTTAGTCCTTTTTTCAAACCGTATCTATGTCATGCACAAAAATTACGTTATTTTCCATGTTTAAGGGATGAGCCTGGATAATCCATAAAAAAAGATCCTCAAATTGTCTTTAAGTGGAGTCCCTAAAATATAACATAACATGTAAAGACAATTCACACAGACCGAGCTAGTCCCAAACTTAGATCGAGTCTTGTATTATGGGTACTAACACGACGATACACATATAAACAATGCACTGAAAACGTATACATGTAACACCCAGACCCAGGACCATTTGAAAGAGGTCATTCTTCATTTTGCCTTGGCCGGGAATCGAACCCGGGACCTCGTGACATAAAGGCTATATTGCCATACCCATCAATACCCTCACGCCTTATCCAAAGTTGGAAAAGCAGAGAGAACGGAACACCATTTAAGTCTATCCTCACATACTTCTTTTACTTCATCCACATCCATGCGATATCTCCGTTTTCTCTTACCCACCACTTGCCCGTCTTTGAGAATTTGATCCACGTGGTTCTCTGACGTCCGCGTCATCTCACACACCCTCTTTCAGACGATTACATCTCCTTCGTCGTCCTTACATCATTCATTTGCAACACATCTCCAAATCTACCTGTCTTTTAGATTAAAGATTAAAAAAATTTATTAAAAGTAAATATATACATTCTGAATAATTGAACACATACCTACATATAAATTCACCAATAAAAATTTAAAATCTCCAAACAGCAATTAAAGTATTACTGGTATAAGCGGATACAAGACAAACAAATATTTATTCTAAACTATAGGTATCAAAATAACAAACACAATCACAATTACTCCCTCTCTTCAATCAGTTGCTTTCTCAGTTTTTTATTAAAAAGTCCAAGGCTATTAGCTTCCTTAACGTGGTTTGGCAATGAATTATATAATCTTGAAGCAGTGTAAAGAAGTCCATACCTTTCTCGATTAGTACGCGGCGTGTCACATCATATGTGCTCTCTCGTTCTAGTGAATCTACATACTGTGAGTATTGTTGTAAGAGGTCCAATTCATGTTCGATTTAATCATTCCATGCTTCACTCTGTACATCATCTTTGCCTTTTCCATGAAAATGAGATCATTTAAATTTAGCATGTTAGCTTTAACAGTGTGATTATTGTAAATAGTATATTTCACATTCTGTTGTGTTTATAATGCATAATATAAATATAGCAAAATTACAAAAATGACAGTTTCTCGAATATAAGACATTTCTACTTGTTGAGTTGTGAAACTGTACAGTTGATATGTTTATTATTTGCAACAGCTAGTTAACTGGTTATGAAACTTGGAAGAGTTATGGATATCTTGTTGTATTTCTATATTTATACAAAAGTCTCTATTCCCTCAGACTGTATCTCAAGTGGGGTAGGCAGAGAGAATGGAACGCCATATAGACCTGTCCTTACATACTTCTTTCGCTACTTCTACATTCATACAATTTTTCATGCACGCGCATCGATTTCTCTTACTCAAAACACGACCGTCCTTGAGAATTTGATCTACATGGTCAAGCTATGTAGTTCCCCAACGCTCGCCCATCTTCACAATCTTCTTTTCAGACAAGTATATTCTCTTTGCACGTGGCCAAACCATCTTAATTTATTTACACACATTCTATTCACAACACTCCTCTTGCATCCGCTCATTCTTTTAATATCCTCATTCCTCACTCTATCACGCAACGTTTTATCAATCATGCTCCTCAGCGATCTCATCTCCACAGCATTTATTCCACTTTCGTCCGTCTTCAACCATGTCCACGTTTCGCTTGCATACATAAGTGTCGGTACCAGAATGGTATTGTGCAGTAGCAATTTTCCCATGTTCGATACATTGTCATTGCTGACAATGGGTCGAAGCGCACCGTTAATCCTAGCACCGACCACTTTTCTTCTTTCGATATCCTTGCCGCATCTTCCATTGCTCGCAATATTTCTTAATTACCTATTTTATTATATTGTACCCTTTAATTCCCGCCCGAAACTTTAGGAACCTATATATCTAAAGCATAATTTCTATTCGCTAACTTATACTATGTAGGTACTATGCCGGCATGATCTTTATATACATCACTAGAAGTTGTTTAGTATATGAGGGTAGTTTGAAGGGGAAGAAGTTGGGGGTAGTTGGAAAGAGGGAGAAGCAAAAGATTACAACATCTTTATAGAACAATCGTGAACTTTTTTAATTCTTTTCTCCACTTTATTCAACCCCCCCCCCCCGCCCCCTTTCGTCCTTAGAATCACAATCATATTATTCCACCTACCATCACTTCTACGTTTAAACCTCTCACAACCAAATTGAATTACGGGGTCCTGGAATTTTTCTTTATATGTGCGGTAAACATGTGTATATTTTGCTGAAATTTTATTTGTTAATTATCTTTTATGATTTTTTGAAGATAACGTTTTTGTTTAAAAGGATAGGAGTGGGCAAATACGAGCACCTAGTCGATCTCAAGCGGTTTTAAGGTAAATCGTGCGTATAATATTGAACAACAAAAAAACGTCATCTACTTTTGAATAGTTGACTTACAACACCAGATTCGAGATACTTAGAAAAAAATACTTTGGCAGAACCGAGAAGAATGTTAAACATTTAAAATTTCTATAGGTGCCATTTGAAAATTTGGCGACGGGAGGATAGAAATTTAGAGTGTTAGGGGAAACCATAAAATTTTGCTTGCGATTCGATCACTTTTTTTTCAATTTTATTGTTGAAGATCACCAATAACATAAGTCCATCCACCCCTGTACTAGGATATCGGCAGTTTAAGAAAACGTTGCAAACCCAATGAAGTTGTAATTAATTTTTTTGTAGATATATAAACAAATATTGTTGCAATCAACATATAAATATAGTTATGCTTTTTCATACAAAAAAAATGTTACAAACATATATCAATATAGAAAACATGGCAACATAAAACGAAAGCACCTTTTTTGATTTTCTAATCAAAATCGTTAAACGCCCTCTGTACATTGAATAACTGATATTTTTATGATACTTTGTATTGATTTGAAATAATGTAACCAATATACAGTGAAGAATAAGATAAATAAATAAACGAAAACTGTGGCAATTTTTTTTTAGTTAAAAGTTTTCAAATAAAAAAAATCAATTAGTTACTTTAACAGAAAAATATTTATTCCAGCTTATGAATTAAACCTTGCTCAATTATTTCAACAATAAATTATTTTCTAACCTTGCTAATTTTAATTCATAAAATTCTACATATGTCTGTAAGGGAACACTGGTGACCAAAGGGTTAAGAAAATGTGTCTCTGTTATAAAAAATTAAAACAACACACAGACAATTTGTTATAATATATGGAAAAAGTAATAATTTTCAGTTAATTTATTTACTATGCTTTCCGACCGTACCTAAGCCAAATGAGGAAGTCATAGAAAACGGGATCCCATGATGATCTATCCTTGCACACTTGTTTTGATTTCCTAAATATCCAATTAAGGTCATTTCATATATTCGGTGCCTATGAGACACAATCAGAATATCAACAGCTTCAGAAGCACATTGAAAACTGCACTCTTCACCGGCGTCCTTGAGAAGGTCCACGGACTGTTAAACGGCGTCAAAACAAAATCATCCAGAATCATCAGAATCATGTAGATTTATAACTGAAAAATGGAATGGGAGTTTTAATCATAACGATCTTTATAACTTTATTTTTTAATAAGGTCTGTTTTTTATACCTTTTTCCTCACATCGTATCCTTAATGGGATAGGCAGAGAACATAATACCAATTTGATCTAGACTTTCATACTTCATTCGCTTTTTTTATTTAATTTGTCATAAGTGCAGGCCATTATTAAAACTAAGCACGTAGGCGCAGCCGTAATTTAGAATTTGATCCTCGTGGTCAAGCCACGTAGGTACTTCTCGGACATGCGCACTTTCTTACAATCCTTCTTTACTGAAAATTTGTAATAATATAAAACACAGACTAAGATTTTAAAGAATTTCACAATTCCAAGTTCAAAAATTTATGCATTATTTTGCTGGTAAGTCTATTAATCTATGATTATGGATAACTTAATATTGGCGCCGTTTCACAGTAGCCACTTAGACCGTCTTAAGAGCGCTAACAAACAGCACAGCCTTCAATTTTTTTCTATGGGGAATTATACAGCCAAGTTGATAGGTTATCTTTATATAACATCGTTCCTTTTCCTACAAGATTTGTTAATCAGCAAACTATTACGTATAATGAGTGTAGGTAAATCATCTACTTTTTAAAAACAAAAGATTAAGAATGGGTGGAAATCCCGAACTAGACTTTTATTTTATTTTTTACCAAATAACTACTTGCGTAAATGTATTATTAAACTATCATAAAAATGGTGTTTGTATATACAAGCGATGAGGAATGCCACTTATTCTATAGTCATTGTATGATTAACTTCAAAACAAGAAACAGTGAAAAAGCATAGTCCGTAGTTTTTTTGTAGTTTCAGTTTTCACACAGAGACACTCTGAGCTCGTCTGCAAGAAATCCAATGATTTTTTTTTTTAAGTTTTACTACTCTCGACTATGAAGTGCAGTAGTCAAAAGATTCTACACGTTATTCAGTGTGTCATTGTTTAGGTAGTAGAATTCCATAGCGAAATAAATAAAACAAATGTTTTATTACACTATTCGATTTAATCTCTATTGATAATGTCCTAGCAAGACGAAAGACGTCTCTCTCGTTAAAAAATCGAATAGTAGAATAATGAAACATTTATTCCAAACGTTGGTCGGTCTTTCATGCTGCTCCCTTTAGCTTTTTTGATGTCGAAAAGCTTTATTGAGAGTATCTATATACTTACTTACTGTCTCTCCACTGCTGGATAAAGACTTCTCCACCACTTTTGGTCTCAGATAACAAGAACCCACAACTTCCCTATCATCTGGATACTGTTATCAACCCAACAATTGTTAATGGAAGACGCCAGACTTTTGAAGTATTCCGAGAGTCGGTGGGTCTTATAGTTTGGAGTGTATTAGTTTGTTTATATTTTCGACATTAAATAATTTCTAGACATAATGATATTATTTTTGATTAGAACTATGTATCAATAATTATTATATTTTATGAGCTTTTTCGCTAACGTGGAGTTCAGTTTTAAATAATCGCTCGTAAATGGTGGACGCTCCACCGAAACCGCGGCAGCGAAAAACAAAATAAAAATAATTGATACATAGTTAATCTAAAATAATATCAAAAAGGAGTGCATTATACTAGTCAGGCAAAAATAACATACAAAGATGTTTGAAAGAAGTTAAAATAGTTAGTGAACAACTTGGTATAAAGTTTTTTTTTCCTCTTTTATCTTAAGTTTCTTTCAGATTAAAGCTTACACCATCTACAATATCCCATTATTATTAAACCACCTCCCTTACAGCACGTATTCTGAAAATAATTCTTATAACACTCTAAATCTAAAAAGTTACGTTAATGACTTTCAAGAAATTCATTTTTTGGATCTAATTTCTTTCTTCTAAGATGTTTTTTATAAGTACTTATCGTACTATTTGCGTGGCTGGACCGTTGTTTTGAAACATTTTCAAACAATTTCCTATGATTTGTAAACTATTGAGATTTTGGAAGTATTCGTTAAAAGGTGTTATGATTTAAATTGTTGATGTTCTACTTTATTAACAACACAGTTAACTTTTCACTTAGATTTATTTAATTTCAATATATCTACATACATTGCCGAAAGCGCTTTAGATTTGAATAAATCTTAGTGAAAAGTTAACTGTGTTGTAAGTACTCGGAGCAGTAATGGCGACAGATCAAACAAATAAAGGTATTTGATCAAAAAGTATTCCTCGTACAGTAGAATATTATCGGTATGAATTTTCACTCTGTGGATGTACAAACATTAGAGTTATTTAAATTGTTATTTGCGGTGGGTTTTTTTTTTCTCACAAAACGGCGCATTTTCAAAATAAATTGACAAGGTCAATACTACGATTACACATAAGCTTCGAAAACTTTGAAATTGTCTAGGACGATATGAGATGTTGTTCATTGATTATGAAAAATGATACTATACTCAGGAAAGCTCTGTATTTAAATAAGCTTACAATGCCTCAGAACAGACTTAAGTCAAGCAATGCAGTAAATTCCATTTGTTTTAACTGTTTTAAGAACATGTATATTCAGTTTTAAGATAAAGTAAGTAATGTTTAGTATTAATAGATTTTTATAGTAGTTAAGTTTTATATTTATGGAAATAAAAAAAGTAATTAATAATAATAATAATAATAATAATAATAATAATCTCCCATGATTGTACTATTTCATAGAACATCATGGAAGAATCAACTCGAATAATGTTGGGGTTCTACATTTTGAATATACATAAATTTATTTTAATATTTTATGGTTTTTGTTATTTAATGTTATTTTTAAATTTTATTGTTAATCTTATATTGTGTTCAAAATGTAGAATCGAATATTGTTTTGTTTAATAAATGAGATATGAGATAATAATAATCTTTATTCAAATAATATCGTCTTTACATTTTCATAACAACACAGTTGAACATACTTAATACAGTCATAAAAATGTCTTCCACACTAGCCATAGGGCTGTGTTGTGGCAGAAATACCAATTAAATATAAAACAATAGGATTATTGAAGTAAGCAAAGATAAAAAAAGAGAAAGCTAAAAGCTAAAATTAAAAAATTAAAATTAAAATGAATTATTGAACATTACTAAGTGAGTTAGTTGAAAGATATCGCTTCTGCGATAAACTCGCCCATTGCACAATATCATTTATTTGTATCAATTTTTTTTTTTTAAAAAAAGATATATCTGGGTTTTGTTATAAACCCAAATACAACCTTATACACCTTTCACACTAAGCTAAAAGCTTGTGCCGTGAAAGGGGAGTTTGCCGGCACCGCTGGGATCGAACCACGGACCTCTTGTTCTGAAGGCCGAGACTCTACCTCCAGGCTACCGACGAACTTTTTTTATAACTTGGTAATTATGTATGCTCCTTATTGTGCAATAAAGTTCATCATTATTATAATTATTATCGTTGATTAAAATATACCTAAGTATGACACAAACACTTTACGCTGTTATCAACTTTGACAGGTATCTGACTTTCTTACCATAAGTTTGCGAATTTCTACATTATTTTAGATGGCTAGAATACTTAAGTAAATTATAATTGTAGAGTACAGGAAACCATCACGAACTCCGTTTGTTCTTATATAAAGTCGTATTTTTAATATGAACAGCATTTCAAGTATTAAAAGTTTAGTAAGGCCATGCGCACAATTAAAAATTGTGACTCCTGGCATATCTGGAAAAGGGGATATTTCAAGAATTGGAAATCTCATATCATTCTGGCACCGACACTTATGTTTGCAAGTAAAACATGGACGTGGTTGAAGAAGGATGAGAGTGGAATAAATGCCGTGGAGATACGTTCACTGATAAGAATGGTTGGTAAAACGTTGCGAGATAGAGTGAAGAATGAGGATATCAGGAAAATGAGCGGATGCGAGAAGAAGGTTTTATTTTTATTTTTTATTTTATTTTATTTTATAGAGACACTCACAGAAAACTGACAACACAATACATAAATTACAAACATACAATAAGATCTGGCCAGTTCCCCAATTAAGAGTGTTGCGGATAGAATGCGTGTAAATAAGTTACGATGGTTTGGACATGTGGAGCGAATGCGAGATGAAAGAATGACGAAAAGAATATATTTATCTGAAAGAAGGGGTGTGAGGAAGCGCGGACGGCCAAGAACCACGTGGCTTGATCACGTGGATCAAATCCTCAAGGTCGGCCGCGTGTTGAGTAAAAGAAATCGGCGTGCATGTATGAGAAACTGGATGAATGTGGAGGAAGCGAAAGAAGTTTGTAAGGATCGATCTATATGGCGTTCCGTTCTCTCTGCCTACCCCTCCTGGGAAATGGCGTGATGGTATAAATATATAGATAGATAGTTGGAGGATAGAGCCCTCCCACATTGAAGAGTGGGAGGGCTTTTTTATGATATACATCAAAAGCTTTTGAGTTAATATGTTAAAAGACAAACAAGAAGATATTAGGTTGTATGTGGGCGTAGTGAAAACTTTTTTGTATTAAGCATTATTATGTTCTTTTCTAAGAATGTTTTCATTCTAATTAAAGTTTATGAATTCCTGATTTTATTTTTAGTTTTACTTAATGATAAGATACCTACACAACAAATTTTGTTTTTTAAGCTTCATAATTTTGGATATTAACTTTATTTTCCGGGAAATAAATGCTTTTAGTGATTAGCTTAAATTCCAAAGCTTAAGAACTTTCACAGTTAACAGTTTTAACAAAAATAGCAAGAGTTTTGGGCTTTTCAAATGATGGGATATTTAACGTTTAAATTACTTTTTCATTTCATCGCCCTCAACGCTCCTCTCGGGAGCACAGGGCAGAAACCAGCCTCCTCCATTCAGAGCGTCTCTGCTCCAATTGCGTCACCTCTTTCCACGACATTCCTTGCGCTCTGATGTCGTTGTCATAGAAACTGTGTATTGTGAAAGAGGGACAAAATGTCGCTTGTTCAATGCGTGCATCATCCCAATCCTTTTATATGGCTGTGAGTCCTGGCACTTAACCAAGGCTCAAGAGCGGAAGATACTAAGCTTTGAAAACAAGTAAAAACAAACAAAACTTTGGATGTCAAATGGTATGAAATTACTTATACTTGTCGATAATTTTTCATTGTTTCGTTCGAACCAAAACCATTTCAGTTTTTTCGTTTAAATTTATATATAGTTTTACAAAATAAAAAAACGACTCAATCAAAATTATTATTGTTCTCACTCTTTCGTGCAAGTTTTCCAGTGCCGTAATATTACGAAAAGCAGATAGTCGTAAAACATCATGAATGACAAATTTTATAGCTTCAATTCAACAGAGATGATGTATGCTTAGTTTAAGCACCCATCATAAAAGCCTTAGTTTCACGGTACGAAAGGGACAGCACGTATGTTTATTACATTCAGCAATTAGTTCACTGGCTTCTTTAATTGCGGAAGACATCATGATAGCATGGAAGAGTAAAAAGAGGTCCAAATTCCTCAAGCGCTTCTAATATAATATATACAAATTATATACCTACAAACTTTTTACTAATCGCCTGATGATGGAGTCGAGAGTCTCCGAATACAAGTACGCGAAATTAATTTATAAAAGTCATTTTTTACTACATAATTGTGTTTTTTTTTAAATTTTATTTTATAAACAAATTAGTTTTTACAAAATAAACTCAATTAATCAATTTGATAAGTTTTTAAAAATATGAGCATACAGTTGATTTGTAGCAACGCATCCTGTATGCCTTAACTTTTTGTTGGCATGGAGAGGACAGCTTGTCTGCTGGTCTGCAGGTAGCCCAACTTGTGGAATATCCTGTGATGAGATAGAAGTAGTAAGAAAAGTAGTAGTATTTTTTTTATTTTCTTGTTTATCCACGGCGTGAGCCTTTTACATGTTATACTATACAAACCAAAATTCTCATTCACAACACATTTGGAGCAAGACCACAATGGGACACTTGCAGTCGTGGAGGGTTTTAATAAAAACGATCGAATTAAGTAAATTTGAGGTCGGAAAACACAAATATGTCAGTTAAATTTTTTTAAATATCTAAATTATGGAGAATTTCCAAATATAAAATCTAAAATTTTTGACGTTTGGCAAAACACTCTAAATGGCTTTTGACAGCTGATGACGTCACGGAGTCCCATGTGTGTATGAGATTATAATCTGTGGTGCGAAAGTTATTCTGATTCACTGGACTCCGTGACGTCAAAGTGCCGCCATATCGTTTTTGATCACTCCGAGAAAATACAATTTTTATAAGCTAATATCTAAGAAAATAGTGCAAGAAAAATTAAAATAAATTGTGGTTGTGTTTCTTTCATACTAATTTACAATTTTATTAAAAAAAAAATCTGCAAGTGGCTCATTGGTGAAGTACAAAATACAATTGGGAATCAAATTTTAACATTTTTAAAATTAGTCAAATCAAATTATTCACATTTAATTGAAAAATAAAATCTTTGACCGTTATATGTAAAAAATAATGACCTTCTATGTATCAAAATAATAAGCTTATGTTTGAGAAGCAATGTTTCAGCATTAGCTGCCTTTAATACAAAGGTATTTTTAAATAATTCATGGCATTTTTAGTCCCTTTGGACTCTTCTTTATACTGAATATATTTGCCCACTGACATTTCAGGAGGCAAATATACTTCTCTCTCTCTCTCTCTCTCTCTCTCTCTCTCTCTTTCTATCTGTATCTATCTCTCTCTCTATCTCTATCTCCGGAAGATCGCCTCTGCACATCTCTTCTTGTTATTAGTATTATTATTAAAGTTCAAATGTTGATGTTGTTGAAATATTTTATTTTCTAATAAATTAATAATGAATGAATCAGGTCCGGTATGAGAAATAAAAAATGTTAAAAGCTCCCACAGCATTAATCCATCAATCCATTCCATCACGGCATCTATCCATCCATCGTACAACAATATCTAACAATACACGTTAATTCATTAATTCAAACCATCACGGCATTACCCATGTACGTGGGGTAGCCAGCAGAACAACTGTACGTATCAAACATGCAAGTTGTCCTCTTCACGACATTCAGGACATGTAGCGTACCTCTTCGCTGAACTGAGGCCTGAGTCAACAACACACTATCGCGTCACGTTCCCGCTCCGCTAGCGTTCGGGTGCAGACGATGGTGCGCCAAAGTGTTAATTTTCGTAACTATTGTGTATCTTAGCAACGAAATTGACACTTGCTTGCAACATCGTCTGCACCCGAACGCTAACGGAGCGGGAGCGTGACACGAAAGTGTGTTGTTGACTCAGGCCTCTGAGCTGTTAAATGTCTTAAACATGATTTATTTATTTATTTATACATTTAAACGGCATACAAGCCTTTTATTACAATGACTCATGTACAAGCAATACAAATATTTTCTTTACATACATAAGTATAAAACAACAATAAGAAAGTCAGCAAAATCAACGTTATCAGAAAGTGAATAACATAATTACAAATATAACAATAATAATGAAGTCAATATAGCGAACCGTGTTTACAGACAAACATAAAAAAATGAATTAAAACAATAATTATGCTTAGCAAATAAAATACTATAAAAGTGTAGAAATTTAAATCAATTTAAAATATTAAAGAAATGAGTTGATCAAAAACAATATATTAATGAGAAACAGCAAACGTACATTGCAAAAATCACATATCTCATTTTAATCGTGCAACGACGGCGAACATTTATCACTCAACATGTAATGCATATAACATATGTATGTGTATAATATTATATATTCTACATATAAGAGGATTACTCAACTGATAAAATATTGATTAGGATTTGACCACAAGCCCCTGGCTCTGAATTCCAACATACCTCCTACAAACTCCTTGTTAATAAATTATTAGGTACATTTCTGTTGAGCTGCATATATTAACGATTAACAGATTAATTTATATATATAAAAGAAAGTGGTGTTAGTTATACACAATTTATAACTAAAGAATGGGCTTAACGATTTGATTGATCTCTGATTTATTGGATTCTTCTCCGCCTCGAATAGCCGATAGGTTATTATTCTTTATTGTTTATTCTTCAACATCTCCCGTAGGTCCTTAACAGGACACTTGGGTTTATCAATATTACAATAATACAATAGAAGGAAAAATATCAATGCAATAGAAAGAGCATAATAAACACAACATACAAGACAAAATTGAAAAGTCAAGACACAATAATAAACAAATACATATAGACACGTAAAATCTTTTTCTTCACTACTAATAGGGTCCCTTTAGCACCATGTCAAAGTATAAAAAAATATTTCATAAAAGTAAATAAATAAATCCAGTTATATCTATCTCTATATATTACTTTCGCTTCTTCTACATTCGTCAGTTCCTTTTCTTCAATGATCAGTGATCAAGTCTCGTGGCTCTCGGACGCCCGCGCTTCCTCACATCCCTCCTTTCAGGCAACTATATCCTCTTTGTCATTCTTTTCTCGTTCATTCGTTCAACATGTCCAAACCATCGTAACCTATTTACGCGCTTTCTGTTCACAACACATTTTTTGTGGGTTAACGATTTATCCCATTTTTTATTGCCGTTTTAGGTCTTCCCAATGTCGACTACCACTCTGGAAAAAGTCTACTTCTCGTGTGATAGCTAAAACAGTTTTAAGAAGTCGGCTTATTTGAAACACTTTTAGCGTGGTGACAAATATAATCTTTGTTTTGATATAAAAATAGAAGAACAGTCGTAGTATGAATGTTCTGACAGAAATATGTTCTGACAGAAATATAGAATGGATATAAATTTAGATTAATTGAGTTAAATTTTTGATTAACGGTGGTCAGCCCTGCTCGTCCGCTTGTCAGTGTAGGTGTACATAATAATATGTTAAAATTTAAAGGCTTTTTTCAGATGTGGCAACATTTTTCATTTCGAATGTACAATTAATAATGTTGCCAGGTTCATTGAAAAATGTTTACCGTAAAATCTATAATATATTATGAAGATATTCAAAGTGCTACGAAATTATTGGTAGATAGACGAAACAAAATTGTACTATTTTTACTAACATTAATGGATAGTTTCTTGAATTGATTATCTCATAAAGTTCTCTGCAAAGACAATGCCTTCCACTCTTTTCTGTAAGTTTTCAAATGTCCTATAAAAAGGCAGATATCTGAGAATAATCCCGCACGTATATTTGACGCCATCAATGCAGTGACGAAATATGCAAATCATCTCGAAATTTTAGGGTACTGAGAGAACAAGCATTATGTTATGTGGAATCGCCTACCGGTGCCATTGAGAGATAGTCATACTGTCACCAGCTTCAGAAGCAAATTAAAAACTGAGCTCTTCACTGGTGCCCTTGAGACGGTCTAGGGACTGTTAAATAGCGTCAAAAATAAAATCATCCAAAATCATCATTATTAAGCTTATTGCCAGTTAGCCTTTAAGCTTCTTTCATATTTGAGAAAAGTCGTGATGGTATTGATTTTTTTTATATTTATAAACTACATGCTTAAGAATATCAATGTGTTTTGTATAATGTCGTATTTCCAATCCAAAATATACAACTCATCACTGAATTAGAAATTGGCGCCCAACTTAGGTAATTTTGATATGAACAGGTAAGTGTTGTTATATACTTAAAGTGTTTCCGGCCAATAGTAGGTACTTATGTATAATAGACAGGTTAGTGTTCCCAGCAGGAGAACGGACATTAGGAAAATTATTCACGTGTTGGGAATCATGTTTCTCTCTTGTGGCAACTCTGAATTTTAAAAACGTTCGAATGCGGTTTGGAATTAAACTATATATACATTTCTATCTTACTCCATTTTAATATGTGAATATTTAGCCAATTTGTTTTTTACACTTTTTTCTACATTAAGTTTGTACATAGTTTAGAAATATAGTAAGGTTTTTAAATTTCAATAACGTAGGTTTTTGACTGCCGAGAAAATATCTCAATAGGTTATTTGATTAGAGAACCGTTGACAAACGAAATGATGATGACACTACTTCTACCAATTTACCATTCACAATTGACAAGTGGAGTAGCCAGCAGACCAACCGCATTTAATAAACATGCAAGCCGTCATTAACATTCCAACAAAAATTACGTCATTTACATAATTATGTGATGTTTTAATGATACAAATACCCAGGTTTTACTCATACTCTTAACTTGTAATTTAAAGATAGGAACATTTTTTCTTTTCCAACAACATTACCGATAGTATATCGTAATATTTTATCAAAGTCCGTACATAATTTACGTGAAAAAAGATAGAAAAATACTTCATATTAAAAAAGTAACTCATTTACTCTACCAGTTAGGAATTCTCATATAATGGGAATTTGCATCTACTTTCCCCTCATAAAACTGTACAAACTCTTACAATTTCCATGATATATGATTGAAACTGATCATATCCATTACGGCCATCATACAAACAATAACCCTAGTGGAATATTCCAAGTGGATACTTTTCATACAAAAGGAAATTCTCAACTTTGGTATGATGCCGTGCTAATATTATAGGCCTTTGAATAGGGTTGTATTTAGACTTGAGGTTTTTTTATTACATGATATTAATTTACTCCAGTATGACTTTGCCCACAAATGGGGGCTTAATGCGTGTAATAAATATGCAGATTGTTCTCTTCGTGCCAATAAAAAGAGTCAAATATTATTCAGGCTGGATAGCATAGATCATCGCTGAACTGAAGATGTTAAAATATCTAGAATTTAAAGGACACTAAAATATACTAACAAAAACGGCTGGGAGACCTATTATTTTCTGGGAACTTCACGGGATACATTTTTCTTACACAATCACGACATATCCTGCAAGTGGAGTAGTCAGCGAACTAATTGCATGTAATAAACTTAAGGATTGCACTTTTATAAAAAGTCAAACATCCTAGATGGCAGTCATGCCTCGTTGCTGCATTGAAGATGTTTATATCTTATACGTAAGGTTTTACGAACGCCGTCCTTTTACAGGATGTATTTTTAAGAAAAAAGAGGAAAACCTATTTTTCGTCGAAAACCCTACTGGATAAACTTTGAGGGACAGAGTAAAAATATTTGCGAAAATTCAAAGATATCTGAAATTTGTAGGTACTATTGACAACGTTTCCATGTTGAAGTGGCAAATAATTGGCTGATCATATATGTAGTTAGAAGAGAGCATGGAAGATGGATGTGGAGACCGTGGGAGGATGAAAGAAAGATTGGAAAACCTCAAAAGAGATGGCCAGATGATACTATCTAAGTTGCGAGGAAAAATCGTGTTGCTCAATACCTTGAAAAAATTAAAAAGTTGAAAAAAAGCCTTTATCCAGCAGTGGAGAGATGACGGCTAGCAGTAGGATTTAACCAAATAAGAACTGTTGAGAGACAAAAATACAAAAGAACTGCCTATTATTTTTTTTTATATTTATATTTTGATGTGTATGTAACATAACATGCATAGAAAATTCGCATAGATCGAGCTGGTCCCAAACCATGATATGAATTTTGTATTGAAATAGGTATTAAAACGAAGACACTCATGTACAATGCACTAAGCTCATATACATGAAACACCCAGACCCAGGATAATTGAAAAAGGTATTCTTCATTTTGCCCTGACTGAGAATCGAACTCAAGACCTCGTGACTCAAAGGCAAGAGTCTTACCTCTGCGCCACATCGGCCGGCCGGCATGTAAGAGGAATATATTTGTGAAACAAAAAATGTAAGACCGATGACGTTTGGCATTTATCTTGAATGTCTTTATTTTATATTTCCACGGAAAAGAAAACTTTTTTATGACATTTAGCAATGAGTTAATCGGCTACCTCTCTTGTGAGAGCTATTATTCTATAGGGTGAAGAAATGAAAGAATAAACTTAATTGGCATATCAATGCAATATAAAACTTATTTCATTATATCACAAGTGACAAAAGGAAGACTTATTAAATACGTGATTTCTTCCAGCCAACCTACGTAATGTAGATACATATGATATGAAATTATTTTTTCTTCAAGTTTCTTTGTTTTGGGAACAGTAATGGAAAGAAAGAAAATCCATAAAATGTTTGAAAATCTTATTTTATACGAAATTATGTTTTCCTTTACAAATTCATAGAACAATAAATGAAAATTTAAAACATATAGAAACATTGTACGTGTATTAAATATTTATTTATGCAACCCTATTTTCGTTACAAAGCCCTGAATCTCACCCCCTTTGCCATCCCAAGAGCTTGACTAGTAAAAGGGTATAATAATATTTTTTGAAAAATATCTCATAAGTTTACCCCAGGCTACTATCACGCCACCCCGTGTCTATCAGTCATTTTTCTAGCGATCGGACGTTTTGAGACCTTCAAACTACTTATACTTCGACTAATACAAGTTGACCTGTGTTGCGCGTTAGAAACAAAATAAATGCACACTTTTCAACGAGTCTCTATTCAGTTTCTTAAAAACACTTTGAGGTGGTCAGTAAAGTTTGGTAGAGTCTCAAACCTTCAGTCATATAGAGACCTCAGATTCGATTCCATAACTTGACGACACAAGCATATTTCTTACTGTGTGTACATCTGGTGTTATATTCCAATATTGAATTAAAATATTATATTTATTATTATTTTGTCAGATGTATTAGTTAAATTTAGAATTTAAGCAAATGTAGACAATTTACGTAAATATTATATGAAGCATGGTTTTTAATTATTTAAATCCCTTAAAATATTTAATTAACCAATAAACTCCATAGTCACATAAATATGATTTATAGGTAGGAACATATTTTTTATTTAAATTTTCTGTCTAATCTTGTACTTTCACATTTCTCTTGGGAACACAGGGCAGTA
The DNA here is from genome assembly GCA_947579605.1 of Athripsodes cinereus. Classification (NCBI taxonomy): domain Eukaryota; kingdom Metazoa; phylum Arthropoda; class Insecta; order Trichoptera; family Leptoceridae; genus Athripsodes; species Athripsodes cinereus. Next base: position 4,978,755 of record OX388328.1, read on the forward strand.
ATTATAGGCGTTTTATAAATTGTCATATTATTAAAAAAATAACTTCCATTAAGTGTAATATTCTGCGTCAGTCGAGTCAACCCTTCACGTGATATTCTAAATACTCTGATTGTCTTAGAAATGTGTGATACGAACTATAATCATTCAGATCGTCACAAATCCTACTTAAAAATATTCGAAAAATATTATTAATACATAATCAACTGAATAAAAATGAAATACTTAATGAATATGTACTTTATTTTTAACATGATTATTTTGGTAGATTGTTTTATGAAATCTTTGAAATGTAATAGACAATATAAAAATCTTAACACTCGCGCCATCATCAAATGTACAGAAATAAACGATACTAGCTCCTCAATTTTGGTATATAGCACATTCTCACAGCGCACTTATTAACATTTATGGGCCGAGAGAGAAGAATAACAACCTTCAATGCCCCCACGTTGGGCGCCAATTTGAATTTCAAATTACATGGCTATAAATTCTCACTACTGAAATATCGAATATTTGCCGCCGCGCCACCGTAACGTACTTACCTATTATTTTTTTGTGTACCCAAGGTATTAAAATACAGATGTATTAAGACCTTTATAGACAGCTTTAGGACATATTGAAGAAAATAATGCTCTGAGTAAGTCTGTCAGTAAATTTAAGTCGTTTTATACTAACAATTTAACATAAACCTTTTTTCTTTCCAGTATTGAACTATAGTATCTTGCTTAGACAAAAAGAAAACTAATGATTGTTGTTACAATATGACATAATACAATAAGTGTGCAAATCGCCTGGAGACAATCTCTTCCAGAGAACCTGTATACAAGTGTTACATTGTTTTACAAGACCAGAGAATCAAAAAAACTTGAAAAAGATATATATCTAGGCGAATAAAAATTACACAAATTAAATTAAATTACGGTGCTTCCACTGGATAGACCTAAGATTGTTTTTATTTCATAATAGTTAAAGGAGTTCAGGATCTGTGGCAAACATCATCACTGGATTATGTTCTGCTAAATGTCTTTTTGTCATTTGAGGAATAATACTCGTCTTTTACAGGTCATTCGAAAACTTACAAAAGTCTGGGAAAATTTTATGCTGCCGAGGACTCCACGGATTCCGTAAAGTGTCCCATATAAGACGATTACATTAAATATCTTCAATTTGCCATGAGACATGCCTGCCTATTTTTATGAGTGCCTTAATGTTATATTTTTATGTCATAGTAAGGACGACTTATAATATATCCACTAATGGGAGATGGTATTATTGCATAGATAGATAGAGTGAAAGCCTTCATAAGCTATCTAATATTGCTTATTAAATTCATAATTTGAGGGTTCGAGCACCCCTCAAAACGCTATTAGTATCTGTTATTTATTTATGTGGTTAAATGTCCAATATTGACATAAATTAAATACTATACACAATATTAAATAAAACTAAAATTTACTCCCTGAACTTCGTACAAGAATAACGGGTGATGTAACGTATCATTACTGTACACAAAAAAAGTTCTTCCTTATTTTACATTGTCCTGAAAAACGAGGAAGAGACTAATTTTATCGCTGTATTTAAGATATACGATTTATTAATTTAAGACCTATGTGTGCCTTTTGCAGAAGGTACACTCAAAAACTTACGGAATAAAGTGGGAGACCAATTCTTTTGCGGGTGCATCACGGATTAAGTTTATTATGATGTGTTTATTGAGTTGACGTTTATTTTTTAAACTCCATGTTTATATATGGAAGAAAACACAATTAGTTTTAGTTTTACTTTAAATTAAATTGTGTAGTGACCTGGTTTCGAATTATTAAGTCATTGTCACCTTTATGTTATTACATACCGTGTTATAAACCCAAATACAACCTTATACACCTTTCACAGTAAGCTACTAAAACATTGTGTCGTGAGAGGGGAGTTTGCCGGCATCTGATATCGAATCATGGACCCCTTATTCACGAGGCTGAGACTCTACCTTCAGGCTAACGACGAACTATGATTTTATACAAATGAATGCAAGTTTTATTTCGGGAAAGATTGAGATAAACAGTTGGTTTTACATGTGAATGAGACAATATTGGGTATTTTAACTTTAAACACTAAATCTATTATATGTAGCTCCCAGTAGAAATAAAAGTTATAATATGATAATATTTATTGATTAATATCTCTCGTTAAACCAAAAAAATCATAACTATTTAACATTGTTGTACGAGTATAATGATCTAGGTTTTAGACAATATTTGTGATTATTTTGTTTTAAATTTATTTCGGTGTTTATTGCATGCAACTGTTAATTTTAAATTGATATCATATACGAGAAACATCATGATCTTATCGATAGATAGAAGTAAAAAGTTATCTGAGGATAAATTACATCTCTAAACTGATACTAAGGTGAAACGTTATTATTAGGTACATATTATAACAATTTCACCAACGGATTGCGGAAAATTGGTATTCCTTAATCAACTTCCGACGGAATGACATTCCGGCTACATGATTACTTCCGTTTAGACCGTATATCGAATTAGGCAGCATAGGGGGTGCATCCCACTGACTCCCCCGATGACTACCCTCATTTCCGAATCATCCCTTAATAACATCTCATAGCTATATTTTGAATTGCTCGTTTGTATGTACATAATGGCTTTACAGTTCTATAAACCAATAACGAGATTTTTTAAATCTAAATTTTTGACTTATTACGCATCAAAAGTAAAATTACTCCCATTCCACAAACAAAAAATTCGAAAATTTGAATAATTTCTAATAGTAGCATGTTATATTTGTGGTGAGTTTTTGGTAGACGGCCATACTTCTTCAAAACATAAACGTGACACTTTTTGGAATATTAGAATTTCGAATTCTTGGTTTATTGAAGTGGAGAATCGATACATCTTAAAGTAATGCAGAAGTTGCTTATTTTAAATTTGGAATCAGCGAAAACATATTTGTTAATTTCATAGCAAAATAATTCATATTATTCCAAACAATTATTGGAACTCATTGAGCTGGTAGGTCCCAATGTCAGATATCTGTCAAATATAGTTTTCTATGGAGGAAAATTGTTGCTACAATAATACAATTATTTTGAATTTTGGCGAAATATATATATTTTCTTTTTTTATTGGAAAAATAAAATAAAACCGGCCAAAATAAAGTCGAATTCAAAAATAAGCTTTGGGAAATTTGTATTCGAATTAGATTATATTTTTGCTGGTTTTATTTTATTTTTGCTTATTTTATTTAAAACCAGCAAAAATAAAATCTAACTCAAATGTAAACTTTGCCGGTGTCGAAAAACTTGGTGCCCAAAAATAATTTAACGTGGTGACAAAAAAATAATTCTGCATATGGCAACAATTTCGTTAATATTACTTTTTCTATGAAATCTCACATTTGACAACAGTGGGGCCTACCATCTCATATAGTTCCTAATTATTAAATATATAAGTTCAGTGGTCACTTAGCTTGATGGAAAACTCTTGGACCTTATATTTTTTTTTTTATATATATTTAATTCAAAGCCTCACAACTAAAGGTCGCCATGTCAAAGAAAAAAAAAGTATTATTCCTATAAAACATCGTGTAATATAATATGCTAGTACGTAATAATAAAAAGTTGATCCACGGGAATTTATTAGATTATTTAGATCAAAATTAATTTCGCCAATAATTTGTCATACTAACCAAACAGCGTAATGGCAACCTCGCATCAAAATAATCAGCCGCTGATGAGTTTGGTATCATCATCCTAATAACACTCAATTTTATGCTTGGACGACGATTCTGGAACCACTCTGCTTATTTTTCAGTATTTATATAATAAATATACTTACTGCTAGTCCTCATCTCTCCACTGCTCGATATTGGCCTCTTCAAAACTTTTCCACACTTTCCTATCTCAAACAACACGATACCACTGTTTTCCCATCACCTGGACAACATCGTCAACCCATCTTTTTGGGGTCTTCCTACGTTTCTTTTGTCCTCCCAAGGCCTCTATTCAAGAATTCTGGAAGTCCATCTGCCATTCTCTCATCTTACTACATGACCAGCCCATTGCCATTTCAACTTGGAAACTTTTCAACAACGTCAACGACTTTTGTCTTTTGTCGGATGGTTTCATTTCTTATTTTGTGTCTCAAGCTGATGCCTAGCATTTGCCTCTCCATGGCACGCTGTACACACCTCAGTTTTCGTTTGCTCGCAAGTGTTAGCGTCATCGTCTCTAGCCCATATGTATGTAATCACTGGCAGGACACACGAATCGTAAAGCTTTCTCTTAAGACTTATGGGGACCTCATTATTTTTAAATATATAAAGGATGTCTCATATTGTTTTTCGTTTTTTGTTTGGCCGTTACGCGCCAAATACAGATAGTGGGGGGAGGGGAGTGGTGTCAAACGCTTGGCGGGCTTTTTTAGTTTAGTAGTAATGGATTTTTTCACGGAACCGCAGCGCGCATTTTGCGTGCGCGCGTTTTACAAAAACAACGATTCGTGCACTATTGTTCGACGTCTCTACAGGACAAATTTTCATTTAACCACGATGAAAAATGTGCCAAGTGCAAATTTAATAAAGCATTGGGTGCGCAAATTTCAACAGACTGAGAAAACAATGCCGGATAAATCAACTGGGCGCACAAGTACATCGAGAACGAGCACGAACGCCGACCGCGTTCGCCAGTCTGTAATGAACGACCCACAACAGTCACTACGATTGCGCGCGGCTTCTCTAAATTTAAACAGATCCACTTTTTATTGCATTATTCGTAAAGATATGCATTTTCACGCCTATAAAATTGTAATTGTTCAAGAAATGAAACCCGACGATCCTATAAAACGAGTCGAATTCTGCAGGACGATGAAAAATAATTTTAGGAGTTTCAATAACGTATGGTTCTCCGATGAATCGAATTTTCACATCAACAGCCGCGTGAATAAGCAAAATTGTAGATACTAGACTTCCGACAATCCACTAAAACTGCATCAGCAACTATTACACTAGCCGAAAGTTGTTGTTTGGGCTGCCATATCAAGTCAAGAAATTATTGGCCCTTACTTTTTTGAAGATGACCGTGGTCGCGCTCAGACAGTTAATTCTGATCGATATTGCCATATGATCAGGACTTTTTTGACTACAGAAATGCTAAACCAGATTGGCTACAACTGCAAGACATTTTTCCAACAAGATGGAGCCACTTCTCATGTAACAAATGACTCCCTAGCTGTTCTTCAAGAATTATTTCCTGAAAGAGTGATAAGTCGCCGAGGAGACATCTACTGGCCACCAAGGAGCCCAGATTTAACGCCTGCTGATTTTTTCCTATGGGGCTACTTAAAAAGTAAGGTTTACAACCCATTGCCACCCAACCTGAACGTTTTGAAGCAAAGGATCACAGATGAAATAAACGCTATTCCTAGAGCGATGCTCCAGCGAGTAATTGAAAATGTAAGTGCCAGGTTAAATGAATGTGAAGAAGGGGATGGTGCGCACTTACAAGCGGTTATTTTTCATAAATAAAAATTTAAAACCTGCTCTTTAATATAATAGTAATTAGAACAAGTTTGAAAAAATTCTTGTGTTTTATTTTTGAGTATCAAAAACGAAAAACAATACGAAACACCCCTTATTTACATACATACATACATACCATCACGCCGCTTCCCTCGCGGGGTAGGCAGAAAGGATCGAGCGCCACTTCCTTCTATCTTTGCATACATCTTTCGCTTCCGTCACTGTCATACAATTCCTCATGCATGCTCTCCTGTTCAATGTGCTTAACACGTGACCGTCCTGTAGGATTTGATTTAAATGATCTTGCCATTTAATCCTCGGACGTCCACGTCTCCGAGCACCATTCCTCTCAGACAAATATATCTTCTTAGTCATTCTGTCCTCATTCATTCTTTCCACGTGCCCAAACCATCTTAACTTATTTACATTCATCCTTGTTATTACACCAACTTTCATTCCACATTCCTTTCGTATATCAATGTTACGCACACGATCTCTCAGATTTTTACCACACATCCTTCTCAACGATCTCATTTCCACTGCATTTATGCCACTTTCATCCTTCTTTAACCATGTCCACGTCTCACTTGCATACATAAGTGTTGGCACTAAGATAGCAGAGTGCACCAACCTTTTAGCTGTAGTGGATATGTTTCTATTTGCAATTATTGGTCGGATTGCACCATTTACCTTATTGCCAGCAACTTTTCTCCTTTCAATATCGCTTTCACACTTCCCATCTCTCGTGAACAAGCTACCTAAGTACACACATTCGTCAACTTGCTCTAACACTTCGTTGTCAATCATCACCTGGCATACTGTTCTCTCACTTCCTCTTTCAAACACCATAATTTTTGTCTTTTTTGCATTCATTCTCAATCCATTAATCGCACAATTTTCATACACACACGTCATCATTCGCTGTAGATCACTTTCACTTTCAGCCATCAATATATATTTAAGTTTTGAGAATGCAGCCCATTCCAATTCTATCCTAATCCATTACTTATGCAGAATAATACATGCTTTTTTTTAGTTTCGAGTGTCATATTAAAGTTAGGTGATCATAATTTGAAAAAAAAATGTTCAAAGTTTTCTTAATGGCAGGTGTCAGGTTAATTACTTATTCTTTAGAATTAGACATTCTATATACCCGAAGAAGCCATAAAATTACCTCTACAATGAAAAAACATGAATGTCCTTCAAGCCCTGCAACTATGTAATTTTAACACATGAAACGACCATATAAGGCTTAGAAAAGACAACGTCACCTTATTCGGTTGTGCCCTGGGACAGGACTTGAACCCGCAACCCTACGTTTTCGCGAGGAGTGCTTTGTCCTATACTTTACTATGTTATTTTGAAACACATATCAAGAGTATTTTCTTTATACCTCTGATCTAATTTGTTTTTCTTTCTTTCAGGGATCAATGTCGGGAGGCTTGGGCCGGACTTCGTATGTCACCGTTGTTTGGTTGTATCTGTCCAAACAATCATATGAAAAAACGTTGTGACAGAATCTTCGCAATGGTCAACCACAATCCATGTGTTGGTAAGAATCTATGGCAGGGAGTCATGCCAAGACTCAAACATAAAAACATACTACAGTCAAAAAATACAACACTGTGTCCAAAAGAAAATAAAAGTAAACCATCTAGACCAGACCATTTAACGTCAATCAGCTCACAATAATTATTTACTTAGTTTATAAAAAGATATTCTATTCGCGTCTCTTGTCTTCCTGTTTTTTTTCAGTTCATTTCCATTTGTATTTTTTGTTAGTTTTAATAAGCAGGTAATAGTTTTCACGATCAACTTTTGCGTTTATATTTTCTTTGTGGTTTTTATCTTCTGTTAGTTTTGTTTATATGACATTTATATAGTTTTTGTCTTCTATAAGTTTTGATAAACTATTGCAAGTTTTTATTCTGTAAATAAGAACACAAAAACTTAAGACTATATTCAAAAAAAATATTCTGTGTTTGGTTTATCAAAAGGTTCTTTTGTTAATTTTTATTCTGTTTGCGTGTATCCAACGTAAGTTTTCTATCAAAGTTAAGGAATAGATTAAATTCTTAATAGTTATTCATTATTCAACGTCTTACCGCATATTTTGGTAACACTTTTTTTAATTTCTTCTTTCTGGTTTTCTACTATTATATAGTGAGTTACAAACCATTAGACTGGTCTGCAACGAGTTTGAATTTTTCCATTCCTCCCTATTTTCAGCTTCTCTCTTTAGTTCTAAGTTCTTTATTCCAGAGATATTTGTTCACTTGCTTCTATTCTTACAATCTTCCTAGCTATGCTTCAGGAGAACCAATATTATGCATTAACTATTCTCTGGAATCACATCAACCAAAAGCTATACCTAATTATATGAGCAGAAATTAATGTTATTTCAATAAAATAAAGAGAAAGTCAACAGTTTTTTTTTTTTTTTTTGTTAACAGCTATTAATAATAAGCTTTTTTTATACATTAAAAAAAGAACATATCAAAAGATCAACAATCAGAGATAAAAATTTACATATGAGCCGTACAAATGCAAACAGCACTATCTCTCTACAAAAAATATTTTGAAAATAAAGCCCAAAAGATACAGAGTTATTGGAGATTGGCAGAAAGACAATAATAATTGTCATGCCCTTAACTCGTTGCCGATTATTGTATTAAGATGACTCATCTCAATTCTGCCGTTGGTGGTATTTGAGATGGCTATACAGTCCAATCTTTGACAGGCACACTTGAATCCGGGACTAGATTTTTTTTTTTTTTTTATTTATTCATTCTTTACTGTACATTGTTCCACATTTACAATTGACCTGCGATGGCCAGAGTTATGTATGTCATCCGTTGTAATTGATACAGGTTTCAACAATAATTTAAAGGTTTTTGATCGGTTAAATATTATATTCTACTAGAATTTTTAAAAATCGATTCAACACAAAATATAATAAACAAGTAATGTGGTCATTTGATGGTTTACTGTTATTAAGGACACAAAACAAATTCTAATAAAATATAACCTCAAACTTTTATCTATGACAAACATTTCATTCTACTGACACTACTATTGAATCTATCGCTTTCTCACTCTTCGTCACTTCTGTAATATACTAAATATAATGGTATAATACATAATATACGACGTTTCTTATAAATATAGTGTCACCTTGCTCTCGCAACAGGTTAAACTATAAAAACGTTTGTTGTCATGAATGCTGCTATCCTACTTCAATTGTTTACGTGCTATCGCTGCGGCCGTAAACATGCCAAAGAAGAGATTAAACATTTTTTTATTATTGCAGCATTTATTTTTTTAAATTAAAAATATAGATTATTAAATATAGACAAATATATAAAAATATAGATAAATAAAAAAAAAAGTATTTTTTAATACTTTATACAACTTTTTTAGTATTTTTATTGAGCAGTATTCATGACTTTTGAACCAATTTATGACAAGTTCTTCAGAACAAAACTAGCGAGAACACATGATTACCTAATGAGTCTACATAACTCTTTAAATCATTAGATCAACAATCTTTCCTTTTCCAAAATCATTTCATTTATCAAATAAAAGCAAAAATACCCGATCATTCATTTAGTATTTTTCTTCATACATGTAAATCAATCTGTCAATTGATTATAAATATTTAAACTTCAAAAACTTATGTGAACTATTTGAGTGACCCTCACAAATAAAAAAATAGAGTCTTATTTTACGTTGGTCCTTCAATTCTGAGGATGTTGACCCTCATGCCTCATTCTATATCCGCCATCTGTCACCATGACGTGCAATCCTTTGCCATGTGCAGAGCCTCATGTAGAGTGGCCTGAATGCCTGTGTTCTTAATTTAATGCTCCATCTTTTTGAAAGAAATTTGTATTTACATAATTTCAAAGATTTTTATCAAATAATCAGTCTCTTTTTTTAAATAAACCATTAATTATTTTCTCTTTAAAAATATTATCACTAATTTCGGGTTGATTTCCAGAAATAAATATCAAAAATAGTATATTTTAGATTGTGTATTTTTGCTTTTAAATCTCATATATATATTATCTTTCGATCAGCTTTAAAAATATTGTTTCATCATTAAACCTCAGAATTGAATAAATTTCCAACATTTCTAAAAATTTTACAGTTCTTGTACTGTAAAAGCAGGTAATCATATAAAAAAAGTTACGTAGGTATATGACCATTTTATATCTTGAATTAACCATTGATGAGGTTTATTACCACCCTTCCTAAATGTCTTAAAATATAATATTTTCATCCCATGTAGTGGATGATCTACATCAGGGGTGAGCAGCAAAGAAGTAAATCTTAAAAAAAATTAGAATCTGAGATTTTTTTACACCTTTCACAGTAAGCTACCAAAAGCTTGTGTCGTAAAAGGGGAGTTTGCCGGCATGTTTGATCTTCACTTTTTCAAAATTCTTTAAATATTCGAGAGGATCATGAAATGTTTAAAATTCCGTTATCATTTTTGAAATCTAGCAAAAGAAGGGGGGGCTAAAAATTTAGAGTGTAAGAGCAATCATAAAATTTTGAAATTTTTAGGGAAATTTACCAACCATTTGTTCGCGATAAGTTAATATTATAGATTCGTACTTACGAATCGTTTGTACTATCTCTGGTCCTAATCTGATGGTACGTACCAATGATTCGTTGTGAAATTTCGTTAGTATTTTTCTCAGTGTATAAGTAAAATTAATTTTATTGATGAAACAATATTTTTAAAAGCAAAACACTCATTAATTAAACATAATGTTGTGTTTTTTCTACAAAATTTCAACGAAAAGACACATCAATTTTATTTCCAATTTCCTATCAACATTCACCAACCTCATATTAACTATCGTATATTAAATAATTTTAAGTATAATAATTTATTTAAAATATGTTTAAAATAATATTGTATCAAAACACTTATATTTTTATTGAAAAATGATTTTGTTAAGATTTGAAATGTTATGATAATTAATTTTATTAAAATAATATCTCAAAAGCTCTTGAAAGCCGACTTGCGACCAATAAAGTCACAGTGAAAATTCTAAATTAGCGTTTCATTAAAAATAATATTAGGTGTACACTTTTGATGAATATTTTAATATCAATTATATTATTTATTTAAAAATAAAAGAAATATTGTATTTTCCACTCAAATAAATACTTTATAGTACTCTCAGCTCAAGAAATATGGAATGTTCTAAAGTATCTCTTAATATTAAAATAATGACACCCCTTTGACCCAAAAACCCACAATTTCAGGTTCTATATCTAAATCCTGGTAGAATATTTTTTCAAGAAAACTTAAAAATGATATATTTTTGTTACAGTTAATAAACCACAAAAATTATTTGTATATTTTTCAAGTGGCTTTTAATTCAATTCAACAGTGTTAATCACGAAACATTCGAAAAATTACTAATTACATATGTAGGTACTGTTTTTTATTTGTTTTTTTTACTTTCATTGCAAACAACCGAATTAGAATTTGCTGAATTGTACTTTAATTATGTGCAATTGCAATTATTTGCCTTATTAAACTTGGCAAGAAATACACATCAAATACTTGCTGTGGTGTCATGAGATAAATACATAGACGTATTTTATCATAGAATAGAAACTAAAACTAAAAAAATGTACCTATTGGGTCCAATTGAATCTCGGGTCCAAAATATGTTTAAATCAATCTTATATAAGCGTTGATTTAAGTCTTCTAAGGTTGTGAAATAGTGTAATATTATTTATTTATCGTGTCGAAACCCAGAGAAAAAACCCATCAAACTGATCTCCAGTACTGCGCAAAACGCACAGCAGGTGGAGATGCGTCAAAAATATCCTCCATAGTGCAAGTGACAGGGCACAATGGACACTCCAACAAGTGTGGCATAGTCTGTGCTGCACCACAGTCACATGCTCCGGATTCGTCCTGTAGGAAGCCCCATCGTTCTCTATTGTCGCGGCAGTTTCCTACACCAGATCTCAGTCGATTTAGGGTTTTCCATGTCCCATAGTCTATATCGCCTCCTGCAGCAAGGTGTTCTTGGGGTAGGAAAGTAATATTAAGAATAGAGGTATAAATGTACAAAACTTAAGATAAGTTGGGGTGAAACAGCAATCATTGTATGTTTTAATGTCATGAAGTTAAATAGCAAAAAAGTATATTGTGATTGAAATTTAGAAACTGTAGGGTTACTCTTGACAAAATCTAAACACGATCTTAATCTTAATCATACGACGCGCAAAGTGACTATTGGCCAAAAATACGCGCATACCGATTGCGCGTTAGCGGTAGCGCGGTGTTTTTGACCATAGTCCCTTCGTGCGTCGTATGATCAAGATCAAGACTAGATTAAGATCGTATTTAGATTGCGTCAAGAGTAGCTCTGCAGAATTATGAGAGAATTAGTGATACGTTTCTGGTTTTAATTTATATGTCTATTGTCAAATACAATATTTTGACAAGTCATAGATTATCATTGTCCATAGAAATTTAACCAACTGCTGTCAAAGATTGTAATATTTTTTTTTTTGGTTGGTTTGTTATTGGTTGGTTAATAAATAAACCTTGGAGTACAATAAGTAAACATGATTTTTTTTTCATTTTTTCTGCCATCGAGGAACTCACGCAAAGAATAGGACTGTAAGTTTTCGAGAGTCCAATAAAAAACTGATATTCGAAATTTAAAAAAAAACACCACGTAAAATCATTTCACATCTTAATTTATCAATGACGACGTATACAGCGTGCCATCCATTTTAAATGTCTTATTTTTATGCCACGGAAAGGGCAAACTGTATGCTCAATAAATGCATTAGTTATTCCGATGGCTACCTTAAGATATAACCAGTTTTTATTTATATTTATTTCGTTCTCAATTCTTGATGTTACCATAAGTGTTTTGATACAATCTAGTATAGAATATAATATAAATATATATTTATCCATGTCATTATTCACAATATTATATTATATGTTTACAATTGCACCACCACAATTTTACACCACGTATCACCTTCACTTACACCACTTTACACCAAAAAATGCTTCAGCGCAACCACTCCGAATAATATTATAACTATTATTTTATTGTCTTCACTATTATTATATAAGTGTTTTTTTTATTATTATTTTATGTTTATTTTTGTGACATGAGATGTTTATACTTATCTTTTATTGTTTAATGTATAACAATGTTTATTATTTTAATTTTAGTTATGAAGATGTTAACAATATATTTTATAATTTGTCTTATTACTAAACTATTTGGAAAATCTGCAAAGAATGTTCATTATTTTGAATTTGTTATAGAGATGTTTACAATATTTATATCTCGTCTTATTTGGAATACCTGCAAAATAATTATGTTTATTGTTTTAAATTTGTTATAAATATGTTTACAATATTAATAATTTGTCTTGTTACTATTTGTAAAATCTGCAAATGTTTGTTTATTATTTTAAATTTGTTACAAAGATGTTTACATTTTTTATAACTTGGCTTACTAAACTATTTGGAAAATCCGCATTAATATTTATTACATAATATTTGTTATAAATATGTTTACAATATTTATAACTTGTCTTATTACAAAACTATCTGGATAATCTGAAATGCTTATTATTTTAAATTTGTTATAAATATGTTTACATTATTTATAACTCGTCTTACTAAATTATTTGGAAAATCTGTAAAATATGTTTTTTGTTTAAAATTTGTTAGATGTTTACAGTATTTATAACTTGTCTTACTAAACTATTTAGAAAATCTGCATTTTTTTTTTTTAATTCAGGTATAAGGGCGTAACAATAGGGGCATTTGGTGTACCTTAGGACAGTTTTACCTTTGGACAGTTGTAATTTTAATAGGTTTGCCATAGATTTAAAAATCTGCAAATTCACAAAAATATAACATTTTTGTGATGTCGCCACTTAATCGTGTTTGGTATGACATAAGTGCATTAATTTGTCTGGGATAACAGTTTGAAGATTTTTTGATCAAAAAGTAAATTTTTCACTCATTTATATTGTTTCTATTATTCTGGTTGTTTTGTTGGTGTGTGACATATACAATATGAATATCAAATCTGACAAGTTTTACCTTTGTGAATACATTATTGGTTTACCGCTTTCATAACTCCAACTTGTTTTGCGCCCCAAAATACCTGTCAGTATCGAAATTTTTGTTATGTTGTACCTATGGACACTCGCTGCTGTTGTACCTCTGGACGCGTCCAAAGGTACACAATCATTCGACAGCTTTCGTTTGGTAGAATTATATTTTGATAAATAGAATAAATTTATTAAATATTAATGAATTTGCAACATTTTTATGAATTAATGTATCTAGATATAGTTTTGTAAATTGTGTATAATTCATATTTGCATCAACATCACAATATAATATTATTTTTAGTGCCTCAAAGTAAAAAAGGTGTAAAAAGGATTCAACCCTTTGTAGAAGATATAATAAATGCAATTAATGAGTGTAAGTAAGGTGAAAGCATACGAAAAGCAGCAGCAAAGTATAAATTATCTAAATCGACACTTCATCATTATTTAAAAAAAAGCTCAAAACCACGATTACGTTTTACCAAATTACGCTGTTGTTAAGTGCTGAAGAACTCAAGCTTTATGACTATTTAGAAAAAGCTGCGTTCTTCAATTTTGGGTTAACTGTAGCACGAGAAAGAGAGATGGCATTCCAGTTTGCTGTTGCCAAAAATAAAAATATGGCACAATCATGGAACATAAAAAAATCGAGTTTGGAATGCGTTTGTGGAGTTAGAAAACGTTTTCTTCAGCTATCGTTGAGAAAGCCAGAGTCAACAAGCTTAGCGAGAGCAACTATATAGTGAGTTACAATCCATCGGGTTGGTCTGCAACAAGTGCAGATTTTCTTCTCCATTCCTCCCTATTTTCAGCTCTCTTTAGTCTTACGTATGTGCCACAGTTCAAGTCCTTCTTCTTCTCCTTTTGTTGCCTCCTTTTACCCTGTTTAACACCTCTTCGTTTTCGACCTGTTCCAATCAATGGATCTTCAGCATGCGTCTGTAGCACCACATCTCAAAGGCCACCAACCGTCTGTTTTCACTCGTGTTGATGGTCCACGACTCGCAACCATATAGCTTTTATAAAACAAACGTTGTCCGATTCTTTGATAATTTGAAAATTATAAAATTAACTTGAGATACAATTTAGATGAATCGGGCAACTCCAACGTGCACAAACCTGGTAAAGACTTAGCTCCCAAAAGTTTAAGAAAACTTGGAACCATGACAGTAGCAGAAAGAGGAGTAAATGTCACAATGATTGTTTGCGTCGATACCAATGGAAATTATAGCATTGGTCCGATGCTTATTTTCCAAGGGTAAATTTTAAAAGCTATATGCTGTTAAGCGACCCACTTAGATGTATTGGTAGTGCAAATCCAAGTGGTTGGTCAAACAAAAAAAAAAATCTGGTTTAAATAATCCAGTGTTATTGATTATGGACACGAATCTCATAATCGATTGAAATTATTGATAAAGCTAGAGATTCAGGAATAGTAATTTTGACTCTTCATCTCCATACTTCCCACAGAATACAACCGTTAAAAAAGTGTCTTTGGAACATATAAAACAATTTACCACAATGCTGCAGAAGAATATAATATGATCATGAATCCAGGGAAATCCATATCAATATACGAAATTAGAGGATTGGTTGGGAAATCATATCTCCGGTCATTCACAATAGGGAACATTGTGTCAGGATTTAAAAACACGGGTATCTGGCCAAGGGATATAAATATTTTTAAAGAGGGACATTTTTCAGCAATTCAATTAATTCTTTGATTCACATCCACTTTTCTGTCCTAAGGTACACACACAGCTGTCCGAAGGTACAACCTGTCGTTGTACCTTTGGACAAAAATGAATGATTTCAGAAAAACGCAAATTTTGTCGATAAATAAAAATGTAAGAAATAACAAAAAAAAATTGATGACAGAAATATTTTCAGACTACTTATTTAAAAAAACTATTTACCAATATCTCATTTCGTTTAAGAGAAAAAAAAATTGAATGTGAAAAAAAATAATTTGTCCTAAGGTACAACAAATGACCCTATCATATGTTTAACTATGTAACAGTTTCGAGACATTTTGAATGTTTTTAATAGTGTATCCTACAAAACACTTAAGTTACTTGATTGTGTATAAATCGTGATCAATTTCAGCAAACCGTTTACATTGACGAGCTATACAAATATTAAAAAAATATGAAAATCTATATATATAAAAAAACTCGTGTTAGTTACACCATTTATAACTAAAGAATGGCTGTACCAATTTGAATGATCCCTGATTTGTTGGATTCTACTCCACCCCGAATAGCCGATAGGCTATTAAAATATCTTATAAATTCACAGGAAGAAAAATTACGAAGAAAATTATTTACGCCATACATTTTTAATTTCAATAAAAAATGCAATATGGAGAATTATACAAAATCAACGATGATGTTTTTTCATAGATTGGCCTTTTTATAGAATAATTTTTGTATAAATTTTCAAATTAGAATTGTTATCCATACAATTAACATCTGTGGTTCTGAAATTTCAATTTTGAAAAAATCATGGATAAGAATTTGCATAAATTTAAAGTGAATAGGTATCTACCTAAAAAATAAATTAGTACCTTCATTATATTACACACTTGGACAGTTACGGGAGTTTGTAAAGAGATTGAAAATATTAATCATCTATTGATTGTTTGGCGGTACGAAGTTCGCTGGGTAAGCTAGTATAATATATTTAAAAGCGTCAATGAATACTAAAGAAAAATAATAAAAATATGTTAATAGAAAGTAATTATTTTAAGAATATTACAATTTCATCCTCGCGAGATTAATTTGAACTCTTAAATAATAATACGCACATAATAAGAGTGTTTATATGATTGAACTAAGCAAAACAGTTTTGTGATAAATGTCGTGATAATAATATATAGATAGAGAGATAAAATAGACTTGTGATTTTTTTGTATACTGGCAACACTTTTCTAACATTATTTGCATTGTCAAAGTATTACGCATAAATAATAATAATAATAAAAAGATTCAATCTTGAGCGAGTGTTGCTTGTAGTGTTACTAAACCTGTCTGTCAGACAGAAAACTTTGAAAATACATACATTTTATAAATGTGACTGAATCTAACAAATTACTGTATATGTGTGTATAATGTATGATTTATTCGGCGTCATTTCATCCATCTCATTGGAAGAGCGATGTCTTCAACTTTTTACTGAATGTTGTGATTGATTGGTTTTTATAAGGTCCTCGGAGATTCGGTTCCATATGACGAGTTCAGCGACGCCAAAAGCCCTTTGATCTTGTCCAGCATACTGGTGGATATCTTTGCTGAGCGCAGGGGTCTACTTGCAGTTGTTTTGAGAACACAGAGCTCAGAAAGTGTTAATTACGCCACAATTTATGTTTTCATTCTTTTTTGATATGCACAAAGAATTTAATTGATAATTTTTCATTATTAATTTGTAATATTTTAAACACTACTCAATATATCATTTAACTAAAAAAATCATTGAAAAATTTCTGTCCTCGGGTATACCCTGCAAATAAAATTAAGTTGACTTTTCTTCTCCGGATCTGATGACGTAACCAATGCATGCCAGTATTCTGGATCTGATCATACTGTGGTGGAAGGTTTATATGATATGTAGCAAATTCCTTCATTGAACCTCCGTTCGTTCCTCCTTCGTTGAACATTAAACCTCCTTCATTGAACCTCTTGAGATGGATGCTCCATTGAACGGCGCCGAATAAATCATCCAACATACATACATTGCTTTTATTTTGTAATTTGCACACTACACCACAAAAAAGAAAAGTTATTCCGAAAAATCTTCCGGTAAGGAATGATCCCTATCTTTTATAATTATTTTCTTCTTCTTCACTTCGTGTCGGTCAGCAAAACGATAAAAATAACATCAAAATCTATATTCTCATCCCCTCTCAGAAAGCCACGACCTCTCTCGCAGCTCTCCCCAGATGAGCTCGCTCTACGAATTCCTCCCAGTAACACTGTCTGGGAGCCATTGGACATGCCAGGAGGTGTCCAGAGTTTTGTGCCTTTCCATAGTCATACGCCATGCTCCCATCCAAACCCCATCTCCAAAGATGCTTCCTATTGAATTTTTTTAGTAGTCTTAAATTATTTTCGAATAATAATGATGATGATGATTCTGGATGATTTTATTTTGACGCCGTTTAACAGTCCCTAGACCATCTCAAGGGCGCTGGTGAAGAGTTTAGTTTTCAATTTGCTTCTGAAGCTAATGACAGACTGATTATCTCTCAATGGCACCGGTAGGCGATTCCACATAACCGGTCCAAAAACACCAAAAGCCCTCTCATAGAAGTTAGACTTACCGGCTCTATTGGGCTCAGTAAGTCTATTCACAGCCAGTTTTGAAGAGTGCAGAGTTCTTCTAGTGGTCAAGTCAAAGGGACAAAGCTCTGTGAGGCACGATGGTGCCATTTTGTTTATAGCCTTGTAGACCAAAAGGCATACCTTGAATGTCACCCTTTCCTCCACCCTCAGCCAGTGTAATCGTTCTAGGAGGGGGACGATGTGGCATCTTCTGCCCTCACAGAAAATGAGCCGCGCAGCACTGTTGAACGCCAGCTGTAAACGATTGAGAAGGCTTCGAGGTAGTCCAGCATAAATGACGTTGCAATAGTCCAATCTTGAGACAAAGTTTTTTGATTGACACGCAAGTTTAGATATTCATTTTGTATAACAAAATCCACTTTCCTCCGAGACGCTCTTTCTGAGCAAACTTATATTAAAAATTATTACAAAGCACCTTGAAAAAGTTTAGTTAGAAAAGCCATTGCTCAAAATGTTAAATGCTTTGCTTGAAATCAGATTACGTTATGTACTTAAAAACTTTTCAAAAATCTTTGAAAATATAATAAATCTTTTTCAAGAGGAAAATATTCTTCGTTTTCTTCTCTTTTCAAATTTCTTGCCTAAAAAAACACCACAATCATAGATTAAATACCTTCTCTTGGTAACGGTATAATTATAATATTATTGTTAAGTTGGTAGTGTGGTTGTAAAATTAGTGGCTTCGGATCGAAATCTGACATATCCATTTCTTTTGAAAATTTATTTCTTTTGATGTCAGTGAAGGCCAAAACTAAACGAATTTTGGTTGTTTTCTATACAAACTTCGAAATTCTCTACTATTTTTCGTATAAATTTCAGAGGATTCGCAATTTTAAAAAATTCAGTTTTCTAGAAGTATTTTTTAAGAATTTGCAGTTTTTTTACACAATATACCATTGTACATAATATAATCGGAAGAACTGAGAAAGTCATCGTCTCAATCTCTTTTATTTTTTATATAAATTTCATAAGATTCGCAATTTTAAAAAATGCAGTTTTTTAGAAGTATTTTTTAAGAATCTGCAGTTTTTTTTACACAATGTACCATTGTACATAATATAATCGGAAGAACTGAGAAAGGCGTCGTCTTAATACTTGCGGAATGGCTCCAAATCTCGGTCTCAATAAACAATAAGCCAATTCAATGTTTTTTGCAAACCAATCGATTCATTAAATTGTCGATATTTATTTATTTATTAATACAATAAGCGGCATTTGCCTCTTATCAATAATACAATACTACGATACTCAATACAAGTTTTGTCATGAGCTTTCTCTTTAAACACAGTGCATAACATTACAACTTACTTTGAATCACTAGCACACATGTACAAGGTATTATAGTACATGTGACTTACACCAGATGTCACTGACAACAAAGTTCAAACAAGTCACCCCCCAGGGGGTTAAGCCGTCACCCTTACACAGCACTGCGATAAAAAGTTTTCGCTACGTTAAAATATTTTTTCATGTCGTGATATTTATAGGTATTATTCACTTCCCATCACGGTATCTGCCGCAAGTGGTGTAGCCAGAGGGCTATCATCATCATCATCATCGCCCTCAACGCTCCTCTCGGGAGCACAGGGCAGAAACCAGCCTCCTCCATTCAGAGCGTCTCTATGCCAATTGTGTCACCTCCTTCCACGACATTCCTTGCGCTCTGTTAGCATACTTCCGATGGCCGAACAGCCCTTGTAGGAACTTTGCCTCCGAAACAATAGATCTCCAAACCTTTCTATCCTGAGCAATGGACTGCCAGTCGTCTTTAGCATTGAGTTCCTCTAGATTTCGGTTGATGTTATCTAACAATCTTTGTCTTGGTCTACCTAACAGTCTCCTGCCCTCCGGTATACCCTGCAGAATACCTTTAGTCGCCCTTTCTTCTCCGGATCTAACGACGTGGCCAATACATGCCAATCTTCGGGATCTGATCTCACTTGTGATGAAAGGTTGTTTAGTTGTGGAGCGAATTTCTTCATTACTTTTAAGCCTCCAAGTTCCTTCTGCAATACCTAGTCGTGGACCCAATATTTTTCTAAGAATCCTATTTTCAAAAGACAGAAGTCTTTGTTGGTCTTTTAGGGTCATACACCAGGATTCCGAACCATAGATGACCACTGGTTTAGTGAGGCTTTTGTATATGTGAAGTTTCACTCTTCTGGACAAGGGCTTAGTTGTTAGGAGATTGTTCAAGGCCGCCGCTGCTCTCAATAAATTAATTAATTAACTGTTATACACAAAAAAAAAATTACATCATAACACGTTGTAGTAACAGCAGTATTAGTAAGTAAATACTTAATATTGCCAGATTGACAATTAGGTGCCAAATATTGACAAAGTATTGTTACGTGTTTTAGCATAAGCTTCCAAAGCAGCACAGAGGGGATAGTTCGATATTATAAGTTTATTTATTTTTATTTATTTATTTCATATATCTACTAGCCTTTGACATGTTAACATTCATATTAAAAACAGAAAAACAACAAAAACCTACACAATAAATGTGTCATATCAGGAACAGTATTGCAGGTAGAATAAGTGTATGTGAGATAATTATTACTATAAGTCAATCAAAAATATTCAAATAAGTCATGGTAAATAGAGGATTTATAAATATATAGTCATACAGGTAAAATAAATTTAAGTGAGATAATTATTATAATATGTCAATCAACAATATTCAAATGATTCATTACATTGTAAATAGAGGATTTAAAAGTATATATAGTCATATAGGTAAAATAAGTGTAAGTAAAATAATTGTTATAAAGTCAATTAAAAATATTTCTTAATAAAGTCATTGTAAATAAAGGATTTATATTATTATATAGTCACACAGGTAAAATATAAGTGAGATAATCATCAAAATATTATGTTTTTATGTATTTTCTTAGATCTAATATGTTCTATTTCTTCGTTATAATTCTATATAGAGTGACATCTGAATTTGTATTGAAAGTTTCTATAAATAATAATATATTATATAAATTGAATTTGGTAAAACCTAGTTCGGAAGAGCAATACACGAGTCCAGCCACAAGTTGACTGGATTAAATTTTAATAATGAATCGCCCCTGTAATACCTCGGAAACTCATGTCATTATCAAGATTTCAGTTCCGGGTTGAATATTATTATTATTTTATTCATTAATCTATTTTACTTCTTCTTTGATTTGACACCAGCTGTCAATGATGTCCATAGATAATATACAAACATACATAATAATACTTACTTACGCAAGCATTCGTACATACGAACGAACTCAAATAATATTATTAATTATAAAATTATTTATATAAATTTTGCATTGTAACGATGTTGAAAGAAGAGATTTTTTTATAGTCGACTGGTATCTGACTACAATTATAAAAATGTGAAAAGACACAATATTCTTTATTGTCTACTTATACTATGCTATGTTTTCTGAAGTTTTTATTGGAATTTTAAAATATTCAGTCGCTCAAAATATTTGACACCTCATCGTGTTTTTTTTTTTGTTTGTTTATTTTTGCTTCATTTTTTTGTACCGTCGACCTCCAGTAATGAATTGGTCCCCCACATTTTTCTGTAAGTTTTCAAAAGACAAAAAAGTGTTTATAATTAAAATCACGAACAGGACAATATACAATATCTTGAGTTCAGGTATGATGAGATGAGTTGCCATCACACATTCTGAATATCTTAATTTTGCACGGAGACGCCTATCTGAATGTTTTTTTTTGCGTGTGGTTAGTAAACTGGCTATACCATTTGTGGGAGACGCCATGATGGTATGGACATTGAAGAGTGACCCACCTCACACCCGAATATCTCAGGAGTTGTTAACTCCTACTTATCCGCACATTCAAACCAAAATTGTCCTCACGTTGGAAATTGACGTCATGGGAATCTTTTATACTATTTTCTCTCTTAGCTATCTCTGATGGTATGGACAGAGAGAAATTAATATTATGATTTGACAAAATATATGAAATATAATGTTTACCATCTATACCATCACGGTGTATCCTGCAAGTGGAGTAGCCAGCAGATCAGCTGCATGTAATAAACATACAAACTGTCCTCTTCGTGACAACAAATTCACTAGACTTCAGGATAGGTCTTTGCTGAATTTAATATTAAATATATGTCTTTATTTTTCAAACACCTGCAGCCGTAGTCAAAACACATTTTAGCGTTATTTATTCATTGCGTATTTTAGCTACGAAAGTTGATACTTTCTCGCAAAGTCGTCTATAGTCGAACGACTACATATTTATTTTATTTTTATTTATTTTTATTTTTATATTCTTAAGGGACACAAATATCAACATTCAAATTTCTCCATCAAACAAATCAATCAAGGTCCCGCAAATTACCGAAGCGTATGACGAACAAGTTGCTAGTAAATAATAACAATACATACTTTACCCTACTCAAATCAAAAGCAAAAAACAAGAACAAAAATCATGAAAATATGTGGTTAAAAATTACACTTGATAGACTTTATAATAATTAAAAGTTAAATTGATTGAATCTCTGTTTCTCAAATTCAATTTGTAAATACAAAACAAAAACACTGAAAATAATGATAATAATAAGATTATCTTTACTTCAGACTTAAAGGTGGGGTGCGCAAACCTCTCAAGTCCATATTGTCAAAATACATACAATATAATACAAATGATAAAAAAATTAATACATATTACAGTAAATATTAAAGCTAAAATGTGTTATGACTAAGACCCCTGCTTTTTACAGGACACTCGAAAACTCACTTTTCTTTAGCGGGGATGTCACGGGACGACAGTACAGAAAAAATATATTCCAAAAAAATATTGATATTTTTTTACGAACTTGCGAAAAAGTTTGCGAATACATAATATTTAAAAAGGTTCATTATTCTTTATTCAAAAAGTTACTACTACACTAACTACATCTATTGAGCGTCGTGTGCAAACACTAAATTAAATATGGAAATGAATCCATTCAACTGCGTGTTATTTTGAAAGTCATCAAGGTACTATTCTTCTCAATTTCAAAAAAAAAGAAACGGCAAATATTCTGTTTTAAAAATGGAAAAGTCTAAGAAATATTTAAGATTGTTCAAATATTACTACTACTACACCATCACGGCATATGCCGCAAGTGGGGTAGCCAGCCGACCGGCTGCATGATCATAAACATGCAAGCCGTCTTCTCTGTGCCAAAAAAAAGACATTCAGGATGGGTGGCAAACCTCATCGTTGATTTTGATATGTAAAATGTTATTCCCTCTCACCATACGGATTTTTTCACATCTTCATTTACGGGCCATGGAGCTAGGCTATGGAACCAACTGCCTTGGGAAATTCGCACATCTTCATCATTTTTAGTTTTCAAAAATAAAATTTCACGGCGTTGATGACAGTAATTCGTCTTTTTTTGTCTTCGGTCGGTATAAGTAGGATTTCTTCCCTTTCCCCTTCCCCTCTCCTTTACACAGATATCGTATTTAATTTACTTTTTTATTATCCTACTATTTATTCTTATATATTTTTATATTTTATTTATGTATTATATTCTCTTGTTAATATTTTAATTTTTAATTTGAGTATTTATTCTTTTTTATTTATTATTTTTCTTTTCTTCTTTCGAATGGTTGGCTGGAAGAAGTCCGCCATTTAACAGAACACTGTTTTTTTATTTATTATGTGTTGTTTGTACAAAAATTGTATTATGCTTTATCAATAAAGCTTTATTATTATTATTATTTATTTTTCGACCGCTTTCTGCCTTTTACAGGACAAATATATATATGGATTTATTTAATTCCAGGTGTTTAAATTAATAATTAACACTAAACCTACCGACATTTCATGTATACCTATTCCTACCACGAGCGGTCAAATGACCGCTTCAAAAAAATAAATATATATCATTAGTATAGAATAATTTTTTTTGCAAATTGAATAGTAATTACATATTTTTGTTCTATTTAGAAAAGTTTTATGCACATTTATGCATTTTTAGCATATTTTTTACATATTATAGAATATTTACTATTTTGCGTCGCATATTTTCCACATACGTAGGTAATTTTTACTTTTTCACAAATTGACCGAATAATATCTCATTTGATAAGATTTACGTCCAGATGAATCTATAGCTGTATTTGTTCTTGTTTCTGATGAACATTCTTGGCGTAGCTGTGTCTCTTTCTGACATTTGGTCTTCTTGTGCCAACTGAAATAAAAATTATTCCTTCGAAATTTCTTCACCCGTCATTTCCTTATATTACACCCAAGCATTTATCCCGGCTAAATCTAAGATATTGAAAAATACCTGTAAAAGTATTTTTAACATTTAGATTTTATACCATATTTTCTGGCCATTTAAGTTCCCCAAGTGAGGCTGATAGTTCTCTCTCTTTGTCTCTTCCCAAATATGGAGAATCAAATATCGTTGACTATGTACTCACAACTTACATCGAAAGACAACCAATATTTATACCAAATTTGTCCGGTTTATTGGGCAAGTATTGAGTAAATCTACGATGTACTTTTATTAGGAAATAATTGTACATCTATGGAGAGACAAATGTTCCTGGTTTATAACAGTTTTGACTGTTTTCGATGAAATTGAACCAAACATGAGAGATGAAAGCAAACTCATCGTTTTGTATGCATTAGCGACTTTGACTTGTATTGTTAAACCGAACAAATCTCTAAAAAGATTTTTATAAAGTCAGTTCGGTTTATAGTTGTCGAGGAAAATAACGAACTCTATTTCTTATTCTATAAATATGATATATACATATTTTTAGGCACAAGCTAGGCATTTGTTTCAATCGCTTGCTTGTTCATACTAGAGGTCCTCAAACTTTTTTGTTTCACAGACCACTTGCCATGTTTTTCGGTTTTGGCTAGACCCAACCATACTTGATATTAATTATTTATACATTTATCAACTTCAAATGCATTTCTGACATCTGGTATAATGTAACTCACTTTGAAAGATTGTTCTTCATAAGTGCTTATTCCGATCAGTTCCTCTTTCCAATACAACATCCATTTCTGAGAATTATGTAAACAAATAGGTATTATTTGTATGTGTGGATGATTTCATGGAGTGCCAAAAGTAAAATCAAGTCATGTTTGTATGATATCCATTATCATTGACCCCCATTTTCTTTTCATAAACCCCCACTTTTTTCCGCTGACATGGACTCCTTGTAGGTATTCTTAGATCTCTGGAAGTCGATATGGACCACTTTGGGAATCATTGGTTTACGCTGTAGATCCACAACTACACCATGGACTTATAAAACTTATTTCATTTGTACACTTTCCGAAAAAATATAGTAGAAAATAACAGGAATTGTTCAAAAGGTCAAATGACCGCTCGTGGTAGACTAGACATGCAATAAAAAAAAATCAGAAAGTAAAAAATAAAGAAAGTTGTGAATATTGAAAAATGAAATATATCCATATTATAGGAAAAGTCAGAAAGTTACATGGCGATACAGCAACGTTATGTACAAGAAATTCTAAACGAAATTTCAAAAACGGTCATTTGACCGCGCACGGTAGGTTTAGTGTTAAGAAACTAATAACCTCGATACGACTGTTTTACTTGACTTGACATCTGTTGTACAATCACTAGTTATTGAAAAAAAAATGCGGCTAAGTACATTTTTTTTTTAAAAAAAAGATATATCTGGGTTTTGTTTGTTATAAACCCAAATACAACCTTATACACCTTTCACAGTAAGCTACTAAAAGATTGTGTCGCGAAAGGGGAATTTGCCGGTACCTGGTATCGAACCACGGACCCCTTATTCACGAGGCTGAGACTCTACCTCCAGGCTATCGACGAACTCATATTATATAGTAGCTATTACTAAATATAAAAAAAAATATATAAGAATTCTCTAAAGAGAATAACAGTTCGATCCCAGGTTTCTGCAAATTCCCCTTTCATGACTCAAGCTTTTAGTAGCTTACTGTGAAAGGTGTATAAGGTTGTATTTGAGTTTCTAACAAAACTCAGATATATGAGTTCGTCGGTAGCCTGGAGGTAGAGTCTCGACCTTGTGAACAAGGGGTCCGGGGTTCGATCCCAGGTGCCGGCAAATTCCCCTTTCACGACACAAGCTTTTAGCTTACTGTGAAAGGTGTATAAGGTTGTATTTGGGTTTATAACAAAACCCAGATAGGTATATCTTTTAAAAAAAATATATATATAGGTATCTTTAAAATAAAAAATCCAACTGACCTAGGATTTATGTACTTCATTCAATTCATTCATTGCATTTTTTAGAATATTTCATGTAATTCGTCCATATAGTGGAATAAATGCAGTGGAGATGCGATCGTTGAGAAGGATGCTTGGTAAAACGCTGCGCGATAGAGTGAAGAATGAGGATATTAGAAGAGTGTTGTGGACGGAATGCGCGTGAATAAACTACGGTGGTTTGGGCATGTTTAACGAATGAACGAGGTAAGAATGACAAAAAGGATATACTTGTCTGAAAGAAAGGATTTGAGGAAACGCGGGCGTCCGAGAACCACGTGACTTGATCACATGGATCAAATTCTCAAGGACGGCCGCGTGTTGAGTAAGAGGAATCTACGTGCGTGTATGAATGTGGAGGAAGCGAAGGTAGTGTGTAAAGATTGATCTGTTTGGCGTTCCGTTCTCTCTGCCTACCCCACTTGGGACACGGCATGAGGGTATAGATAGATAGATAGATAGATTCGTTCATATTTTGTGAACATATTTTTATTATTTATTTTGTAAATGCTCTACATTCTCGAGCACAATCATAAAAAAGGTTGCTGTTAGTTGACATGCATGCTCAACAGATGTCAAACGTAGTTGTTTAAAACAGAAATTGGTGGGATTGGTGAATGTACCATGGTTAAAGTGCACTTAAACCAGCCTGAGCCGATTCGTAAGCATCGGAACACCTTTCCTGTTTCCAACTAAATGGAGTTTGCATAGTCGTTGTTGTGCGGATGAGGTGTCTGTGAAGTATTGTTCTTGTAAATATTTTAATTTTAAATTATTATAAATCTACTGTAGCGTAATTTTTAACTATTTGTCTACATGATTTTTGTCTTGTTTTTTGTTTTTTATTTAAGTAAGGTAAAGTGTATATTGTTACTGTTTGCTAGCAACGTGTTCGTCATAGGCTTCAGTAATTTGCGGGACCTTGATTAGTTTGTTTGATGAAGAAATTTTTAACTATTTGTCTACATGATTTTTGTCTTGTTTTTTGTTTTTTATTTAAGTAAGGTAAAGTGTATATTGTTACTGTTTGCTAGCAACGTGTTCGTCATAGGCTTCAGTAATTTGCGGGACCTTGATTAGTTTGTTTGATGAAGAAATTTTTAACTATTTGTCTACATGATTTTTGTCTTGTTTTTTGTTTTTTATTTAAGTAAGGTAAAGTGTATATTATTACTGTTTGCTAGCAACGTGTTCGTCATACGCTTCGGTAATTTGCGGGACATTGATTGGTTTGTTTGCTGAAGAAATTTGAATGTTGATATTTGTTAAGTTGAACTGTTTGTGTCCCTTAAGACAATAAATAAATTTAAAAAAATACTCTTGTATATATTTGCAGACTTTCCAAATAGTTTAATTGATTATGATATAAACTCACCTAGAATTGAAAAAAACCACATTTTAATTTGTTTGCACATAAACACACCAAATAATAATGTTTACACAAAAAAATGTATGCAGATTTTATCTATTTGTTTAATATTTGTACAAAAAATATTTTTGAAAATATGCAAAACTGTTGCTTAATGTACACTTGTTATGGGATATCTAAAATAGATAGGTACTCCTTTCTTTTATGCAAATTTTTTTGTTTCCTTAAACTGTAAAATGCAGGTGTATTCTTTCAAACATAAACATATGATAAATCAAATGTTTTTGTGTTAACACTTTGGAAATTCATTATAATTAAAATGATTTTAAAAACACTGTATA
Organism: Athripsodes cinereus; assembly: GCA_947579605.1. Classification (NCBI taxonomy): domain Eukaryota; kingdom Metazoa; phylum Arthropoda; class Insecta; order Trichoptera; family Leptoceridae; genus Athripsodes; species Athripsodes cinereus. Next base: position 5,006,721 of record OX388328.1, read on the forward strand.
ATTTCCAAATTAAATTTATTCACCTCAAACGTTTTCGCCAAGGCTTCTACTTGGCATCATCAGGAGTCCTCCTGATGATGCCAAGTAGAAGCCTTGGCGAAAACGTTTGAGGTGAATAAATTTAATTTGGAAATTATACAGTGTTTTTAAAATCATTTTAATAATAAACATATGAGTTCGTCGGTAGCCTGGAGGTAGAGTCTCGGCCTTATGAACATGAGGTCCGGGGTTCGATCCCAGGTGCCGGCAAACTCCCCTTTCACGACACAAGCTTTTAGCTTACTGTGAAAGGTGTATAAGGTTGTATTTGGGTTTATAACAAAACCCAGATATATCTTTTTAAAAAAAAAAAAAAATATTAATAAAAATAATGACGATCTTTATTGCAACGCAAAATGTGACAAATACTCAAAAAATTCTTCGATTTTCTTCTTTTGGTTTACATTATCAAACTCTTGTTTGAATAATTTAAATCATTCAACTAACCTTATAAAATATTTAAAAAAATATATAATAAACACATTTGAATCGGTCATTTGAGAAACGCCATAAGTCAGTTATATAAACTTTTCATAAATCACAAAAAAAACTGTTTGTTAATTATATAAATTTGAATTGAAATGTTGATATCTAACTCAAATTAAAATGTAACTTATAGTGTATTTTTTAATTATAAGCCTTTATTTTTAGATAAAATATTAAATATGTATATAAATTTGTTAATTTTAAAACCTACATCATATCTGCTTGAAATCTAACTTAGGGGATTTCTCAAATGACCGATGTATGTATTTAGAATGCGTGGCAAGCCTCATCGCTGAACTGAATTTGTTAAATGTCTCATATACCTATGAGATTTTCTGAACACCTGCCTTTTACAGAACATTTGAAAATTAACAGAAAAAAGTGGGAGACAATTTTTTTTGTGTTAGTGAAAAAAATAGTTTTTGTGCATTTTTTATATCTTTTTTTTTCAATTGAAAAAATCACATTTGAATAACACCTAGCAAAATTATTGCCATACCTTTATGCTTTTTTTACACTTACATAATTCACACATCCTATATATTTTTTTTTATGTATTTCAGTATTATTATTTTTTTAAATTAATATACCTATCTAATTGTTATATATTTATCTACAAAATGTTTAACTATTTTTTTTCATGTACAAAATATTTTAATCTTTTTTCACGTTACATAAACTACAATATAGTCAAATAACATAGAAATCAATAAAAATCATACAATTTTATCAAATTAGGACAAATAATAATTTATGTTTTTAATTACAGTCTACAAAAAAATATCGATTCAAACACGCAGTGTTTTAGTTTTAAATTATCTTTTTAAGTTAATGTACATATATTAAGTTTAACAGAATCATATTTATTTATGTTATAAATTTTTTGGACACAATTGGATGTCGGAAACTGGATTTTTTACTTACTAGAAGTGTAGATGTCAAATATATTTTGAACCACTCCAGATTAATCGTTCCAATTGTTGTTTCCATTGAACTACAACAGATGTCCTTCCAGTTTGAAAGCACAGCAACTCTAGGAAAATCGTAAAACAATTTATTTCAAAGCGGAAGCTTAACAAAGTTAAACTTTATATACATCTTCCAAAAATTTCAAATCATGTGATAAGCATGGCACAGAGGAATTGGGAATGTTACCTATGTTTAAAGAGTACTCTTAACCAAGCCTAAATCGGTTCATAAGCGTCGAAACTCTGTGTCGTGCACTCCTTAAGGAAGTTCACGTATGTATGTAGGTATATCATATACAACATACCTACCTGGTAAATACCTATTCAAATAGGTTGACTATGGATGAGTGTAATCAATTGGAATGATTAATCTGGAGTAGTTCAAAATATGTTTGTCATATATATTTATTTAAATTTATTTTTTATTTTTAAATTAATGCTTTATGATAAGTAATATTAAATGATAAGTATTAAAGTGATTTATGATAAATAATATACTTTATGATAAGTAAATAATTAAAAATGAAATGACATATTTTTAGTTTTTTTTTTTAACATGAATGAATATTATAAAATAATTTTGTAAGTGTATTTAAATCACAGAATAACAATTACATACTATAATAATTATATTTTCTGTACAGAATATTTATATAAACATTTTTTTATATATTTATTTCCATAAAAAAATATTCAGTTAGATTTGAGATTGTGAATAATTTATTGTGTACTATGTATGCAGTTACAATTTGTGTGACGGTGACAACTTTATTTTTAATTGAATTTTATGAAACGACCTCATTTCAACCACAATTATCAATTTCATTTATTACTACTTTTTTTTAAAAGGGCAGCGCCCACTACATACCTCGTGCCGTACCTGGAGATATGTACTTCCATAACGACACACACATGCATAAACAGGATTTAATGTCGCATTAAAGCGAGAAACGCTGCCCCGAGGGAGTACTCTAGATTTAGTGGCCACACACAAAAAATGTTGGTGCAAAAAGGCGAGGGAAGAAATGGGAATATGTCTTCCTCTCTATGCAGTATCGTTAATTACTTGAAGGGGATATTAGGCTACCAAAGAAATATAGATGTTTTTGAAGGCGAAAAAGTTTTTCCTTGTGGCCACCACTTTTATACTACTATCAATTCCTACTATACCATCACGGCATATCCCACAAGTGAGATAGCCAACAGATCAGCTGCATGTAACAAGCAAGCCGTCCTCTCCGTGCCAACAATTAATTTAGACATTCAGGGTGGGAAGCAAACCCACTGAATCAAAGATGTAATATTTCCTTATTTCTTCGAACACATTCCTTTTACTGAACTCACTAAAACTTCGGGATACAGTGTTTTTTTTAACCACCTTGAAATGGACTTCCAACAAGTGCCTTCGGTCATTAATAATATCAAATTAAGACATTCAGGATGGGAAGCAAACCCGCTGAATCAAAGATGTAATATTTCCTTATTTCTTCGAATACATTCCTTTTACTGAACCCACTCAAACTTCGGGATACAGTGTTTTTTTTTTAATCACTTTGAAATGGACTTCCAACAAGTGCCTTCGGTCATTAATAATATCAAATTAAGACATTCAGGATGGGAAGCAAACCTCATCGCTGAATCAAAGATGTAATATTTCCTTATTTCTTCGAACATATTCCTTTTACTGAGCCCACTAAAATATCGGAAAATAGTGTTTTTTTTAATCACTTTGAAATGGACTTGTGCCTTCGGTTATTAATAATATCATAATTTCGAAACAGTTTGTTTATTTCCATAAATCAGTATGGAGTTTAACAAAATAAAAGTCAATTCAATCAATAAATGGGTTATATAAAAAAAAATCAGTCAATTTTATGTTTTATCAGCTTTCATTTGTTATATTGTCTTCTTTTTATCAATTTTTTACCTTTTCATTATTCTCTTTCACTTGCCGAAGTTTCGACATATAATTTACAACATCAATTTTTCAAAATACTATAATAGGCTACACGTTAGAAAATTCAATTCTTGAATACGGAAAAAATGGTTGTGCCAAGAAAATTACACTTTTAAAATTTATTACTTACTTTTCCCGCCAAAGATTAAGTCTCCCACCATCCTTTTTATGAAAGTTTTTTAGTTTTTTTTTTTAAATAAATACAAACTGTTTAAGTTTTACTTTATCCAATAACAGGTACAGTTATCTGGTTTCGACTTACAAATTCATTGTCAAACTCAATGTTTTTATATACAAAAAAACATATCTATTTATTTCTATTCTATTCAATAGGGAATACCCTCAAGCCGCATCCCAAGTGGGGTAGGCAGAGAGAACGGAATGCCATATATAGATCTGTCCTTACATACTTCTTTCACTTCTTCTACATTCTTACAAAGTTATACCTGCCTATTACAAATGCTCGAAAACTTACAAAAAAGAGTGGGAGACATGTCAAGGACAGAAATGATGATATAAATAAAAAAAAATATAGAATATCAGAAAAAAAAAATGGTTGTCTTCAAAACTCATTTGTTAACAATAATTTGTCTAACAATACAGAAAATGAAATAACATATGATTGTTGTACTTAATGATAGTATGGAAAATATATTTTTTTACGTCGAATCAAAATAGTATATCAAAGGCTCTTAACTTTAATGGGCCATTTTTTTGTCCAATCTGTACAAAAAAAAAGTAAGAATAATAACATGTTACATTATATAAATTGTATAGATTTGTTTGTTTTGTGTTATTATTATTATTATTGATTTTATACATCTTTTGTGTAAGCAGAATAAACAGTTGAATGTCTACATCTGTATGTCAATGTCCGAAAACAATCGATAATCGAATTTGACAGAAATTTTCAAAGTAATAATAGTAATAATAAACTTAAATGCAAAAAACTTTTTAACAAGTTTTAAAATAATGTGATACAAATAAATTATATTGCACAATTGGCGAGTCTATTGTAGAAGCGATTTCTTCCAACTAACCCATCAATATAATAAATAAAATTTTAAAAAAATTATACACATAGATAAATAATAAGGTTTAAAAGATACATACATAAATAAAATAATGACAAAAAGAAAAATTGGTGATTATGAACAACAAAACAATTATGAAGGGGGGGGGGGGGTTGACGAGAGAGAAAAAGAAAAAAAAGGGGGAAGGGGGTAGTAGAAAGTACGTATTTAAATCGACTCAATAACTATAAAAAAAGTTCCATTTTAGCCACCGTTCCTGCAATGAAAAAGTCTGCCACTATTTTCTGTAAATTTTCAAATGTCCTGTAAAAGGGGCGTTTTGGATAGAATGTGTGTAAATAATTAGCGATGGTTTGGACATTTTGAGCGAATGGATGACGAAGATAATGTATTTATCTGAAACAAGGGGTGTGTGGAAGCGAAGACGTTCAAGAATTATGTTACTTGATCACCTAAATCAAACTCTCAAGGACAGCTGCGTGTTGAGTATGAGAAATCTATGAGAAACTGGATGAATGTAGAGGAAGCGAAGGAAGTATGTAAGGATATGTAGATCTATATGGCTTTCTGTTCTCACTGCCTACCCCACCTGGGACGCGGCGTGAAGTTATAGATAGATAGATGCATAGATTTAATATGGCAGGTCTTTGTAAAACATTCGGTTTTAACCCACTCTTCAAGTTGGCAGCAATCTTCAAGTTGGCAGCGATGAGATGTTCTGCCACAAATCCCGAATGTCCTATTTATATTGGTACAGATAGAACTTCATCAACTTCATAGAAGTTCATTACATGTTGAAAAAAGTCCATTTGTCACCATATTTCGAATTGTATCTTACCCCATATAAATTTTATTTCTTTAACGTGCTTTTACCAATGTTTTATATAATAACTAACTTATTTTGATATACCTAACTTACTCATTAAATAGACATTTTTTTATTAATTTTTATTATATTGTTTTGATTTTGATCTTGACTTTTTATGTGTTTTCTGTCATACTTTTTGTTAACAAATAAAAGGCTCATGCCGTATGTGATTTTAAATAAATAAATAAAAAAAAATCTTATGTGATGAATGGTACAAAGAAAAAGATACCTACTTATATATTTTTATGTTCATTCGGTCATTGTTAACCCTTTCGAGTTTCGGCCACATTGGAGCACTTAATATACATAGTAACAATATAAATTATTGTATGTGAGTTTTAAGGTTTATATTATTTTTCTTTGATATTTATATTATAGTATATAATATTTTACGATGCTCCTCACACCCTACACACCCTTATACACCCTCTTTCTCTACTTCACCCGGAGTCCATAATTCTTTCAACCTTTCTTTACAAACGTATTCAAATCAGTATGGAGCGAAATAATGTATAACTTTCAATTTTATCAAATGGATGGTAAAAAAGTAACTGGAATGAGAATTTAAATTATACTATTTAGAATATTTACATTTTTTTTATTGTTTTACCGGATTTGGGCACAATGTGCAGATGACAAAACCAATCAGACATCTTGATTTGCCGCGTACAGACAGCTGGATGCGAAAGTCAATCATCAAGCATCAAGCAAAAATCTTAAATCTTTCGGCGACAATTCGGAGCATTCTCCGAAGAAATATTCGAATGAATGCCTTCGTTACGTCTCATGGAATTGTAACGAAGGCATTCATTCGAATATTTCTTCGGAGAATGCTCCGAATTGTCGCCGAAAGATTTAAGATTTTTGCTTGATGCTTGATGCTTGATGATTGACGTTCGCATCCAGCTGTCTGTACGCGGCAATTGGAGAACCATGTTTACGCAATGTAACATTGTGCAAAATCCAATAGGAAGAAGTGAGAAAGGCGTCCCAGCGCTTACGAACTGGCTTTTATGATTTCCGTCAACTGATTTTCGATTGTTGAACCTTTTATCGTGACAATGAGAATGGCGGAATTGGTGAACGTCGTCCATGGACACTGAAAATGATCACTTAAGCCAGTTTTGAGCCAATAAAAAGTGATGATTGTATCAATTTGCGTATTATAAGACGAAAAGGATTTATTTAAGACCGGACCTTAGTAAACTCGAAGGAATTAATTTAAATAAAACACTTATTTGTAGTATATCCACGGTGACCTTTTATTGGACGCGAGCCGGCTTTCAAGAGCTTCCGCTCTCATCATCAGGCTGGCGAAAAGTAAAGAAATTACAGGTTGATAACGAATATATATATAGTATGTTATTGGATAGCAAAACAAAAGTGGTGGTTAAGACAGTGGTAACAAACAATTGAAATAGCCATACCGGATGATAACACTTTCTTTATTAATTAGCGTGAGTAGCTTCTTCCTCTTTTGTCCTGTCTCCCTTGGTGGAGAACGTCTCTGCAGCGACTCCGGTAATGGTGACCCTAAAGTTTCTGGACACCTCAACTCAGCTTTTATTCCAAAATATTTGTTGATTTGAAAATATTATAATAGGTATGTACTTTTTCTTTTATTTTATTTAGTTGTTATCTTATTTATTTTATTGTTACTTGGGTTAAGAAAATACTTTTGTTCGTTTTAATATACACCTATTATTATTCTGTTTTCTTCTCTGGACTAGAGAGACTTCAAAGGAGTGTAGTTTAGGCTGTTCACCATGGCACCTTTGGTATGGTCAATTATAGATTTTTAAAAAAATGGAAATCCCCAGATTTCTTCAGTATCCGGGTGGACGGTGGTTCTCCTTAACATAGATTATAAATAAATCAAGTTCTCATAATTTTCAATACAAAGCTTATTTAATAAAAAAAAAACATTTTTTTTACCTCTGAACTCCGGAAACTTTTTGATACTTCGGTTTATAATTTATATTATTTTTCGTTTGATGTTAGTGAAGAAAATATATTATTCCAATACATATTTTTTCAAATAATAATACTAAAAAAAGATAAAAAGGGTAGGTACATACTTTATTTACACTACACCCCCCACTACTCATCCTTGTTCAGGACGCTCTCTTCTTTCACTTTGAGTGCTTATAATACTGCCTTTGTAACTTGTTTTTGAAAGATTAGTTTACATAACATAACATAGCCAGCATAGACAATTCACACAGATCGAGCTAGTCACAAATTTAGATAATAATATATTATGAATCTTGTATCATGGGTACTAACACGACGATACACATAAAATATACTTATTTTACTATACTATACTATACCCTCACACCGTGTCCCATGTGGGGTAGACAGAGAGAACGGAACGCCATATAGATCTATCCTTACATACTTCTTTCGCTTCCTCTTCATTCATCCAATTTCTCATACATGCACGCCGATTTTTCTTACTCAACACGCAGCCGTCCTAAAGAATTTGATCCACGTGATCAAGTCACGTAGTTTTTAGATGTCTGTGCTCCCTCACACCCCCTCTTTCAGGTAAATACAACCTCTTCGTCATCCTTCCATCGTGTATTTGCTCAACATGTCCAAACACATACATACAATGCACAAAACACATATTATAGTAACACTCGGTCCTAGGACAATTTGAAAAAGGTTATTCTTCAATATGCCCTGGGTGAGAGTCGAACCCGGAACCTTGTGACTCAAAGGCAAGAGCATTACCTCCATGGCACACCGGCTGTCAATTGAATCTAAATTATTAACCATATGCTTTCATCATAATAGTTTTAAATAAAACTGTTTAGTCGGGAACGTTTTGATTAAAATTTCAGTCTTTTGACTACTAACCTATATCGTATAGATTTGAAATTTAAAGGTAAAATTGGTAACGCAAGCAATTAAACTTTGCGACCAAAATAATTTCCTATTAATCAGCCCTATCTATACAAGCATTGGTTCACAAATATACGTTCATATCTCCCTCGAGTCCCTCGTTGTAGATGCATTAATAAAAGTATGTTACTGTTGATTGAGAATATATTGATGGTTCATACATTTGAAGTGCGCCTTTTTACAACAATGATCACTGACACCACAATTTGTTTATATACCTACCGGTTTGGTTGGAAGACATCACATTCTAGCGATAAACTCGCCGACTGTCCATTGAATAACTGATATTTTTATGATACTTTGTATGGATTTGAAATAATGTAACCAATGTACAGTGAATCATAAAATAAATAAATAAAAAATATTTATTTATTTATTCATGAAATATACAGTCTACGCCTTATTGTCCACAAATATTAAATTTTGTCTTGCAGTCTTGAAGGACATTGATTATACATACTGTTTTTATAGTTTGTAAAAGAGACAATAAGCTTTTTTTTATGGAGTGAAACAGCTAGGTACATATTAACTTTTGTGTTGCAGACTTGAAGGACGTTCATTGTTTTTTTTTATTATTTAATTTTGATTTTTTATTCTCTCATGGAGTGACACCATAATATTATTATTATTTCTATTTTGACCATACTCATTTTTTATATTGACTATTTTATTTCTTGACTCTTGTAAAGACTGACCGGGAACACCATCATTGGTGAAGGTCATAAAAATTAAAAAAAAAAAAAAAAAACTATAATTGACAATATTTTCTTTTGACAATTTATTTTTAGTCCTAGGTATACATATTTTAATTTTTATTGACAAATCAAGACTCATTTATTGTATTTTTTTTGTTTGTTTTATAATTTTTATCATTTTAAATTCAAACTATCTTTTGTACCTACATATGAAATTATTTTCAAAATAAATATATCTTTTTTTTCATCAATTTATTTGCATGAAACTGTAACTGTATTATGAATGTCTTCGTCTGTCAAATTGTTTTAATTGTTATAGTTATTTTATTGTTCAACATGTAAAAGGCTTTGCCGTTTAAAAGTGAATAATATATAATATAAATAATTCATTTTTAATTCTGACACATGTTTCTGAAAAAATTAGTACTGCGTTTCTATAATGAATTCAGAATGGTTGGCATCACTATTAATGATTCTTTCAGTAACAGGTGCGTTCATGTGTTGTATAATCATAAAGTACTGCCATGTTTTAATAATAATAACAATACACAACAATAATAACAACAAGATAATATATTCACTCTCTTAAATCATTTTATGATTGAACCCTTTCGCGCCATAGTGAAGTCACACGATATGATATTTAAATACCTAATAATAATCATCGCCCTCATTGCTCCCCTCGGGAGCACAGGGCAGAAACCAGCCTCCTCCATTCAGAGCGACTCTTGTAGAAAAAGGTACTGCAAGAAAATGTTCTTTAAGAAAACCGAGGAGTTTTGAAATATTTGAAATTCCTATACCATTTTGAAAGTTCGGCGACGCGGGGGTAGAAATTTTAATGATTGAGCAATATTGTAGAAATATACGCAAGTCAATATTCGCTATTCGCATTCGCGAATGTCGGCAACAAATATTCGCATTCGCATTCGCGAATATCCAAAATCACACATTCGTTACATCACTAGTACATACCTACATTATTTTAAATGAAATTTAACGTACTAGACAACACACAGTAACATAGTCTTTAATATTCCGACATTTTATATGCAGTAAAAGGACATAGAACACAGTACTTATAAAGGCCATAAAAGTATTAAAAATTCAAAAAGCATCGACTTTTACGACTTCACGTAGAGAGAATAATATGTGGGTAGGTACATCCCTATTATTACAACACACACACACATACACACGTCCGCCATATTGTTTATTATTATACTTCTCTTAACGCCATAAATATGTGTTACAGGCTTTGTGTGTAATGCGTCATTTTGTAAAAAAGTCTAGGCTAGTATTTATTGCTATTTTTTTACTTGTGCATAATTAAGGTTTTACGGAGCGTTAGTATGAGTTCAAACGTCAACAAGTTGTGAGATTAGGTCCGGTTAGTTGAAAGATATCTCAATTTAGCAATAAACTCATCATCTCTGCATTGATTGATGATATAATCCTTATGCACATTGGTCATTAATAAATTAAGTGAATAAATCGATACATAAATATTTAAGCCCGTTGGTATTATATATGGATTATTTAGATGGGTACTATTGGATTACATTTGAAATCAATTAGTAATTAGACTAGACTAACCATCAATCGATCAAGAAAGTAATCCATTAACGCACGTTCCAACTGTATTCGTAAGAAAGATAGGGTAACCTTTCTCACAGGCCTGCTTAGGGCCGATATTATAAACGAGGAACCCAATATTCGTAAGTATATCGACACTTTACGAACGGATGGCGATCTGTTCGTACATTCTACTAGAGACTATGTTATAAAACAATTTTGACAATTCGTTAAAAAGAAATATTTTTGCCTACTGTACCCATTGTTTTCAACCGGTGGTCACATAAGATCTTGCCTGTCCCTTTTATCTACCTGCTCCCCATTCATAAAAACTTCACCCAACAATCTCATAATTTACACAAAACAAATGAGTAAATGACAGCGATGCTATGAGAGTATATCCTAACAAAACACATGCGTAGGTCCATCTATTTTTATTTCTTTCTCTCTTTAGGCAAATAGTGAGACAGCAATACTAGTCGTCAAATTACCAAAAACTAATCCCTGGTCGGTCGGCCAGTTAAAGCCGATGGTAACATTTTACTGAAATAATATTAACGGATGTTTATAATAATGAAAACCGAGTAGTTATATCAAATTAAGGACCAATTTTAAAATAACTTCAACTAACGGACTTTTATAATATTGGCCCTTAGTCTTTTGTGTGATCCGACTGCTAAGATAGAGAGAATTTGGAATGGATTTTGGACGTAAATTGGTGCTTTAGTAGACTTTTGTGATAATGAGATTAAACATTTTCTGAGTAGAGAAAAGAAGAGTCATCTATGAATGTGAAAATATTTAAATATTTACTTGAGACTGACCAAAAACACCATCATTGGTTAATTTAATGTCATTGAAAAAAAATACTTTCGTTTACAATGTAAACAGACTAACCAATAATCAGACTACTCGTCATTCTAACTAACAACAACTAATCTAATTACATTGTGATCGATTAGTTTGCAGTAGATTAGTTTTTCAAATTGATAAATGATAACACATCGCTTAGATAGATTAAGTATGTACAAGATATAAACTGCGATGTGGGTATCACTTTTTGATTAGGCCAGCCTAGAGCCGTTGTCTGTAAGCGCTGGGAAGCCTTCATTTCACCTCTTCCTATTAGATTTTGCACAGCGTAACATTGGGTATAGTTCTCCAACCAAAATTCCTTATTGATTATGTAACTTTGTGATGTTTATTTTAGATAAATAAAATAGCTATACTCTCTCATTCTCACAAGTTAATGAATATGAGTGAAATTCTACACACAGTGAAATAATACACGTTTTAGCAGATTCTATTTAATTGGTATTAACCGAGGGGAAAAAAGCATTTTACAAAAATGCTCATTTCTTATATTGCCTACTACAACGTGTTATATTATAGATATTTTGAATATATACATAATATATAAACCGCGAAACAAAAGATCAACAACAAAAACAACGACGCCTGAAACAAATGAAGATCAAAAGCTAACGAAATTATTATTGTTATTATTATTACTAGACAAACTCGTGATAATTACTGTTTTTATACTTCTATCTTATGTTATTTAATGCATAAAATAACAGTTGGTGTAGGATCTATCAAAATGAATATTCTTAAAATTTAAATCGTTAAAAGAAGGTTTAATGTAATGTTTAATTTATCAACCGGCGCTTCTTGGTGGAAGTTCATATTAATAATTTATTAATAAAAAACGATATGTACTTATTCAATTAATATTTATCAACAGTGGAATTACTATAGAGTTTAATTAGTCAACTAGCTGACCCGGCAAACGTTGTCATGCCATCTACATTTTGCCATATTATACATTTGCCATATTTATACTAATCGAAGATGAAGTGGGACAATTTTCTTCAAAGTATTCATTTTTATGGCATTGAAAAATATTCTGTTTATTTTCAAATGCAGTACTTATATTGAAATGCAATTCACTAACTTTTCTTTTTATGGGAGGTGCTTTAATGGAAAAACAAAAAGGCAACATATTTACAGGTCTTTATTCGTGCAACGATGATTTTCTTCCAAAATTTCGGATCATTCTCATGTGTCCTACTGCGGTGCGTTCACTGAGTACCTACCTATAATATTTTATGACAGACAAACTTCAAAAGATTAATTATTATTACTTACTAAAAGACAACAACAGAACGGTGTAATGAAGAAATTAATTACATTATTTATTTCGGGGCATGTTGAAGACAATAATAACAATATAATTTATAATACTATCCAAATAATAATAAGAATAATTAGAATTGGGGCAAATAATTGAAAACCCCGCTGTGGGCAAAATGTGAAATAAAAATGAGGCTTCTTTGTTGTATAATTATTATTATGTATGTTGTGGAGTATATATTTATACTCCACAACATACATACAATATTAGAAATTCCTCTACGCTACACGTTTTTAAGAATAACCTAAAATCCATAGACTTATCCTAAAAAGTTCCTCCCCGTGCCTTTATCCTTCATTTCATAGTATTTATTAAAGGAAACATGACATATTTAATGTTCTACTTAGGACTAAGAATGTAATTAGTTATAATTAAATTTAGTATTAACTGTTCACATTTAGTATTAATTACACATTGTCAACATAGTATCACACATTATTTTGGTTAGCTGGAAGATATTGCCTCCAGGCAATAAGCTCGCCAATTGCTCATGATTTTTTTTTCTGATCAATAAAGTGTTCTTATTATTTATTTATTTATTTATCAATTCAAACGGCTCTGAAGCCAATTACAAAAGTACATAATATATTAAACATATAAAAACATACAACCATTATGCAATAAGAACAACAAAATATTAAGATCATTAAAATGATACGAATCATGACACAATAAATATACAAGTGAAAGCAAAATTTAAAAACAAAAGCGACAAAAGATAGACATACAAGCACCACCATAACAACACCAAATCATACCCAAAGCAATTATATAGTGAGTTATAATATGTAATCCATTGGATTGGTCTGCAACGAGTTTAGATTATCTTCTCCATTCCTCCCTGTTTTCAGCTAGTCTCTTTAGTTCTTCATATGTGCCATAGTTCATGTCTTTCTTCAGTTGGTCCATATAGGTGTCTCTTAGTCGGCCTCTACCATTTCTGCCTTCGGTCCTACCCTCCGCGATAGTGATAAGCAGGTCTGGATGCCTGATGTTGTGGCCAATCCAGTTAGCTCATTGTTGGCTGATCCTTTTAAGGAGTTGCCTTCTTTCACCTAGTTTTTTTTAATAAATATTGTAGTTTATTTTGGTAAATGTGGATAAATTAGAGGTTGTTTGAACAAATTGAGACAATTTTTGAATCAAAATCATGAATTACTTAAATATTTTATTCAAATTTACTATCAATTATGAAGCAAATATTATCTACAACTAGAAGTTTTAATCGCTGTTTGGTCAATATAAAATATAATAAGTTAAATTTAGAATGTTTTTATAGGAATAACTGCAATGTTCTTCTGTTACTTGATTGTATATAAATACTATTCTGTTACTTGATTGGTTTGCTGAAATCGATCGCGATTTATAAACATACAATCAAGTAACAAAAGTGCATTCCAAAAGATATTCCTTTAAAAACATTCAAAATGTCTCGAAACTACTAATACATAGTTAATCCTTCAAAAATTGATGACAAGTTAAATTAATTTGAAGCTAAATTATGTTTATTTTAGTAGCTAAGATGAATTGTAAAAAAGTATCAAAAATATTATGAAATATATTTTTGCTACTTTTAATATCATATTTTCTGTATTTGTATACTAAGAGTAATAACAGTAAATTTTCAATCTTAAAAACAAAATTAATTACACAATAAAAAAAAGAACAAATTATGATTACCGATATTGTAAAATCTAGAATCAAAATGGATAAATTTGAAATTTCAAATTGATTTAAATTTATTTTTTTGCGTTCTCATAAAAGTTAGATATGTAAGAAAAATATTTCTCTGTTTAATTTTATTTTGTGTTTTAAATTTTTTTTGATAGGTAATGTAATCAAGATTTATCAACTAAGTAAATTTAATACTTTTTTTGTTTTATAACTAGTTTAAACATGATTTTTTTATGTTTTTACGAAGAAACTTGAAGAAATATTAAAATTATAATATTATATGTATTAATTTAGAAACGAGAAGAGGACGAAACGAACCAGACATGTTTTTGGAAAGATTGCAAAGATTAAGACACAACCCGACAAAAAAACCAACACTGGCAACACCGACAGAACGACATCCAGACAAATTCAACTTGCACCCCAGTAAATTACCAGACAATCTCAAAAAAATCCCACATCACCATTCGGGCAAAAATCAAAGAATATTATCACTTGAGTATAAATCGAATGTAACGAGGTATGTTGCCCCTGATGGAACAATACTTTTGGTTACTGAAAACGGTACTCAAATTATAACGGACGCTGGAGGAGGCGATTTGATAAGGGCGATTATCAAAGCAATGGGGCAAAGGTCAAGAAATCATGCGACCGCTTCTGCAAGTCGAAGACATCCAAATGTATCGAGAAATAGAATCAATTCGGGTGAGAAGAGAGTTTTGGGAAGGCTGCTAGATTACTGTTTGTTTATTTGTTCTTATTCCAAATATATATAAATATTTTATTTTGTAAATTATTGTGCAAGATCTGTATGTACATTATTATAATTATTAACAAATAATTAATTGTTAATAATCTTTTTGGTGTTTTGTTTTTGTTTTTCATTTAGTAACAAATGAATAATTGCAAATTGGTCAAAATCGTGCCCATTTAATAGTCGGGCATTTTGACTGTTGATTTTTTTTCGCTAGTTTTTTGGAAATTTATTGATTGTAAATGTATGCGTTCGTCAAAAATTTTGCTTCAGTGTCTGTTTTGTATGTAAATTAATAAATGATACCGTGATTTTTGGATAATTTTGGACAAATTAAAAAAATAGCGATATTTTTGATGGCGATTGGTTGAAAATTTATTTTTGTTTATTTATGAAAAAAATATTCTTCAAATCATAAAAAAATGCTCTATATTGTTGTTACACAATGTAGTTACGGTAATTTTCGAAAGAAATACGAATTTATTTATTTTCTAAATTTCATTTCATTTCTTATGTTTTCTTAATCCAGAAATCACTGTTTGTATATTGTAAAAAGTAATTTATTTAAAATATTCAGAAAAGTTGATTTTGGACAATTTTGAAGGCAAATATAATATGGTCCATAAATATTTGGACATTTTGTAATTATGTAATTATTAACAATTTGAATAATTTATAGATGTGTTGGACAATGTTTGTTCTTGTAAAAACAAAAAAAAATGTGTAGTTATATATCATTTATTTTATCATTTTTAAGTGTTAAGTAATATATCTAAATGGACTCGCATTGTGGAAATACTATTTTAAGTTTGTACAATTTGGACAATAAATATTTATAATAAAAACAGGCAATACTTATTGTTGCAGCTGAGTTTCGTTGGTGAGTAAAATGCTGCAAATGTGGTCATTTAATAATTATAACAAACTTGGACATTGGACACATCAAATTATACATTCAAGACATCAAATAAAATTAAATATTTTATCAAGTTTTGCATCAACATTCAAGACATCAAGAAATACAAACGCTAAAATTTTAATTTTCAATGATATAAAGATTTAATTTATTGAAAATTTAAATACAATTATACACATAATTATTAGCTTTAAAATAATTATTTTTAATTTTGAATAATAATTTTTTTTTTTAGGAAATTTTACCAATTAATATTAATGTAAGAAATACTTTAACGTGCAGAGAATAAAGTCATTGGACAATTTTTAATTATCTTAAATATTTTAGATATAGGTATATGGTATATTTAATTAAACAAAATTTCATTAAATTAAAATTTAAGCGTTGCATACATTAACCCAAAGGGAACATATTATACATGAAACATAAATATTTATTTAATAGTAACATATATTTATGCCGATTGAGGTGCATTATTTTTTTTTTTGTATTTTTCGACAAATAAAAAAATGAAAAATAAAGTTTGAAAAAAAATGGAAGAAAATATTGGCAGTTATACGGTAAGTAACTGATTTAGAATTTTTTAGTAGCATCACTCATTTTTTTACTTTATTTTTTTATATATATTTATTAACATAAATAAATAATGCGCCTCAATTTTTTTATATAACATTATATAAAATATAAAAAATACTTTTAATTATGAAACATTATTATACTATATAACTCTTAACAAAAAAACCATTTTATTGTACCTCAAGAAATATGTTTTTATATTTTTATTTTATTTATTATATATTTTTAGTTTTTATTTCATCCCTTGCTTTCAATCACCAATTTAGATTATTTTTCACAAGATCACAAATAGTTTAGAATAATTATTAATAATCATCACTTTTTAGTTTTAAATATATTCACAAAATTTTAGATTTTATTTTATATTTTTATATAAATTTAGAAATTAATTTAAGTATATCCTATCTCCAAAAAATATTTAATTTTTTTTTCATCAGTAAAAATCATGTTACAAAAAGCGATATATAATAATAAAATCGGAGAAAAATTAATAAAAAATATATTTTTATCGCATGATTTTATTTTTAATTTAATTTAATTTAAAAACATTTTCTCTCATTCTTCACGTTTATTAATTTTTATATATATTAATTTCTTAGAATATATTTTTTATATATTTTTTATAATTTTATACAACTGCAAAAATACACTCTAGTTTAGAACTTAGAAAACTATATGTTCACCACGAAAAGTCGTCACTTTTTGAATTTAAAAATTATTCTACTATCGAAATCTAATTTCGAAATTGGAATAATAAACAATTTTTTAATAAAGTGATTTCTTTTCTCTTTCTCACTCACTAAATGTTAGATTCTATCTCACTCTCTTTATAACACAGTGCAGCTTTTTCTCACGTCGACTTGGCTTTCTAAAAAAATATATATTTAAAAAAGCGAATAGATTTTTGTATATTATTTTATTTGATGCATCAATTAGAAAACCAAGTTGAAGTAGAATTCATCATGAAAAATATGTTAAAATATAAATTGTCACATCTTTTTTTTATATCTTTTATAAACTTGTTAAAAATAACCTTAATTAATATATATTTTACTATTATTTTTTTAAATTCGTAGTATTTATTTATAAATAAATGTAAAATATGTTATTCTTCATTTAAAATAAATAAATGTTTGATTTTTTTTTTAATTTCATTAAAACTTCTTTACATTTCCTTAATTAATCAAAATAATAAATAGGTATGTTTATAAATTTTTGATGCATCAAATATATATTTTTTTCTAAAAACTATATCTTTCTCTACAAAATATACCTTCAGAGCTCTCCATTCTCAACATCTGAATAAATAAAAAATAAAATATCTTGGTTTTGATTGTTTAATGTATAAACTTTATTGCTTTGAACGTCATCGTGATATAAATAAAATTAAAAAAGCAATAATTTATTTTAACAAAAAAATATGTATGTGCCTTAAATATTTTTGATGGATCGTCGTTTTGTTTTATTAAGCTTATTCTATTTAAAAATATTTATTCATTTATAATATATATTTATTCTTTTATAAAAAAAATGTGAAAAGAATAAAAAATAATCAGTAAATTTTTTTATATAAAAATGAAATAAACTATTGCTTTTCATTCCTAAAAAGGTAGAAAAAACTAAATAATATAAAAACCTTAGAATTTAATGCATTTTATAAAAAAAATAGTTTATTAAAAATATGTCAATGACTAGAAATAGCTGAAACTATTTTTTTAATTTTATACATATTACATTTTATACATTTTACATTTTATACATTTTTATACACTCTAAAAAGGTAAGTAAAAGTTGTATTTATTCCAAAAAATATTTGGTTTTCTCTCCTTTTTAGGACATTTGATTTTTAAATAATAAAAAAAAAAAACAATAATTTATATTATATTAAAAAATCAGATGTTTTTGTTCAATGTTAGTGAAACAAAATAAAAATATATTTATATTTTTTACTATTTTTATATATTATTTGTGTAATAAAAAATATATTTAAAAGTAAAAAATATATTTATGAATTATTTTAAATTGAAAAGTACTATTTCTCTATGTATATTCAACTCTTTTGTGCATGTATTACCTCCATTCTAAATGTTTCCTGCATTGGCTACGAATAAAAAATGCATGTCTTTTGCATGAAATCATAATATTTTATTGTATCTTTTTATACTTTTATACAACTTCAATGCATCTATATGTTTTTTTCTAAACGTTATTTATTAAATCTTTATCTATTTTTATATCTTTTATTCTTATCTTACGATTTCTATGGTTCGATATCATTACTGTTTTTTACTATTTATGTGTAATTATTACTTATATCACTATAAATGTTGTATTTTGTCGTATCTTGACGCTACTGTTTTCTTATTTTTTTATAAAAAAAAAAAATTATTTTCTTCATTTTCGTAATGAAAAAGATAAAATAATTAAAACAGCTTGACAGGACAAATAATAAACATTGTAAAAATTATAATATTAAAAAATAACATATAATGTACAAATACGTATTACTTAAATTATTTTTTACTATTAATCATAATTATCTAGAATTTCAGACTAAAAATATAAAATATAAGAAAAGAATATAAGTAAAATTATATTCTATTATTCTACTAAACGTAATAGAATAATACAAAAAATGGGTTGACATTTGTAACCTGTTGAAATACATTGAGATGCAATATTCAATCATGTTATGACATTTCAAATGATTGACGTGAATTAGGAGATTATTAATAACATTGTGAAAATATTTCAATTTAATACATTTTTTAGTATTAAAATATTTATCAGCTCAATGCTGTGGTATTATGCTTCTAAAATAGCAAAAAAAGAACATATTGATAATTCAATAAAAAAAATCACTAATGTCTTGTGTCAATTTTGTTAAAATATTCTTCAATTTTATTGCAGAATATATGATCAGTTACTTTGTCAGTAGGTAATTAAAAAAACGTTTTTAAGAATTAGCAAGAATTAACAAAAAATAGGTATACAAATAAAAATATTTTTGTCGTAGACATTTTTCCATAATATATAAATAATAATAAAATATAATATATAAATTTATGCAAACTTATCGCAAGCTCTTAGATTTTTGCTTTAAGTGTCGCTTTTGGTGTTTTATATTTGGATAAATACTCTTTTTACATATTGGTGTTTTTTATATATAAAATATATTTTTTAGTATTTATGTACCATTAAAAGAATATTTCATACTCGAAATGATCAAATTATTTAAAGTAGGTATTATAGATTTGCAAATATATGTTTTTTTATATATTTTTTTTATTTGATAAATACGTAGGTATTAAAAATTAGTAAATAAATTATTTTGAAGCTGGTTGGAATAAAATAATGAAGAATACTTTTTTACAGATTTTTTTACGTAAAATATATAAAAATCATATTTAGGTCATTCATTTTTATTTTTATTAAATATAAATAAATCTACAAATCCACATTTTCGTGTAAATGTTTATTGCATTATTTCCAAAATAAAAATAAATTAGCTAAAAACAAATCGTCTTCGTCTAAAAAATCGAAAGTTTCATTCTAAAATATTTTTATTTATTTTTATGTGCCGAAAATCTAGTTTATATAAAATTTATTTTTATTTAAAAATAAGTCGAATTTACTATCGATTTTGAATCAATATCGTTTCACAAATATTGTTTTTTTTTTATTATTACTTTATCCAACGACAAAATTACGGGGTTTATTACCGATTATTAAGAATTTAGAAAATTATTTAGTTTTATGATATATTTTTTAAAACACTTCATTTAATTAAAAAATAATTGGAATTGCGCTTCGTTTGTATTTTTTAAATAAAAAATCATAGTAAAACCAGTTTTTTTTAAAATATGACAGGATCTGTGTTGACTACGAATTTGCATAGTTATATAATAATAAAACATTGATTAGGTACAGTTTTTTTTTAATTACAAAAAAAACATCAAAATGACAGAAAGAGAAATGTCATATTATATAGATATAATATTAAAGAATCTAAGATCGAATCATTTTTCTCTTTTTATTTATTTTTCGAATAAAAACCTAGCATAAATAAATTTACAAAAAATCATGTATGAGCGGAAATTTTAGCAAAAACCATCACCAATTTCAGTAAATGCTGTGTCTCAAGACGGGAAAAGACTACCGCCATCTATTGCAAGTGGAAACAACAACAAAACATCTTATGGCACAATTACCACAGATTCAAACCAAAATAAACAAGATAATCTCGAAAACAATTGGGTTTCTGGAGTGGATCTTGGTCCTGAGGAAGGTTTTGAGCTTGATGATCACCATATAAGTCCTCATATTATGGAAGAAGGACATCGCAGAATGTTTGGAAGACCTGGAAGACGCAAAGGAGGGACACATCATTGGAAACTTCAGGATGGACCGAGTATGTTCCATATATATTTGGAATATTTTTTTTATTATTATATTATTTTATTTCATTATAAATATTGGTGTTTTTATTTCTTTTATTTTTATTTTATTGTAAAGTCAACGATTGGATAATTTTTTATACTTATGCAAAGCCTTATAATTTTGATTGTTACAAAAAGTAATCCTTGTCCGATATGCCGTTACAAAATTCACATTTTATTAGAAGTTCAAATCACAAAAATTACATTAAAAAAATACTCATTTACACTTTACAAATATCTTCAAATTTACTTTAAATGGTTTCTACGAAACATAATTTTATTTTTAATACACTAGAGTGAAAATGAAACATGAATCAAATTTCAATAGTTAATCATCATTTTAATAATATTCAACTACATTTAAACAGTTTTGCAACAAACAAAAAATGCAAGGCAAAAATATACACTTTACTAACTGAAAACATGTGGATAACGTGCATTTAAACTAAAGTTACAATTTCTTGACCAATGTGCTGTCACAATAGCAATGCACTGAGCGTAACAATAATTAATCCTTGATCAATGTACCGTCATAATAGCAATGCACTAAGCGTAACAAATTACTAATCCTTGATCAATGTGCCGTCATAATAGCAATGCACTGAGCGTAAAAAATTACTAATCCTTGATCAATGTGCCATTATAACAGCAATGTATTGAGCGTAACAATTACAACTCGTTGTGCCGGACCAATGTGCCGTTATAATAGCGACATACTGAATTTACAATAACATTGCAACTTCTTGAACAGAAATGTATATATAATTTTTAATCATAAAAAAACACTAATATTTTCACACAATATATAAATGACTGAAACTTCTTACGTTCACCCTTGTGGATATTTTTAGAGTGCATATTTATAGTTCAGTGTCTATACATTATTCTCTTTGAATGTTTTTTTTTTTAATTACTTATTATTATTTATTTGATATTTTTATAATTATTTTCAAAATTCAATTATTTATCCAATCGATTTGACAACTCGATGTGATGCACAGCTAGAGAATGGTATTTTCAAGCTAAAAAAGTATTCAAATGTATAATTTTTCCATTTTCTTTTAATTAACAATCACCATAGCACTTGATCTCTAAAATATTTAATCAGTTTTAATTTTTATCTATATTATAATTTCCAGACATCCCAATCTTTTCTGTAAGTTTTTTAATGTCCTGTAAAAGGCATGTTTTCATAAAACATTTAACGTTTTCATTTTAACAGTGATGAAATATAACTAATTCCACCCATGCTGAAAATCTTGATTTTTTCACAAAGAGAATGACTTGTATATTCATTACGTACGATCATTTCGCTGGCTACACTACTTGCGGAAGATGTCGTGACAGAATATTCAAAAAAGTGTAGATTGTATTATTTTCGCAATATTCTTATTTGTTATTATAAATGTACTTATAAAGAAACCCTCTGTTGAAAATGCAACAACCCCTCTTCATTTCTTAGTGACAGAAATGTCTGTTGTCGTAAACTTACAAAACTTTGCTTTTCGGTGTATAAATATTTAAATCGAAAAAGTCTTACTGGCAACAACAATATCTAAATAAATAATTACTTATTCTGTTTGAAATACAATATCATTATCATTGTTGTTTCATTCTTCTAATTGCTTTGTCGACAGAATTGTAAAATAATATTTTATTTTACAACATATAACTTACCTTTAAACCAACCTTAACCCTTTTCTTGCTGAACTAATAACAAATGTTTTTTTTTCTACTGCGTTGATTTTTTATTGAGATTGACAATAATCAACGGCTGAACTGAAAATCTTTAATGTTATAAACTTGGTGTTTTACGAATATCTGCTTTTTATAGGACATCAGAAAATTAACAGAAAATAGTGGAAGACTTTATAGATGAATAGAATTCTTGAACTTTGGATAATTAAAACCTAAATGCACCATTTTCATTTAATTCTGAATAGTTAATAAACATAACAATTGACATTCTTATCTCTTCTCACAAAGTAAGTGCGTTCTTCACTCTGGATTTAATAATAATATTTTTGATCTCTGATTTTAACAGTTTCAAAGACAAAGGGAATTTTAAATATTACTTAAAAGAATAAGTTTTTTTTCTCCTCAATATTTAAAACGACTGAAATACCATTCTCTATCACAGTTTTATTGTTGTAGTACAATTTTATTTTCTGAAAATCTTTCACAAATTTCAGAGTTTTTATTTTTATTTCAGGTACATGATTAAAATATATGTATATAAATATTCTACGTATAATATAAACTGTAGTTTAATATCAATATTTAATTGGAAAGCTTGTATGAGACATTGAAAATGTGCAAGGTTGTGTAATTGTGATGTATGTGAAATATTTATTGATAACGGAATTATTGGCATCATTTTTAATGAGACCAATTCCCGAAATGGAATAGAATGATGTTCAAATAAAGGCAATGAACATCCTAGAGTTACTTTTTGTTATATACAGGTTTGCTGGAAGAGATTATCTCCAGGTAATAAGCACACCTACTGTATGTAGCTTTCATTACTAGAGCAATAAAAAGTTTATCGTTATTATTATGTTTCAAATCGGCTAAAGCCCGAACAAATTAAGGAAAGATTTCGAGCTCTGTATCTGCTAAATTATAGTTAAAATACTAGATTCCAAAGCAGTCTAATATTTGGAAATGTAACATGAAAAATTCATTTATTAACTTCGAAACAAAATTAATGAATGTTGGATATTGATTTTGAGTGAATAATGTTGAAAATGTCAGATTTATTTTCAATATAAGTATGCGAGAATTCGGAATCGTCCGAAGAATACGTGTAACAAGAATGTGGTTTATTTTTTACGAGATACGCACATCTTAAGCGAGAGAATGTAAAAAGACCTTTCGGGATTTTATACTATACTATACTCTCACGCCGTATTCCAAGTGAGGTAGGCAGAGAGAAGCCTTATAGATCTATTCTTACATAGTTCTTTCTAAATAATATTTTACATATCGATACCTTAATTCGCAGATTGGGTAACTCCAAAATAGCTACTTTACAGGGCGGACAAAAAACTAAATATTTTTGTTATGCATATTATTATTGTTATTTTCCTTATTCTAAAATATCTACATGATGTAGATACATGTTCGTAACACAATAACCATGGCATAATTATGTTTATAATGGTTTTGTAGGCTTTTTTTGGAGTTACCCAATTTTCTGTGATAGATTTTGTAAAATAAATGCTATAATTGATGGAGTTACCCAATTTGCCTATAAGTATTGTATACTGTTTGGTCTCACAATAATGTTATTTTTAAAGTGTTTTATATGAAAATAAAATTAAATTGAAGTAATATATATAGGATAAATATTTCAACATCATCATCATCATCATCAACGCTCCTCTCGGGAGGACAGGGCAGAAACCAGCCTCCTCCATTCAGAGCGACTCTGCGCCAATTGCGTCACCTCTTTCTACGATATTTCCTGCGCTCTGCTGCTGTCGTTATAAGAACGGTGTATTGTGAAAGAGGGAAATCACGGGCTAACGAATCCTTGCGGATGGAAGACCGGTGCTCTTTTTGGCCAATTAGCATTTTCAGGATATTACCTAGCTTGGAACATCGTCTATCCTGTATCACGGAGTTGAACATAGTTGAACAAAAAAGTTGCACCTTTAGAGATATACTCGTTGATAGCTAGACAAAAATAATGAAGAGTGACAAAATGTGAAAATTATTATTCGTATGGAGCATTATTTTAGAAATCCTGGTAGTCCTGAGTCCATTTTCGTGAAGATATTTTCAGTCTCGTTTAAATTATTTAAGCAGACAATATTTTTTGGGCCAAGGCTTTTCTTCCTTTGAGGCAATTTATTTATTTATTCATTCATTCTTTACTGTACATTGATCACAATATATACAATTTTATAAAAAAAAATGCATTCAAATTAGGTGTGATCAATATACAGAGGTAGGTTGCCCAATAAGAGACTGTTACGACTTGTATTATGAGATAGCTGAAGTCCAGTATCTGATCAAAGTGTCTTGCCTCTTGCACACTGATACCCTCTCTGTATATCTCAAGATATTAAAATCCGCCAAAAGAAATTTGTACTTGGCACAAATCGTCCCACAAGGGACGGGTTGCCGTAATCTTATAAATAATAATAATAATATACAGAGGGCGAGTTTATCACACCTCTTTTTGATTTTTTAAATTTAAATTTTAAATTTTTATTACTCCATGATTCATCCTTTTTCCAAGAGAAGTCTCAGAGTTTTCATCAGAATCTAAATGTTCTGAATATGGGACTAACGAGATGTTGACTCTTATGCTGCCCTTCTCTGTTGCAATATTAAGATCAATAGCATTAGCCTGTGCATCTAACAATATCCCTTGTGTCGCATTATTATCTAAATTATTATCATCAGTAGGTATTTATATTTTGGATTTCTGCAAGATTACCACTATCAAGTAATATGATGGGCCAACTCCATCATAAAAACTCGAATTGTCTTTGATAAATTTGTTTCACTCATACGATTTTCTTCACTCCTTCAATTTTCAGTTACTAATTTAACCAAAGTCTTTAGTCTGCTATTCATCTATAAAATGATAAGCACACATTTCACTTTTGCCTGACGATGAGAGCGGCTTGTTGCGGCTTGCTTGCCGGCTTGCAAAATAAATAATGTCAATAGTGGAATAACTATATATCGTGTTTCATTTTAAAAATTATTAATATGAACTTCCACCAAAAACCGTGGGTCGAGGAATTAAACTTATGATAAGTAGGTAATGTATGTAGATACACGTTCAGTTCTTCGGATTTTGAGCTTATTTAAAAATAATCATGATTCAACAAATCCTTATATATCAAAAAATAATGTCGTTTATTTAAGTATTAAAACCTAGATTTTTTATTTGACTAAAAAATAATAACATAATATATTGTGTTAAAAAACAATAAAATATTAGTAAATCAGTTTCAAAATTTGTGCGCAAACATATCCAGTAATAATTAAATTCCACGTAGTAACTCATGCAAAAGTTGCATTATTTAAAATGTGAGTTCCTTACATATAAACTACATCACATAAGGAGCAAATGATAAAAAAAAACTTTAAAAAATTGAAGAAAATAAAGCTGATATTTATGGTTACAGTTATCTAACATTTTTTTACAGGATAAGATATCCAAAACCACTTTTTTGTAAAATATTCCTAATACACAACCTATCTCTCGCAAGTCTCCATACAGAATGGTGGAGTTACCCAATTTGCAGTGTTGTAAATACTAACATTGGAGTTACCCAATTTTCT
Organism: Athripsodes cinereus; assembly: GCA_947579605.1. NCBI lineage: Eukaryota > Metazoa > Arthropoda > Insecta > Trichoptera > Leptoceridae > Athripsodes > Athripsodes cinereus. Next base: position 5,033,110 of record OX388328.1, read on the forward strand.
TGAGGTGTTTTTTAGGGCATTTGTAATAACGTTGGATTCTTCAAATTTACCTAGCATGTGTGTTGGAATACAGTCAACATTATGGCATCATTAAGTCATTTTGTCAAAAAATGGAGTTACCCAATCTGCGAATTAAGGTATCGATATGTGTATTTATTAAGTAAACTTTCGATATAGTTAAGAAGCAAAATAAAATGGATAGATTGAATTTAAAAAATGAATGTGGCGAGTGTAAAGGATGTTTGATATAATCAATTAATTTTACGCCCGAATGTGCACCTCCAACTAAATATATGGCTGACTTAAAAATATTCTATCAAAAGGTTTGAAAAATTTTTCGAACACTGACATCTAATCAATGAAATAGATTAAAAAAAATATTAGCCAATATTTCGGTGAATGTGTGCACCCGGTTTCGTTGCAACGGTTTTTTTTTTCTTATCATTTATACATATTTTACAATTAATAATACATTAAAATGAATATCCCGTAATTTATTATTTTCTTATGATAATGTCGTTGAAATGTTTTTTTTATTTATTTTTTATCTCAATTTTCGGCCATAGTTATCGTAAGATACAGAAATATAAACAACAAACCCCCTTCTCATTTCGAATTATTTATTCATTTTATAAATAAATCAAATAATTTTTGCATTTATTTATTTTATATAATAAAAGAAAGGTTTACATAGAGAAAATATTTTTTTTATTTATCATTTATTTATTCATTAATGTTTTGACATACTAAAATAATTTGTTTTTGATTTAAATATTAATGATACATTTGAAAATTTATTTAGCATGTCTTTATTACGCATTTGGAGACGATTACTTCTTTTATTAAAATAATATTTTTTTATATGAATTAACATCAAAATATATATATTTCTATAAATACATATTTATACACAATATTTTAATAACATAATATTCCTGTCGCTATAATTTTTTGAAAATTCGCGTCCGGTCGCCAATTTTTGAAAAATATATAGTGATATGAATATTTCAAATAAAATAGAAAAAATACTTTTAATTTGAAATATATATATATATATATATATATATATATATATATATATATATTGGTGTTTTTAATTTAACCCATATAATATTTACAGACTGAACAATTCAAAAAAATTTTTTTTTGTGCATTTTAATTATATATTTAAAAAAAACATTTATTAATTTATTTTGTAATGGTAAAGAGTGCACATTTTAGATATAAACATAATATGTATTTTTAAACATAAAAATCAGCATTTAAAAATTCAACAAAGGATATATATGACTCTTTGAATAAATATTTTAAAATATTTATTTGCAATGAATATTACAATTTAAATCATGCTTCCATATTTTAGTGATTAAAGTTGTAGAATAAAATTAGAATTGTGATGTCCAATGCATATTTTTATTATTTCTTTTACATATAAATTATTAAAAATATACCATCAAAAAAATATCATATTTTACCGTTGTTAATATTTTTAACATTTTACAATAATTTTTAAAAATATTTTTGCCCCTTTTTGAAAGGTTTTTTATTAGCATGGTGTCCTGCGCCCCCCTTTTCACACACCCCCCAGCTTTTGGCAGACGCAAGCCCTCCTCATTTATCATTCATTCAATCATCGCCCCCTCTCATCCTTTCATGATTATATTTACATCATATTTAAAAATCAAACAAATATTTTTACAAAATCGGAATTTGTAAAATAAAATCTTTTTTTGTTAGTAACATTATGCGATTTAGTTATTAATATTGTCTAGAAAAAGTGTCAATTTTAATTGTTTCCGTTTCGATAAGTATTTGACAGTTAATACAAAACATGGCGCCCATAAATATGAATAATTTGTGTTGTACATAAGTATATATTTTTGTTATTGTATGTTTCAATGTTTTCTTTTTTCCAGGTAAAAACGTGCTTAAATATGTCATATTTATTTATTCACAAATTGTCCTTACGTGTTGAATAACCACATCATGAAATAATTTTTCATTTAATTTAAACATTGTCTATGAAATCGAATGTTTGAAAAGGATTTTTTTTTCAGACCTAAGCATTGTTCTAAAAAATATCTCTAGATATATTTCTATTCCATTACATTAATTTGCATAAATAAAGTAACCACTGATTTCACAGCATGTTATAAAATGTCGGGAGTGTTGATATTCATGTGTATTCCAGCTTTAAACTCGAGATTTAATCAGAAAAAAACAATCATCAAATTGACAAAACATGCGGTTGGATATAAAAAAATCACTACATAGCGATAATCTTATCCCTGTATAATTATCATCTCAATATTATATATTCTACGTTATTTTAATTATGATATGCAAAAAGAATAAATTAATAAATACCTTAACATTAAAATTAAAATAAAATAATAATGTTTGACAAAATATATAAAATGATTAATCCACTACCGATGCAAATTTTGTGAATTCAAACCGCAATAATAATTTAATGGTGAATTAAATAATATTTTATGCACGAAACGTTCACAAGACGCAAGTTCTAACAGAGGGCATTAGTTTAACTATTGCTTGTCTGGTATTTATTTACTAAGGAATACGCTTGTGTCGCTATGGTAGAATGAGTCGGCAGCGCAAAGATTCGAACCTGTTATCTGGCAATTGAATTTTCGAGACTTGATCGAGGCAGTCACTAAATTTCTAAAATATTTTTCCAGTTTACGTAATTTTAAATTTTGTCGCGATTTGGAATAAAAAATGTTGTGAAATAAACAAGAAACTATCAGAATAAAATAATCATTTTCCGCTGTCATTTAAATTTTGATAGCATCAATGAAAACCGTGTAGGAAAATTCCACGAAAACTTGAAGTAATTTTCCGCGTATCAGTGCCATCTATTGGTTATGTTTCGAAACAAATAACCCTTTCAGGTTTTCACGTAATTAGGTCATAGGTAGGATAAGCAGTAAGGCAATGTGATATTATTATGAGACAAAGACTGCATCAAATAATATTATAATGTCATTTTCATTTTCCTTATCGTGCAGTGCCATCTGTGTGAAGAGTGGGGAAGCATTTGATAAGAAAGTTAAACATTTTATTATTTCTGTATTCAGTGAACTTTGCTTTCTGAGTTTGAGAAGAAAATTCATGACATTTTCCTTATGAATTGTTCATGAAATTGTTACATAACAAGTGAGAACATTTTATGGTAGGTAATAAAATAACAAAAATTTCGATTGAATTTTGAAGATCAGAAATAAGAGCACAGCTTTTTGTTTGCGAAATGAAAAACGTTAGTAAAAATTCAAAACACATTTTTAATCAACTCGGAGACAAGAAAAGGTTTTCCACTTTTTTTGTTAGCTTCTGTAAAAATCAAGTATTCATCTTTGATATTTAACATCATTAATGCAGCAGTGCTGAGATCTGTCACTCATTCCGAACGTCTTCTTTTTATGGTTAGTTCATTAGTTACTCCACTTTTACGAGATGTGATGGAATAATTTTCCAAAGAACACACGTGGGAAATAAATATCTTCACTCAGAATATCGATTTTAACAATAGAAGAAAAAAAAACACTCTTTATCTTTGATACGTGGAGTGATTCAAGTGATTACTTCTTTTTTGGAACTTAATGTGATGGTATAGATATCGATATATGCAATAAAATATCTTATTTTTGCGTAAAAACTTGCAAAAGATATTCATTTATATATTTAGTATGAAATAAACATGGATAGTGCTATGCAACAATGTTTCAATACAAAAAAAATACATAAGTCATTGTGTATAATTGCCATAAATCAAACCAAAATAATATGATATGGTTCTTTACTTACATAAAACAATTGAGTACAGATAAAGTTGCCAGTATTAAAAATCAATTCTCTTTATCACTTACACAGCTATATATTATATTATTGTATTACATGCAACATATAACTATTATTTTTTAGATGTTGCTTACAATTCTTCAGAATTTTCTCCCGGTTTTTCAAGTCACACGGGCACATGTGCCATGTGTAACCTGTTTCTGTGTCAGTGTCACTAATTTCTGTGTTGGTTTGTCAATTTTTCTGTGTCATTTTGAATAAATTTCACACAATTTTTATCATTGTTATAATTATCTTAAAAATGTCACCCTACACTGAGACCATAACAGTTTTCGGCCAAGGCAATCTCTGCTGGAAACAAAACAAAGCTAAATCCAAAAAAAAAACACAAAAGAATTTTTAGTAATAATACAACTGTTGTAAGTAGTTACATGTGAACTCAATGCTATAACATCAATTGAATTATCACAGTAAAACGTTGATTGAGCAATATCAATCATTTTTTGATTCGTTTGAATTTGTAATAAATCTGAAAACACAATGAAAATCCTTTGAGTAAGCAGCAAAATGCTACTTTTGTTATGTGGGTGATGTAGATTGCAAGCGAGATGATTTGAATCCGGAATTTCTCCATTGAAAATTCACGGATTTACCGTAAAATTAGTAACCACTTCGCTGTTGCATAGAGCCATCTATATAATTTTATGAAATATAAACCTGAGATTATCTATAGTAAGAGCAATATAATTTTGTATTCCATTTGGTTATTGGATTGTTACTAATTCTCCTTGTCTACCCTGCAGAACGGATCGGTTCCAACGACGAAGGACATGAAGGAGGACCAAGGATATCCCTTAAAAGCACCTGTCAATTGGCCCTTGATCGCTGCATCAGAGATAAATCTTGCACTGCATCGCTTACACCGATTCTTCAGACTTGTGATACAACCAGGTAAACACTTTGAAATATTTATAAATAGTTTCGTTTGCTCAGTTCAAAACGCCAACTACTCGATATTTTAATATTCCGAGATAGAGCGTGTTAAAACTTTAAGCCAGTACTGAAAATAAACTTAAAATTTACTAAAAACTCAAACAAAAGTGTGTTTCTGATGTAAAAATATAGAAATTTAATCATTTTTGTCTCACACATCGAAAGAAATTCCATATTCAAATTTTAAGAATCGGAGGAAATTCTAAAGAACTCTTTTTAACCCATGTATCACCGGTGGATGGGTGGTGCTACAGGAACGGACTAATAAGTTTTTTTTTTGTTATTGTCTGAATGTAGCTACGTTTGCAATTTGATTGTGCACTTATGTAAGTATGACAGAACTCGACCACTTTTATGTTATGTTGATTTCCACTCGACATCGTTTCATTATAATTTTCAGGTGTGACAGAGAGGGTTGCATGGAATCTCTGAGAAACTTCTACCGCACTCCCAATGTCCAGTGGAATTTGGAAATTGCATTCTGCCTCTGCAAGTAAGTACGATGTTTTTATTCTTTGTTTACAGAAATATTTGAAATATTAAGGGATAAGTAGTGGGAACACGGAACACCTTTAATGAGCATTAATTTCGAAGTAGATTAATTTGTAGATCTTAAAATAAGTATTATGAATATTGTTGTGAATACTTTTTCCAGAAAAACTGATAACAAGGAAGATGCTTGCATGAACGCTCAGGAGAAACTTCATCCAGTTTGTGCCCAAAGGGAACCAGGAGCACACTTGCCCTACTGTCATGTATTGGCTCAAACCTGCAGGGAGAATCAGGAGTGCAGGTTGGTATTGCCAAATAATATCAGTTAATTCTTATTTAAATCTCTATTCTATATCTATCTAGCTATTCCTTCACGCCGCATCCCAAGTGGATTAGGCAGAAAGAACGGAACGCCATATAAATCTGTCCTTACATACTTTTTATATTTTTTAGAACGCGTCTGGAAATGTATGAACAATCTTGCGCAGTTGATTCTGTCACAAAACGTTGTGCTGGAAGTCCTGAAGCTTGTCGCAGTGCAGTCCTCAATATGCTTGGAACAGATCTACGCACTGCATGTGCTTGTAAAGGCACGGAATTCAACCATCTTTATGAGTGTCTTGGATGGCAGAGACTGCTTTGGCTCAATCCTTGTGTTGGTAAGTTGATGGTTCGATATTAAATTCACATAAAAATATGGATCAAGTAGTGGAGGATATGCCCTACAGCACATATGCAGAACTAAAAAGACTGACAGAAAACAGAGAAGAGTCAAAAAGATTAACCATGATTGTTGCAGACCATTCCAACAGATTGTAGCTTAGAAAAAGATGGCATATATATATATATATATATATATATATATATATATATATATATATCATTCAGTAAATTAAAAATACCCAAATGCAAAACAACAACAGCCCAAAATCAGTATACATATAGAGGTATCACTTTATTTAATAATTTACCCAGTATAATTAGAGACACAAAGTGTAAGACAAAATTCAAAAATTTAATTAAAACCTTTTACAAAAAAAAAAACTTAACCAACAGCTTCAACTCCCAAATGGGTTCATCGACTTAATTAATAAATAATAATTAACAACTATTGATATAATACATTGGAATAATATTTATTGTGCATACATTCAGATGTTTTTATTATTATTAACTACCCACATAATAGTGTAAAATTGTAACATATTTGTATGGAAGCATTGGGTAGAATGTTTATTCACCTGATGCCGGTATTTTTTTGGTGTTTATATGTTTTGTTGTATTTATGTGTATTTGTATGTGTTTATGTATTTTTGATATGTATTATGTATAGACACTGCTTCCCACTCCTACACAAGTGTTTGTGCACTTTCTGGAGGGGCAAAAACGTATTTTTGTTCTCAAGAGAATGCAAAAAAATATGTATAGTATATAAGAAACAATTAATGTAAATGTATTCTGTTAAATAAAATTATTAAAAAAAAAAAAAAAAAATATGTTGTTCCCAATTAGATGAAAATATACATAGGGATATATTTATATTTTATTTTTCATGCATTAATCATATTTTTTTGGTAATTACAGTTGAGTCTCAAAGTGATTTCCATATAAAAACATACGGCTCGACTTCGACACCAGCATTTGACAATGGTATTCGTACAATCCATGAAATATCTTCTGAAAATGGCGGCAAATACACAACATCTATCATGATACCACAAACAACTACAACAATACGTCAACCTTCGGTTGTATTCGTCACCGCGCCACCGAAAACGGCAGTAGTCATCAATACCCACGAGGAAACGAAAATCGGTAGGAATATTGAAGTGGAAATTGTGCAAGGAAACAAAGAACAGGAACCTATAATTGTCGTGCCTGAATTGACTACAATTAAACCTACAACCACAACCACAGAAGAACCAACTACAACTGTCATTATCACTACTCCTTCCACCACTACCACAACTGAAATGGAGACCACGACTCGTACCACTACGACTTCTACAACTCCTGAACCCATCAAATATTGTATTGTACAGAGGCCAGAACTTGATGATCAGTTTGTTCAAAAAGGACATACCAAAAGGGTGAGATATTTTTACCATAAGACTTTCTTTCAAAGTCAATTATTCCTTTTTTGTAAAATACAAAAATAATTGTTCTGAATGGAAAGGGGTGATGTATTTTCTTATTAAATTATATTGCCCCAGGTGAGACGACAGCCGGTCAAATAATTGATGACATCATAATATGGTTATTTGGTTTTGTAATAATTTGTATTATGAATGGAAAAGACATCTTTTATGCTTGATATAGCCAGAATATTTGCCCCACAAAATTGTGATTTCCAACTTGTCTATTTTTTTTTCTAGCTGTACCGTGATGCAGAACTGGACTGCTCTGAGCTCTGTCACTGTGACAACCATCTCTCTGTGTCCTGTCACGCTGTATGTGTCCGTCACGCACCATGCCGCACTGCCCTGGCATTCTATAGTCATGCTGCACCTGCCTATCAAGCGTATAGAGGACGATGCTATTGCTACAGTGGATCGTTCATATGCATGAGGCCTAACCCAGGTAAATTTGTAATACTATTTATTGTTTTCCTGTAATTTGTCTTCTTCTCCTGAAGTATACTTCCCAAAGATATAATCTCAATTTACAAGGATTTCCAGCAATCAAAAGTCATTTGTATGATATGTAGTCTGAGTATCTTGTCTTAATAGTACAAAACTAATTATTTTATCTTTTCTTAGTCCTGAAATTACAAAACTATTTTAGTCCATCTTGAATTGACTACCATTATCCCAACTATAGATATTTACTTATCAATTATTTCTTCACAATTTTATGAAATTTTCCAGGTGAATACAGCCTTCCTCCCGGAGTATACCTTCTACTCGGCTTCAGTTCACAAGATGAAGCTCTTCTGAGACCTCACACAAGACTAGGACTGGAAGATGCAGTCAGAGTGCTACAGGAGTACATGCTGACAATAACTGATGATGGAGTAAGAAAATTCATTATTTACGGCATATTACAGTGGCGGGACAAGATTATTTTATGTTGGTCACGCTTTCCATAATAGATAAATATAAATTTATCGACTTGAAATTTTAATCTTAAAGTTGATTATATTGTTTTCAGACTAACTGCACTCTGGCCCTGTTCAATGTGACCAATGAGAACATGATCATCACTGCTTCTGTACCAAATAATCAGAGAGACACTTTACCAAACACCCCCATGGCTATACTGGATAATGACAAGGTATCATTAAAAGATAAATTGAAAAAAAATAACACAGTATTTGGATGTAGTTAACTTCCAAATGACTTTTATTAACTTCGTGTACTGGTATGGGCGTGCTAGTATATCTTGAAATGGACTTCCAACAAGTACCTTTGGTCAATAACATCGAAATTTTAGGTATCATTAACATGACTGTATCTTTTCCGGAAATTTCAAATTGCATTTATTTATTTATTTTTGAAGAGCAAACACTGTGAAAACTCGTCATAATCAATTATTTAGATTGAAAAATAAAATTAAAAAAAAACACTGAGTCTTTCACTGAAAGTTTTTTCACTTAGGATGGACATAGTCCGAAAAGCTTTTGAAAATACAATACTTTAAGTAAAAGACACTGTTTATTTTAATTTTATTTATCAATCTACATAATTAAAAATTAATTAATTTTATAATATTGAAAGTAATAATTCATAGTTTAATTTTTATTTATTTTTTAGGAGGAATGCATTGGATTACTAGAAACACTAAAATCAAAAATTAATTCTCAGGACTACGATATATCCTCACATCTGTTACTATCAATATTCAAAATAGCCGAAGTGGACATCATCTACCCACCACCCTCGTCAGCAGCCATCAAAGGACCTTCCCTTTTACTCATTATGACTGCGACATTTATTATTTATATCCTGCAAGAAAAAAACATCGACTTGCTGCACATATTTATGCACAACATAGAGAAACTTTGCACAAACATATCTGTGAAATTATATAATATATTAGTTGTAGGCTCTAAGATAGATTTAGATATATTTCTACGCACGTACAATGTCATACCGATAGCTTTAGAGACAAATATTGCTCACGTTTTCTACTTTTCTAGAGATTTCGCTTTTAATGCGATGATATTTTTTCACTTTTTTCTTAAAATTGACAACTATGATATTATGAAAGACAAAAATAAAATCATTAACACCGAAACGACAAAAATAAATTTCATCAAAAAAGTAATGATTCATTTCTCGAATGGCAACATTAAAAAATGGATGCCATTTTGTAATGCATCATTTAACAAAATGGCGGTTAATATTGAAACAAAGATAAATAATTTTATCAAAAAAATCACATTTTGTTTCTCTGATAATGAAATTAAAAATTGGGCGCCATTTCGTGATGTATCGTTCAACAAAATGGCGGTTAGTGATTTTATTAAATTACAATTACTGTCGAAAGTCATGCCGTTTGCAAGACTGTTTTATGATAGAATATCGTGCTTTGTGTACACTGTAATTGGGATCATTATCCCACGCACTCATTTATTATTAATAGCTTTAAGGAAACTTATAATCGACGATGACGTCGTCGTATTCAAACATATCATGTTAGCTGTGAAGAATTTTATGTACTATCTATACTTTTATAATATATTAAGTGTTGAAGAATGTAATAATAATAATATGTTAATTGTAATACTATTTTGTAGTAGAAATGTCCATTTAGAAAGCATGACTTATTCTATACACCACACAATCTTTATGTCACTTTTGACGACATATTATAATTATTATTATCATTGTTATTACTATCATTGTTGTATTTCTTCTATTAATACAAAAAACATTGTTGCGAATTGTGAACTGTCTCTTTTCGTGGTAGTGAATTTTGCTGTTGGGATTCTCGCTGCTTACACTTGTCAAAATGACGAAGAGATATCTCTTACGATACTATTTACGTTTATTACTAGTTTTAGTATAAAGACTGACATTTTATTATCTACTGTACTGTTGATGTTTATTATTTATCATTATCATGGATTTGTAACGACATCTAAATTTATCACTATGGGTGTTCAAAAAGAAAATGATGAGAGAATAAAAATCCTTACTTTATTAAAATTACTTCTAATAAAATTAATGAAATTGAATTGTTTGCAATGTATTTTTCTAAACAATGTTTTACAATCTAAAAATTATATTATTATTAAAAATCTAATATTAATTGACATTCTCTTTGGCACAACTGTACCGCATGAGGCCATCTTGTCGATGTTGTCTTTTTTTAAAAACAAGATGGCATGTTTCGTCATTTTTTACCTCACTTGCAACACTATGGCGGCATCAATTACTGTCACTGCATTTAATCTTCTCACTATAATCACTTTGATGTTTTTTGAAATGGGCATCAATAAAGACAACTTTTCTAAATGTTTTGAACACATAAATTTGACAAAAGCATCTAACACTCACCCAATAGATCATGTTATTCTGACAAAAGTGAATCATTCTAATCCTATTGAACACGTTTCTTTGACAAGAGCATCTTACACTCACCCTTTTGATCATATTACTTTGACAAAGGTAACTCATTCTAACCCAATTGAACATGTTTCTTTGACAAGGGCATCTTACACTCACCCTTTTGATTATGCTACTTTGACAAAAGTGAATCATTCTAATCCTATTGAACATGTATATTCGACAAGAGTATCTTACACTCACCCTATTGAACATGTTACTTTGACAAATGCAACTCACACTCACTATAATGTTTCTAGATAATCATATGAAGCTTTAATCTGGCTGTAGTTAGTGTCTTGTACTGTTGTAAGCTTAGATTTATTAGACTCTATATTATTATATTGTATTGTCGTCGTGTAGAATGTTGAAATTATTAAACAAAACAAAATGTAAATGACAAATGAACAGCCATGGACAACGCTGAAAAAATTAACTCATTCAGTGTCACGTCAAGTCCCCCCCCACTGTCGGTTATCACTCTGGCATTGGTCTCTCTATCCTGTATTAATTGAAACAGTTTCTTGACTCTCTGTACAGCTGTCCATTCTCTAATGTTTCATTCACCATAGAAATATTCAAGCAAGCACTTTGTTAATTTCTAAATTGTTATGTGATCCATATAATTCGAACTATCGATTTTATGTACATCACCAAAAAAAAAACATTTATTTTTAGCATTAACCAGAGTTTTAGCTCAATTATGAACAATACATATTGTAATCTTCCCATTTTTTTATGATCATTAGTTTTAATCAACTTCCATAATTATTTTTTTATGCAAATAATCTGGTTAAACATAATATAAATAACTCAATACGCTCAGCATTTACAATGGCCAATAGTTCATATTTTGGTTGACATAACCACGAAATTTCTTTTCGGAAACACAAAACAATGATTTATAATTATATAACATGTTAAATTCCTACAACTATATGCTGTAGTGAGATTGCTGGCTGCTCCATTTCATGTAAATATGATTAATAATTAACAGTGTTGTCCTCTCAGTTCTGACGTCAAATGAAAATAATGAATCTCGTTTTTAAAATATAAATGTTTGTTTGTTTCAATGTATGTACTTAGATGAATTTTACATATTGTATTGTATGTAATTTTAAATAGATTTATTAATAATTAATAAATAAATGATATTATGTAGGTACACACAAAAATCTTCACACACATTCACCGAATTTATCAATGTACACAACAACAGCTGTCACTTTAGAAAACTAAAACATTGTTACTAACTAAGAAAAATGTATTATACCATCACGGCACATCCCACAAGTGGGGTAGCCAGCAGATCAGCTGCATGTAAGAAACATACAAACTGTCCTCTCCGTGCCAATATAAAATCAAGACATTCAGGATGGGTGGCAAACCTCATCGCTGAATTTAAGATGTAAAATGTCTCAATTTTTTCGAACACCTGCCTTTTACAGGACACTCGAAAACTTACGCAGAAGAGTGGGAGACCAATTCTTTACCGGGTGCTCCACGGAACAAAAATGTTGCCATCAATAAAAAATTATATTGTACTTTTAAACGAAATTCATTTAGTGAACTTTTGAAGCGAAGTCATTGGTAATTGATCATTATTTTAAAAAGGTCTATTGCTTAACAATACGTTAATATTGCGAGCCACAGATGCTGAAACAAGCTACGCTGAAAATTATAGATATTATGCTGGGAGATTCGGGCGATAGATGCACCGGCATAGGCGCAGTTGAAATCATCTTATGAATAAACGGGGCTTTGTAAATTATATATTTTTACAAAATGATCAATTGATTACGAAATGAAATTGATTGTCAACTGAAATATATCATGCGATAGTTGAATTTACTTTGTTTCATTTGATGGGTAAAGAGTTTTCTCTTTATTTATTATGCAATGCAATTTATCTGTTGGTTACTCCACTAATAAGAGATTGATGTCCTAATGATTAAGCATAAAAATCAAGTCTGCTAAAAAAGCAATTAATACATATCAAAAAATTGTGAATATTTTTTGTTAGTTATAAAAACAAAGCAACATTAATGTTTAAATGATTAAGTAGAGAATATAATAAAATATACATATCAAAATATATGTACACAAAGAATTATATTTAAAAATATAACGCAACATATCTTCACAAAACATATCATTATTATACACAATTAAAGTAAATTAATATACTTATACCTATTATACAAAGTAATTAAGTAGCAAATAAAATAAATAGCAAAATACTACATGTCTATAATTATAATAATAATAAAAATATGTTATTTGTAAATTTCTGTTAATTTTTGTAAAGTTATTCAATCAACAGTGTATTTGTGGTAGATTATTTATAAAACAAAAATATATGTTAATTGTTGTGTATCTTTGTGTTAGTTATCAATTTAATGTAATGTTATTAAAAATTATGTCTTTTTCAAATTTCTACCATTAATTCAGAACTATGCTAACTCCATTGTGGCAACTTAACAGGAGAGCGACTTGAAAGTGGTACATGAACTGTAGCACATAGGTAGAATTAAAGAGACTAGCAGAAAATAGAGAATAATGGAGAAGAAAATCCAAACTTGTTGCAGACCAATCCAATGGATTGTAACTCACTGTATATAATTTGAAAGTTTCCAATATCAAAGTTTCAATCCACGGTGACGCTAGTCACGTGAATTTTATTTTTCTATTTCTACTACTTACACCATCACGGATATCGTCATTGCATATTCAAAAAGAGGTAGGTATGTGCGAACATTTTTATTTAGGTAGGTATACCGACTCATTAAAAACTGTTCATTGGGGCATTAAAATTATTATTTGGACATTTTATTGGCATGTGATATTATTCTTTAAGTATTGGATTTTAATATTTGATACTAAGAATCACTTTATAAAATGGTTATGATGTCATTATAAGCAGTTTATTCTAGAAATGTCAAAACATTTATAAATTCGCATACCCTTTTTTGGATATGCAACGGCAATATTCTACAAGTGCGGTAGCTAATGGACTAACTGCATGTAATAAACAAGCATATTGTCCTCCCTGTGCCGATAAAAAAGAAAGACTTCTAAGATGGGTGGCATGCCTGATCATTGAATTGCAGGCGTTATTTGTCGTATATCGTCCCTATTCTGACTAACAGTCGTATCTGCCTAAATGTAAATTGTTCTGGAGAGCATTTTTTGTGTTCTGTCGTGCATGTTTTCGTCTCTCCTAGTTATATGATACAGTGTAAAAATATTACATTATTTTATTTGTACCTACCTATTCTTATATATCTCAGAATCATTTTCGTGATGAAATTTTGAGGAATTTGTAGATACAACACATTTTATTTAGAATAATTCGTAAATACGACAACAAATCAGAAAGCTATTCCAGGATAACGGCAACAGTTACAGATGTGATCTTCAGTGAGAACATGCAGGGCACATATAAATACACATTGGTGATCATCACTCGATTTCGCCAAAAATGACAGACACGACAGTTAGTCAGAAGAGGGACGATATGTGAGGTTTTATGGACACCCCCCTTTTACAGGACACTCAAAAACTTGCAGAAAAGAGTGGAAAATCTGTTTTTATTTTTCTTACTTGAATAGCCAAATTAAGTTATGAATTTTAATTTAATGTTTTTAAAGCGTTGAGATAATAAAGTAAAAATAAAACTGACTTTGTCTGCCTTGGTACAGGCTCATGCTCAGTTAGGTAGATTTCATGACAATTCATTTCATTTCATGTTCTTGAAATGCTATAAATAATAGAATCATTATTTGTTGGATACGAAATTTCTGCACCAGTTGAAATGAAAAACTGTGTTTACATATTATTCATCAATATCTCCAAAACTGTACATAAATTTGGAGTTAGCATAGTTTTGATCTAATGAGACGAAATTGATAATATTGTTTTTTTTATAATCTGTTAGTTTCTGGAAATTATACATACATAGTATTACATTTGATATCATTTGTCAGCGTTTTATTAAGTGCTTTTATAATTAATTTAGTTAGGTTTGAACTATTTTTTATATTCTGCTAATTTTGCTATTTTTATACTCTGCTTTTAGCTTACTGAGTTCAAAATAGGGATGGAAACTGTATGGTAAAATTTTGATTGAGAGAGTACGAAAGTTAACTGAGATATGGATTGCACAAGGAGCTTTTTTGAATTGCAGAGGGTGCACCAATCAAATCTTCTCCCTACGAATGTTCATAGACAAGTTTCTGAGTAAACACCAGAAGCTTTTCTGTGTGTTTGTGGATTTGGAGAAAGCGTATGATCATGTGCATCAAATTCTAAAGGACGGCTGTATGTTTAGGAAGAAAAATGGCATGCATGAAATTTTTTATGAATTTAGAAGAAGCGATAGAAGTAGGTATTCAAAGATAGATCTATTCCGTTCTATCTGCCTACCCGACTTGGAATATGGAGGGAGGTTTAGTATAGTATAGTAAATTTCAAGGATAGGCAAATGTTGAATAAAAGAAATCAATGCGCGTGTACGAGAAATTGTATGAGTGTAGAAGAAGCGAAAGAAGTATATAAGGATAAATCCATTCCATTCTCTCTGCCTACCCTTTTTACGAAACAGTGTGAGAGATTAGAATAGTCTAGTAATTTTGCTAGTTTTTACTATTTTTTATAATATTAGTTTTTGTTATTCAATTATGTTATTTATGACTTCAATACTTTTTTTAATATTTACTCTGTTATTTTTTTCCTGCTTTTTGTGTATTGTATAACAACATATTATAAAATTTTATATTCTATTGTTAATGTTTATTTATACTTTGTTAATATTTTGCTAGTTTTTACTACTTTATCCCAACCATTAAGAAAGTCAGAAACAGTATATATTGTTATTGCATTTTTAAAATGGTGTTTGCAAATGTATGAATATTTTGACATTTGAGGCATATAATTCCAAACTCTGTTAAGTTCCATATCTATCGATTTTGAGACTGTCGTGTAATCCGATAATGCATAGTATGATATTCAACCAAAATGTAAAATGAAATACCTAACTGTTTGTTCCAAACTGCGTCAAATCCAGTGATGATTTTGTTTCAAACTAAGTTAAGTCCACAAGGTCGTTGAATCAACCAATCAGAGAACGAATTATAATAATGAATTCCAATATGGCTGCCATTATGTTGGCATTTGCTTGTTCCAAAAACCATTAAGTCCCTATGGACATATCAAACTACGTTAAGTCCGAACTCCAAATAAATATATTTTGTGTTTAAACACCACTTTTAGTAGTTATTTATTGATCAATTAGAATTTTAAGTGATATTCTATACCTAATATTATGAATTAGGAAAAATTTAGAAGTGAAACAATTATAGCACAATAGAAAAATGTGTTTTACTCAAAACTACCAAAAGTGGACTTAACGGAGTTTGGAACTATATGCCTCAATTTTCTAGAATGTCATTTTTATGTCATTAACACCATTTTTTAAAGTGATTCCTAGTATCAAATATTAAAATTTAAAGAATAATATCATTCAAACAACAATATTAACGTCCTAATTAACGGTTTTATAAGGGCATGTCTAAATAAAAAAAAAATTGCACATACACCAATTTGTTTGAACAATGTACATTTTTTACAAACCCAAAAATTTGGTTAAGTAACATTTAATTCTAGCTAAAAGATTGAGTATAATTTCTAAAAATCTTTTCATATACAAAAAACTTAGATTATTAATTTAGGTATTATGTATAAGTTTGGATAATATTTTGTTACTTGTACTATGAACTATGATTTTTTTTACTTTTATGTATATTTATTTTATTTATTACTTTGAATGAAAAATTATGTGTGATCGTGATTATAGATTTCTTGAAAATGATTTTATAATTATAATAAAAAAAACTCTAAATAAATTAAAATGAAATGAGTATACTACAAGAGCTTCTTTAGCCTCATAATATTTCAAAATGAAAAAAGTTTAAAAAAATTAAATAAAATATTATATATACATATATAAATATATTCAAAGTGAGATGGAATTATAATCTAAAAAAGCAATAAAATGAAAAAACTTATAATTATTGTATTGAAATAAAAAAGAAAGAATCTACTAGAAAAATAAATAAAATATACAAAGTATAAATAATATTCTAATATTTATATATTTTTATTTAATTTCATGATATATACCTACTTACATTTTAGAAAAGATATAATAAAAAAATGTGTACTAAAAAAAATATTGACCATCGACAAGTCAATATGTCCATTTGTAAAACATACACGAGATTTAGAAAATTATTATTAATAATGTATGTTTATTAATTATTCTATGTGAATTTATAAAAATGTATAAAATGCGTGTTGGTTGTTAGTGACTAATCGTAAAAAAGGGTTTATCCCTTTTTTCACTCTTCCTGTTTTAAATTTAAAAAAAAAACGTAAAAAGATGCATATCAAATTATGACTTTTAACTATAAAAATAACTTTAAATGAAGATTAAATTTAAATTTCAAATAAATGTGTAATTTTTGTGATGATGTTTAATTTAGAAAAAATAAATTGTTAGTTGAAAATCGGTGTTTAGAAAATGTTGTTTAGTGTTTTTTGAAAAATATATATTAATTATAATATTTTATGTATTAGGTATAATATACTAAATTTATGTTCCATTATTTTCATAAGGTTCATACTCAACACATTTTTCATTTTAATTTTTACATTTCAACTATCTTTGCATATTTTGAAGTCTGACTGCATATTATTTATAGTTTGATAATTAATTTACTTAATTTAAGTCTCTCTAGATTTCCCCACAGCTGAGGATTATAATCTCTTAACAAACATATTATCTCTTTATTTTATGTTTTGAGATAATTTACTTGTAATATCAATAATACATTGTGCATATTTTAGTATTTTCAAGTGTCGCTGAATATTTTCAAACAAGAGCGCATACATATATTCTTTTGAAGTCTAACTGCATATTATTTATGAATTGATATCATATTTACATAATTTAAGTATCTTTCTCCTATATTTCCGCACAGCTGAGGATCATGATATCCTGTTAAATAAAAAACTCTTAATGTTATGATTTTTTTATATTATTTGTATATAATTATTATCTTCTCATTGAACATATTTTGGTATTTTCAAGTGTTGTTGCATATTCTCAAGCCAGATTGCATATTTATATTATACTTGTGTAACACTTTTGATAATTATCTGCATTTTTCAAGTCAGGGTTCATAAAAATTTTGTTTTCAATGTTTGCATATTAATTCTAAATTTCTTTCTTTAAACAAATTTACAGTATTTTTGGGCTGTATGTATTTATTTTTACGTAGCAAACGTGTAAATTTTTTATACTTATCTTATTGTTTTCGTATACCAAACATTGCTTTCAATTCCGTTTTTCGAATTCTATATTGTCATTTTAAATTTTAAAACTGTCACAAGTCACATACATATTCTTAATTGATAAGTATTAACCTTAACAACAAGAGAAAAAGTACTAAGTCTAAATATTAAGAGATGCTCACTATTTAATGTATTTTTCACTGATGTCTTTGCACAGGTTACTTAATAAAACATTATCGTCTATATTGTAAAATAAATAAAATATATATCATAAAACATAAAGGATGTTTAATCATTACTGGTATGAAAACGGTTTCTCCAAATTAAATTACAGAGTTTTCAAAGGCACTCTGTCTTGTATTACCATTAATCAGCTTCTAATAATATATAATATGATACAAACAAAAATTGTACGCAGCAGTCTTGATTTTGACGTTACTTAATACAAGCTGACCCAGCGAACTTTGTACCGCCTAAGAATATTTTTTTTTTATGCTGCCCAACTAGGTATATCCTGTACTAGGGCAAACATCTCACAAACATATCAATCATATAGAAACATTTATACACAATTACAAAAAGCATTCATCTCCTATATTTACACAATCACATTCATAGCAAGAAAACACTGCTGTAAACCGTCCATACACGAAACAACACACAAACAAACCATTTCTCCATACAAAACAAGAAAAAAAACAACAAATCCCTCAACCACACACATCACAAATCCCACACAACATACTAACACACGTATATCACCCCACACAAAACACAAAACAAAACAAATGAACGATTAAATCAATGACCGATTTATATTTTAATCTGTTTACAAACTCCCGTAAATGTCCAAGTGTGTCATCGTATAGGTAGTGTAAAAAAATAAAATTCATTTATGTTGAATAATTATACTTAACTCAGATTTGTTTATAAATTATCTGCTATACGTAATATAATTATGTAGGTACTTATTTATTATTTTAGGTAGATACCTATTCATTTTAAATTTATAAAAATTCTTTCCATGTTTTTTTCAAAATTGATATTTCAGAACCACAGATGTTAAATTGTATATACAGGTCAAATCTCGGTGTAACGAATACCGAAGTAACGAAATTTCCAGTATAACGAATCTATAATTTGTCCCCGAGAAATTTCCATACAAAATGTACTGAACCAAAATTCATTATAACGAAGACCGATCTCAGTATAACGAAGTTTTTGTCTGAGTGCTTTAGAATTTACTTCTAAATTAACTCAATTTTTTTGTGAAATTGGTTTATTCTTGATTTCTGGTGACATAACACGTGTTTATAAGTGATTGCATCACATATGGTTTAAAAATGTTCCTCTTGTTTATTTCGTTTTATTGTCTATTGCCCATCTTTATTTCGCTGATTCTAAAACTTTACATTGCACTGTGTCCTGTTGTGTATGTTCTACATTTCGGTGATTTTAAAAAACATTTTACATTACATCATTTTTGTGTGTTTTTTGTCTTTATTAAAATGGAGCAAAAACGATGACAATTCGCTCTGAAGAAGAAAGTAAGCATTTTCGAGGAGATATAAGATGCTTTTTAAAATATTTCAAAGTTGGAGGAATACATTTTTAAAGCCGCTACAGAAAATTCAAAACAAACTAAAATTTCTAATTTTTTTGTCAAAAAATTATAATCTTCTGCTGTTTTTGTACACTTTTTATATTAACATATTTTTTTTTTTAAAATCATTTCATCATGTGGAGTATGTATGCAATAAATATACTTTTGAAATAAATCTATGTCTCAGCAGGTACAAAGGGTGTTCTATACTTCAGCATTAGTAGGAAAGAGACCATTATCATCTTAATGATGTGGAGTGAGACAGCATAATTATTATTATTGTTGTAATTATTAATGTTGCGCAAAAAATGTACCGCGCTAAAGTCTAGTATGTATTTGTTCTGCTATAGGTACCTATATATTATTCAAGCTGGAATATCGGACATCCTGTTACCATTATTTTGACTCAGGAGTACACTTGTGTATGTTTGGGTGTCATAATTCTATGAATTCGGTATAACGAATTTTCAGTATAACGAAATGTTTTGTTCGGTCCCGTGAGCTTCGTTATATCGAGATTTGACCTGTATATATATATATATATATGGACAATTTGTAAAGCGCCGTTTACTCATAACATGACCTCAAGGGCGCTGTATAACGTATCAATCGTATGGATAACGATTATAATTTAAAAATGTACAAAAGTTATTCTATAAATAGGCCAATCTATAAAAAAACATCATCGTTGATTTTGTATAATTATCCATATTGCATTTTTTTATTGAAATAAAAAATGAATGGCGTAAATAATTTTCTTCGTAATTTATCTTCTCGTGAATTTGTACGATATTTAAATAGGCTATCGGCTATTCGGGGCGGAGAAAAATCCAACAAATCAGAGATCATTCAAATCGGTACAGCCATTCTTGAGTTATAAATGGTGTAACCAAAACCGCTTTCTTTTATACTGAAGATTAAAAACGATAGGTACAATAATTGTAAATTAGATTCACATAGAAAAAAACAATGATCATAATATTATACAGTACACACTCAATAAATTACTTACTGCTAGCCTTTGTCTCTCCACTGCGTAATACAGGGCTCTTCAAAACTTTGCTGTTTTTTTTTTTTTGCAATCTTGAGTAACATAAACACACATTTTATCCACAACGGTCAATGTCATCTGCTTCATTTAAAATCTTTCTTTTTTTAAATTGCATTGCAATCATAAATTTAATTAAAACTACAAATTTTATTTAATTAATCATACACATCTTTTAATTAATAATACTACAGATTTTTAAGCTCAATTGACAGAGAGTCTATCCGAATGAAGGATATTAATTTTTGATCAATTTTACTCCATAAGGGTAATCAAAAATAAGATTTTTAAATCAATCATAGACCAATTTAAACTTCGAAGAAGGTAATCCGTATATCGTTGCCGTGGAGGTGAAGTGATCCAAGCCACACTTTTTTGAAAAATGAGTTAAGTATGCAGTTTTGTTCAGAAAATCACGGAGAACATAGTGGTGAAGACAAATAAGTGATTTGACATTCCTGAAGGACATTTTTGGTAGATTGTTTAGAGATGTTAAGTACTTTTACATCATTTCAAGTGTGTGTTAGAGCATTTCACTAACAAATATAGGAACAAATGGTTCAATTAAATAATAGAAGTGAAAAGATCCAAGCCGCATAGCGCGTAACTTTCCAACAACTTTTTTACAGGTGGATCTTTCTCAGCTACTGTGGTGAAATAACCCATGTGATAAATTCGTGTTTACTTCTAAAATATAAACATTCTTTAATTTTATGTTATTTATATTTGTAGAATATAAGATCAGAAATATTGTGTAAAATTTTTAGCGAAATCCATGCAAAAATAACTTTGTTATTGTCAAACTAGTATTTTCGGATGTGACAGCGTAACTTCAACACCCTTTTCTCGGAATGTCTGTCTTGTGGGTTGGATCACTTCACATCCACGGCAACGATATTATTATTTAATGCATAGGTATAGTTGTAAGTCCGCTGGCTATTCCACTTGTGGGAAATTCTGTGACAATATAGATAAATGTACTTAATTTGGAGCAATCATTATCATAACAATTTGATCATCCTACAAGATATTAGGCCGTAGACAAACCGCACTTGGCGATCGATTACTGTTGAACTTTTCGACAATCAACCTACCTACATTGGTATTATGTAATTATGCGTTATTGTCGAAAAAATTGTTTGTAGTCAATCGCCAAGTTCGATTTGTCTAGAGCAGTGCTCCGCAACCGGTGTGCCGTGGCAAACTGGTGTGCCGCGGTCAAATACAATGTATCTGAAGTTGTACATTTTTTCATTATGTATTTAATACACAATGACAAGTTAATTTTCAAAATATTGTATAGAATGATTATTAAAACTAAATATTTTTTCAATGTTTTTTTTTAAAAAAGATATATCTGGGTTTTGTTATAAACCCAAATACAACCTTATACACCTTTCACACTAAGCTAAAAGCTTGTGCCGTGAAAGGGGAGTTCGCCGGCACCTGGGATCGAACCACGGACCCCTTGTTCTGAAGGCCGAGACTCTACCTCCAGGCTACCGACGAACTTGGTCCCCCAGCGCCTGGTGTCAACTGTTGAAAACTGTGTAGTGTGCTTTGAATACACTATGGCCGCACCGAATTAGTCTTTTGGTGTGCCGCGGAATTCTTGGAAGAATTTTGTTGTGCCGCGGAGTTCTAGAAAGAATTTTGGTGTGCCGCAGATGAAAAAAGGTTGAGGAGCACTGGTCTAGAGGATATTATATCTCTAATTGTTAGATTATTAATATATTATTATAAATAGTTAATGTAAAGGAAATGTATGTTTAGTGAATGTAACTATTACTTATCTTTATAATTACTGTAATTAATAATAAATTATACATATCATACAATATAATATATATATACAGACATTATTGTATTATTGCACAGCTGTGAGACATAATACTGAATGTGAATATGGCATAAATATTACTGTATTTAGTAAATATATTGTTTTATTTATATTGATATACCCTTTATTCCTTTCGTACACATTTTATAATTAGGGAATGCAATCTCGACTAGAGATTGACGAATCGAGATTTCGTCTCAAAATTTGAATTCAAGATTGACTCATTCGAGATCTCGATTTAATCGAGAATAGAGCACTTTTAAAAATACCTTATTATTTGTTCAAAAAATGTTAAATTTAATAAAAAAAAAACTACATGCCAATGTGACTGCTATAATTTTTGTAAATAAAACACAATAATAAATGAGCAAAATTTAAAAAAAAAAAAAACAACTTTTATAAAAGAAAAGGTAAGTATTGAGTCTCCATGACATTCTTCAAATTTAAAAGCACTAAGGCTCGTATTCTGAAACAGTACTTACACATAGCGACCGCCTACGCTGCGCTAAGTAAAAATATTTCTCTGTGCGAAATAAACACTGATAGATTTGTATTCTAGAACAACACTTGGCAAATACATATCTGTGCACTCACTACTACTAATACACACCGCTCGTGATTGGTCAATTCGCAAATCGGTGATTAACTGCTGCATTCATTTTAATCGGCGCCTATCTGACATTTCATTATTTTGCACGTTGTTTTTTGTTTGTTATAATATTGTGCCTTATTTTCGCTGTTATTTAAATGGAAAACACTATTTAAAGGTAAATGTTTAAATATATTACAAGACATTACATATTTTAAGTAAATATTATCTACCAGATAACTAATCTAACTGCAAAATGTGTATTATTTTATTTACCTAAACTAAAATAAATACGGGCGTTGTTCATGAATTTTATCATCCAAATGATTTGTCACTTATTAATCAAATATAGGTATTATTAAATAATATTAAATTATTAAATATAATTTAAAGTGTGTGAAATAAATTATTGGTACAAGTCCATTGAAGGTTTTACGTTGTACTAAAATTTCTTTCAACAATGTCGAATTGGCAATTGGGGATGCAGTTATTTGCCTAACACAAGATAATTATTATAATGTACACTATATTTATAACATAAATCTTTTATTTTACAGGAAAACTCCTTTTTCTGCGTCAGAAAAGCTATTGCTATTGCTTACGCAGATCGTCGCTCAACATAAAATTATAGAAGATATGAGTACCAATTCCAGAAACATCCAGTAAAAAAAAGATGCTTGAAAGGTTGTATCCCGAGCATTATATACTTCGTCCGCCCTAACTCAAAAAAGGAACGACCTCCAACTCAAGAGGTGCTGGGAGAATATGAAGTCGTTGCGTAGGAAGGTTTTATCGGCACATGCGAAGAGGTGTCGAAAACAGGTGGTGGACCACCTCTTCCTGATCCACCAGCGAGTTTAATAGATGCTCTCTGTCTTCTCAATTCAGAATTTTATTTTGTTTGTAACTGTTTTAGTTATTTTTTCAAAGATAAAATAAAGCTTTTTTAATTTAGCAAATATTTATTTGAATGAGTATGTACAATACATAATTCTCGATGTCGGGTGCCTTGCCAGAAAAAAAAGAAAGAAGAAAGAGTATACAATATTGAACTGTTTACTCATTCAAATAAATATTTGATAATTTAAATAAAAAGTATAATTTTATTTTCTGAAAATGAAGATGTTCAAAAAGATTGAAAAAATGTCTTTATTTTAAATGTTTAATGTCTATAATAAATTAAGTCGGTTGTAAGCAAATGTATTTTTCTTCCTACATTGATTCCATACGAAGTATGTTTGCGAGGGATGATAGAAACGATAGGGATATTGAAAAAAGAAAAGCGGCTGGTGCGGGAGTAAACAGTGCACTTCAATCTATTGTTAGCAAAAGCAATGTGTCGAACATGGCTAAAATGCTGGTGCACAACGCCATTCTTGTACCGACACTTATGTATGCAAGCAAAACTTGGACGTGGCTGAAGAAGGGCGAGAGTGGAATAAATGCTGTGGAGATGCAATCACTGAGGAGAATGGTAGGTAAAACATTGCGTGATAGAGTGGGGAATGAGGATATTAGAAGAATTAGTGGATGCAAGAGGAGTGTTGTGGATAGAATGCGTGCAAATAAATTGAGATGGTTTGGTCATGTGGGGCGAATGGATGATGAAAGGATGACGAAGATGTTGTATCTATCTGAACGAGGGGGTGTGAGAAAGCGCGGACGTCCAAGAACTACGTGGCTTGACCACGTGGACCAAATTCTCAAGGACGGTCGCGTGTTCAGTAAGAGGAATCGGTGTGCATGTATGAGAAACTGGATGAATGTTGAGGAAGCGAAAGAAGTATGTAACGATAGATCAACATGGCCATCAACGAGGTTAAGAATGACAAAGAGGATATACTTGTCTGAAAGAAAGAGTGTGAAGAAGTGCGGGCGTCCGAGAACCACGTGGATCAAATTCCCAAGGACGGCCGCGTGTTGAGTAAAAGGAACCGACGTGCGTGTCTGAGAAACTGTATGAATGTGGAGGAAGCGAAGGAAGTGTGTAAAGATAGATCTGTTTGGCGTTTCTTTCTCTCTGCCTACCCCACATGGGACACGGCATGAAAAAATTGTAGACCAAATGCTCGTCTAAAAGCTAAGAATTCACTGCTACGATTCATCTCAAAAGATGAATGGTTTATTGGAAGATCAATGTCCAGAAGAACCATTATATTTTGTGAATAGATTTTGCCGCTCTTTCACAAGGCGACGAGACAAATATCAATAATTTCGTTCACGCGCTCATCAAATTCGTCTTCACTTTCGTAATGAGGCATATTTTTTTTATTATAAATAGTGTAAATTATACTACATAATGTTCATTAACAAAATATTATAGCAAAACAACGTGTTGATAATGACAGCAGCTAGACTACGCATATGTTAAAACACCTCTCGACCACACTTGGCTTTTGACGTTTCTAAAATAATGCATAGTTACCAACGCCAGTCAAGTAATGTTTTAGAATACAAATTTCCACGCACAGTGATCACTTGGACTATGAGACTTCACAGTGTTGTTTTAGAATACGAGCCTAAATATCTTAGCATGTTGAGTTTCTAAATGCAGATATGCGTTTGCACTATACAAGTATTATTATTATTTATTGTATGTATGTATTATTTATGTATGTATAAATTATTTATTTATATACTTAAAACTTATTCTCTTTGGGTTCCTGTATTTTTTATTATTTTTATTATTATTTGGGTAGGCATAGACCTATTTTATTTTTATTTATTTTTTATGTTAATGTTTTAGGGTAGACTGGAAGACGTTGCCTAGCAACAAGTCCGCCTTTTGGCCTAATTTTGTAAATTGTCACGTTTTGTATTTTGTATTTGTGTAAAATTATGGTCAATAAAGATTTATTTATTTATTTTATTTATTTAAACTCAGCAAGCTACATACTATAGCTCAGATCAGTCAACGCGCTGTTGCGCATCCATGAACACGACGTATATTTTTCATGCGCGCTCAATCTCGATCTCGATTGTGATCTAGATCGATTTGGTCGAGATCTCGAACAATATTTTAAAAACGAGATTACCTAGCTTCGACGTTATATCTCGAAAAATTACTCGAGATCTCGCAAGAATCGAGATCTCTCGAGATCGAGATTGCATTCCCTAATTATAATACAGACTGTCCAGTTTCATAACTCAACAAGTAGAAAATTGTCTTATATTCAACAAAACACCATTTTGTTAGTTTCAAAACAGTTTCATGTGTAGGTACATCTAGGTTTGCATCAAGGCTAATAATTGCAATGATACAGAACCAAAATATGATTATAAAATACAGATACCTAGATGTCGCTAGGAATAATACCTACCTAGAAGTAGGTTGTAAAGTAAACGATAGGTACAATCCTATCTAGCTACACTTGGAAATATCCATCATGCGGTACCCATACTAGGTATCCCAGAACAATACCTGCACATGAAGCTGTCATTGGGTTTATAAGAGAGAATACAGGAGCCTCTGGTAAGTCACCCGGTAGCTTAATTATTGTACAAAGCACATCTCGCGACAAGTTGGGATTGCGGGTTCAAGTCCCATCCGGGGCACTACCAAATGAGGTGACGTTGTCTTTTCTAAGCCTTATATGGTAGTCGTAGTTCCATGTGTTAAATTTAAATATGTGATGTGACCTCATACAATGGTTAATTGTAAAAATAAAATCGATAAACATGGAAGCTGTTAATTGACATATTGTAGGTGTGCTCAACATATTTCGAACATACTAGTTTGAAACAGGAATATGTGGGACTGGTGAACGTACCATGGGTAAAGTGCACTTAAACCCGCCTAAGCCGATTCGTAAGCATTCGAACACCTTTCCTGTTTCCTACTATAAGGAGTTTACAGTCTGTTGGGTTAGTTGAAAGAAATCGCGCCTCTGCGATAAACTCGCCCTCTCGGTATATTGATTGTATTTGTTTTAAAGTTATTCCTATATGCATTTTCAAGTTTTTGTTTTTTCTTGTTGAAATATAATCTAATCATACCCAACAAGTTTAGTCTGAGAAATATTCCAAAATGTGGTAGAAATCGGAAGTAAAATAAAAATAAAAAGGATTGTAAAGTAGGTATTATTTATTTATTCATTCTTAAATTTACATTCACTTACAGTAATTACATAAATAAAATTCATAATATTACATTAAATATAATTAAAATACACATAGAATAAACTTATTGAAAAGCATTACTTCTACTAACCCAAGTTTTACAAATGTAACGAATACGTGACATACAAATGTATGAGTGTTGTGGATAGAATGTTTGTAAATAAATTGAGATGGTTTGGTCATGTGGAACAAATGGAAGGGGAAGGATGACAAAGAGGATAAACTTGTCTGAAAGAAAGGGTTTGAGAAAGCGCGGGCGTCCGAGAACTACGTAGCTTGATCACGCAGATCAAACTCTCAAGGACGGTCGTGTGTTGAGTAAAAGAAATCGACGTGCGTGCATGAGTGGTTGCATGAATGTAGAGGAGGCGAAAGAAATATGTAGAGACCGATCTATATGGCGTTACGATCTCTCTGCCTACCCCACGTGGGATGCGGCGTGAGAAAATAGAATATATAATTTTTCAAACATAAGATATGCATAATATATAAACCATAGATAATATAAATGTACATATTACTAAAGTAGCGTTCACGTTGCTTCACTTTGGATGATCATCCAGAGTGTCAGGGTCAAACCTGTTCATCGAAAGTGAACACGTCTGTTCACATTTGTTCATCCAATGCTTTCACTGCCATGTCTACTTTCTCACTCATGTTCTATGTAGTTTGACGTATTTTCGTATAAAAAAATTTAAACAAATTCAAAAATGAAAAACAACACTTAAAATAAATTAATATATGTAGCTACATATAAGCGAGAGCTCTCGACTGCATAATAATTTTGTACATGATTCTGACATTCAATACAAATTCAAGGAGAATAAAACAAATAATAAGATAAAACTTAAAAAATGGTCGTTTCAGTGAAAGGACCTTTCATCAAAATTGTGACGAGTGGTAATCTCTTTCCTCCTTCATCGCTAGTGATCACTATTGATGAAACGCCTGTTCACACCTGTTCATCTTGGAGGATCATCCGGAGTGATCACTGAAAGTGAACGTATGTGAACGACCCTTAACACGGCTCCTTTAATTTACATTCTATACTAAGCATAACACCACATCTTGGCTTATAACTATTTAATTTAAAATACATAACAATAATTCAAACAATATTAAACGTTTCTCTAAAGTTTTTTTCCAAAGCTTTTCTTAAAAAATCTCCAATACTATAATTTGTAATTACATCAATTTATCATTTCATCAACATAACATTCATCAACAAAGTAATAATGTAGCTCAATATTATGTTTAGAATAATTGAATTCTTAGTAAAATTTACATATTTTGCTATACCTAAAACTCCTAAGTTATTTTCATAAATATTAATTATTATTTTTTATGTTAAGATCAAATATTTGCAACAAACTCTTTATAAAATTTATTTCACTAACTGCCTCGGACAACGCTACATATTCAGCAAATATAACATTACCATACAATCTTATAACATAGCATTTCTATCAATATTATCGCCTGCCCAATCCGCATCTTCAAAACAGTCTAATATTTCAACATTTTCTTTATTCTTATACATTAACTGTAAATCCTTAGTACAATACAAATATTTCAAAATTCTTAAGGCATATTTAAAATGGGTTTCATTGTAACAGTTTTAAAATCTGCTTAAGTAATTAACACTAAAACTAATATCTGGTCTAGTTCCACAACTTATAATTGTGTCGCTGAGTTTCGAAATCCGCTATAACACATTCAAATGTATGTGTTATAGCGGATTTCGAAACTCAGCGACACAATTATAAAAATGAACCAATTAAATTTCTATACATACTTAATATCCTTAACATTACATATGTCACTTATCTACTTCCAAAAGGTTTTTCTGCACTGTGAATCTTTTTATGTCGCTGTAAACTACTAGATTTATTAAATGTTTTCATACAAATATTACACTTAAAAGGTTTTTCACCGCTGTGCATTCTTTTATGAGATACCAAGCTACTAGATGTATTAAATGTTTTCATACAAATACTACACTCAAAAGGTTTTTCACCGCTGTGAATTCTTTTATGAGATACCAAGCTACTAGAATGATTAAATGTTTTCATACAAATATTACACTTACAAGGTTTTTCACCACTGTGGATTCTTTTATGTCCATGCAAATTTCTAGAACAACTAAATTTTTTCCTACTTACAAATATTACACTCAAAAGGTTTTTCACCGCTGTGAATTCTTTTATGAGATACCAAGTTACTAGAAAGACTAAATGCTTTCATACAAATATTACACTTAAAAGGTTCGCTGTGAATTCTTTTATGAGATACCAAGCTACTAGAAAGACTAAATGCTTTCATAGAAATATTGCACTCAAAAGGTGTTTCACCGCTGTGAATCCTTTTATGTCGCTGTAAACTACTAGATTTATTAAATGTTTTCATACAAATACTACACTCAAAAGGTTTTTCACAACTGTGGATTCTTTTATGAGATACCAAGCTACTTGAATGATTAAATGTTTTCATACAAATATTGCACTCAAAAGGTTTTTCACCACTGTGAATCCTTTTATGTCGCTGTAAACTACTAGATGTATTAAATGTTTTCATACAAATACTACACTCAAAAGGTTTTTCACCGCTGTGAATCCTTTTATGTCGCTGTAAACTACTAGATTTATTAAATGTTTTCATACAAATATTACACTTAAAAGGTTTTTCACCGCTGTGCATTCTTTTATGTCGCTGTAAACTACTAGAATGATTAAATGTTTTCATACAAATATTACACTTAAAAGGTTTTTCACCACTGTGGATTCTTTGATGAGATACCAAGCTACTAGAATGATTAAATGTTTTCATACAAATATTACACTCAAAAGGTTTTTCACCACTGTGGATTCTTTTATGAGATACCAAGCTACTAGAATGTTTAAATGTTTTAATACAAATATTACACTCCAAAGGTTTTTAACCACTGTGGATTATTTTATGAGATACCAAGTTACTAGATTGATTAAATGCTTTCATACAAATATTGCACTCAAAATGTTTTTCACCGCTGTGAATCCTTTTATGTCGCTGTAAACTACTAGAATGATTAAATGTTTTCATACAAATATTACACTTAAAAGGTTTTTCACCGCTGTGCATTCTTTTATGAGATACCAAGCTACTAGAATGTTTAAATGTTTTCATACAAATATTACACTTAAAAGGTTTTTCATCGCTGTTAATCCTTTTATGTCGCTGTAAACTACTAGATTGATTAAATATTTTCATACAAATACTACACTCAAAAGGTTTTTCACCGCTGTGAATTCTTTTATGAGATACCAAGCTACTAGAATGTTTAAATGTTTTCATACAAATATTACACTTAAAAGGTTTTTCACCGCTGTGTATTCTTTTATGAGATACCAACTTACTAGATTGATTAAATGCTTTCATAGAAATATTGCACTCAAAAGGTTTTTCATCGCTGTGAATCCTTTTATGTCGCTGTAAACTAGTAGATGTATTAAATGTTTTCATACAAATACTACACTCAAAAGGTTTTTCACCACTGTGGATTCTTTTATGTACATGCAAATTTCTAGAACAACAAAATTTTTTCCTACTTACAAATATTACACTCAAAAGGTTTTTCACCGCTGTGAATTCTTTTATGAGATACCAAGCTACTAGAATGATTAAATGTTTTCATACAAATATTACACTCAAAAGGTTTTTCAGCGCTGTGAATCCTTTTATGTCGCTGTAAACTACTAGATTTATTAAATGTTTTCATACAAATATTACACTTAAAAGGTTTTTCACCGCTGTGCATTCTTTTATGAGATACCAAGCTACTAGAATGTTTAAATGTTTTCATACAAATATTACATTTAAAAGGTTTTTCATCGCTGTGAATCCTTTTATGTCGCTGTAAACTACTAGATGTATTAAATGTTTTCATACAAATATTACACTCAAAAGGTTTTTCACCACTGTGGATTCTTTGATGAGATACCAAGCTACTAGAATGATTAAATGTTTTCATACAAATATTACACTCAAAAGGTTTTTAACCACTGTGGATTATTTTATGAGATACCAAGTTACTAGATTGATTAAATGCTTTCATACAAATATTGCACTCAAAAGGTTTTTCACCGCTGTGAATCCTTTTATGTCGCTGTAAACTACTAGAATGATTAAATGTTTTCATACAAATATTACACTTAAAAGGTTTTTCACCGCTGTGCATTCTTTTATGAGATACCAAGCTCCTAGAATGTTTAAATGTTTTCATACAAATATTACACTTAAAAGGTTTTTCATCACTGTGAATCCTTTTATGTCGCTGTAAACTACTAGATTGATTAAATATTTTCATACAAATACTACACTCAAAAGGTTTTTCACCGCTGTGAATTCTTTTATGAGATACCAAGCTACTAGAATGTTTAAATGTTTTCATACAAATACTACACTCAAAAGGTTTTTCACCACTGTGGATTTTTTTATGTACATGCAAATTTCTAGAACAACTAAATTTTTTCCTACAAATATTACACTTAAAAGGTTTTTCACCGCTGTGAATTCTTTTATGAGATACCAATTTACTAGATTGATTAAATGCTTTCATACAAATATTGCACTCAAAAGGTTTTTCATCGCTGTGAATCCTTTTATGTCGCTGTAAACTACTAGATTGATTAAATATTTTCATACAAATACTACACTCAAAAGGTTTTTCACCACTGTGGATTCTTTTATGTACATGCAAATTTCTAGAACGACTAAATTTTTTCCTACAAATATTACACTCAAAAGTTTTTACTAATTTTTCACCGCTGTGAATTCTTTTATGAGATACCAAGTTACTAGATTGATTAAATGTTTTCGTACAAATATTACACTCAAAGGGTTTTTCACCGCTGTGAATTCTTTTATGAGATACCAAGCTACTAGAATGTTTAAATGTTTTCATACAAATATTACACTTAAAAGGTTTTTCACCGCTGTGAATTCTTTTATGAGATACCAACTTACTAGATTGAGTAAATGCTTTCATACAAATATTGCACTCAAAAGGTTTTTCACCACTGTGGATTCTTTTATGTACATGCAAATTTCTAGAACAACTAAATTTTTTCCTACAAATATTACACTCAAAAGTTTTTACTAATTTTTCACCGCTGTGAATTCTTTTATGAGATACCAAGTTACTAGATTGATTAAATGTTTTCGTACAAATATTACACTCAAAAGGTTTTTCACCGCTGTGAATTCTTTTATGAGATACCAAGCTACTAGATTTATTAAATGTTTTCATACAAATATTACACTTAAAAGGTTTTTCACCGCTGTGCATTCTTTTATGAGATACCAAGTTACTAGATTGATTAAATGTTTTCGTACAAATATTACACTCAAAAAGTTTTTCACCGCTTTTAATTCTGTTATGTGCCAGCAAACTACTAGAATTTATCAATTTTTTCATACAAATATTACACTCAGATGACTTCACATATTTCCTGCTATCTTTCCTTCTCACACTACGTACATTTTTGCGTCTCGTTTCCTTAACACTAGTTTGACCACTTGGACCTGGCGCATGCTCTGTAAGCGTTGAAGATGTACTGGTCACTGTCGCACTGTTGGGTCTCTCGCATTCAACTTTTATATCAGGTTCATATATATCAATTTCACCATACGAAACTGCATATCCAATGTCACATCTTGCTTCCTCCACTGGTTCACATTTCACTGTGACGTTTGCCAAAAAGGCTTCGATTTCATCATCCTCCTGTCGGCAGTCTGTAATGTTGTGTTCACCAGCACTGGTTCCCTCCATCATCTTTTGTGATCTGAAGACGGGCCACAATGTTAGTATCAGAATGCACTAATTTAATTCAAATGTATCCAAATGAAGTCACTAGGAGATTTGTGTATCTAATTAGAACAAGATGCAAACGTCACCACATTCACGGAACGAGCGGCTAATAGACATACAAATACTACGAGCGGACTCGGGGCACATAATATCTCCACAACGACCGGATATTGAGGGGAGTGGCCAAATAGAGGGGAGTGGTCATCTGTCATTTCGTTTCGCGTTTGTTGATGTATGGTTGTCGTTCTCTTCTCGTCGTCACGCAATAGTCTCACTCTAACTCACAGTAAATATTGCATAAAGCTTTGTACCTGCTAAGTCATAAAAGAAAACAAAAAAAAACATAACGAATGTCAAACTTCCATATTTATTACGTATGTTCAATCAACCTGCTGGCTACCTCACTTGCGGGATATTATGCCGTAGATTTGTTACAGATATCGCTCTACGGTCAACGGGTATGGATGGAGTAATTCTGTTTTGAGGATGCAGATTTTAAAATGATGTGAATGAGGATGTTGATAATTGATATTAAAAAAATACATAATATATCGCACAAATTGATTCGCCCGGGCCCCGCAAAAGTCCAGACTATTACTGTCCTATAGTACTTGTAATTTTAGTAAAAAAAAATTTTTTTTGAAAATTTGTACCACGATTGATGGCTGGAAAAAAATCCCGGAGAAAAAAATATTAAACTTATTTGAAAGTAAGATAACAATATTGTAATTTTAGGATTTTTGCCGGTTTTGTTAACATATTTTGTAAACTCTTTCTATTTTGTAAATCCTCCTGCGAATATTGTAATAATAAAAATAAATATTAATTACTCTTTTTAAGGCAGTAATTACTTTCTGGAGCACAGGGCAGAAACGAGCCTCCTCTATTTATGGCGTCTCTGTGCCAATTGAGTCACCTCTGTACATGTTGGAGTACCTACACCAAAGATATTAGAGCAAATATTAAATCTCATTTTTATTTTTCACACGAAAATAGCAATCACTCTTCGATTCGACTCGCTGTGTATAGTTGCTTTTGTCATGCTTTTGTGTCAATTTCATAGTCATTTTTATTTCTATATAATAATTATATCAATATAATATATTAATCATTGGAATAGTTTGCCACCTGAGCTGGTTGAGTCTTCAGATTTGAACAGCTTCAAGAATTTATAATATGATTCATTGAAGTTGTGATAATTTTGTTGGCCTGATAGTTGTTATTGTGACAGTAGTGTTGAGCTTGAGATCAGACATATCAGCTAAGCTGCTAACCTGATAACAACACTATAATAATAATAATGATTTTTATTTAATTCTGTATGTTTAATTATTTTTGTTGGCTGTAATTTTTATATAATTATTTATAATTATCATAACTTTATAATAGCTCGTCCGTTATTAGGTTACTTTTTATTAATTATTCCTATGTAGGTACCTATAAGTACCTACCATGAATTGGCGAACATGCATTATTTATTCTCTTATAAGATATTTATTCAATAAATTATCTTAAAGCCTTCTTCCTTCATACATCTTCGATCTCTGCATTTTGGGAGATATAATGGGAAGGAAAAATTACCCAAAGTTCCCCAATGAAAGAAAGTTCAAAACCCAGTTGTTCAGGATCCTTACGGTGGTTTTCCCACGAAATGGTGCATTTATTTTTAAAAAAGTTGTATATTTTCAAATATATTTTATTATAAATATTATTATAGATAGGTAGTTGAAATAAGTAAATTTATCTAAATAATTAAAAAAATATATGTTTGAAATGTTCTAGGTGTTGTTATTTTTTTTAGTCATATCTAGATATCTATCAAAGAAAATAATGAATTTTACTTTTCCAAGATTTTTATGTAAAAATACAGCAAATATCATCATTATTATTTTTTTATGAAGATAATTTATATCTTCAAAAATAATGCAAAATATTTCGAGGCAGTCTTTATTATTCTGAAACTAGTCAAAGTTTTATGTGATTGAAACAAGTGTTTCTTTCTACTATAGATTCTACTACAGTATATGTAGGTCTATAGTAGAAAGAAACACGTGTTTCAATTACATAATTATGGAGTTCTACTACGTGTGCACCGACACAGTTAATAAATTAGACAAAGTTTGTTCGTTAACGAAAATATGCAATTGTTAAGGCTTACTATCTGAATAGGTACACATAGGGATATTAATAGGGATCACTTCTGAGCTCTGTGTTCTCAAAACACCTGCAAGTAGACCTCTACGCTCAGCTAAGACATCCACCAATTTGCTGGATGAAAACAACAGAGCAAACAAGTCCTGCTTCTATGAAAGAGCTTTTGGCGTCGCAGGACCCGTCATTTGGAACTGACTCCCCGAGGACCTCCGTAAAAACCAGCCGATAACAACGTTCAGGAGCAAGTTGTAGACATTGCTCTTCTTACATAGTTTTCCATGCCCAATGGATGAACGAATATGAAAAAAATAAATGAAACAATAATAATTATTGAATTTTGTTGGTATTTATTTCGAAAAACTCCATAATACACTAGTAAATAATATATTATTAATGGTTTTACATGTAGGTACTTTATTTAAAGTGACTCGAGTTTCAACATGTATGTAATGTTGAGTCTGACAAAGTCATTACATGTCGAAACTCGAGTCACTTTAAATAAAGTAGGTACATGTAAAATCATTAATAATATATTATTTATTTGTGAATAATAATTATGTTATTGTTAAATGCAGTAGCGAAGGATGACTTATTCGTTATGGTTATCGAAGTTTTCTCAAGACGTAATTCACTCGATTGCGGGTGCATTGCCGTAAAATGAAATAAATAAGAAGTTTTCTCTTTTTGTGGTTACGCAATTTAGAGATCACCAAAAAATTGTCACCCAATACCATTCATAAAGCCATTGTAAAACTATTACTAAAAAATAATTTATTATTTTATGGTGTATTTAACATATTTGTTTTTAGTATAATTGAAATTGACATATTGCCATTCATCATGAACGTCTTATTTTTTGTTGGTACGGAGAGGACGGCTTGAATGCTTGTTACATGCAACTGATCTGCTGGCTACCCCACTTGTGGGTTATGCCGTGATGGTGTAGTATGTATGTGTGTATGTTGGATGATTTATTCGTCGCCGTTTAATGGAGCATCCATCTCCAGAGCGCGGGAAACTGTGTTGGAAGAGCGATGTCTTCAATACTTGCTCCTGAACGTTGTTATCGGTTGGTTTTTACGGAGGTTCTCGTGGAGTCGGTTCCAGATGACGGTATTTCATGCAGTTATATACAATACCAGCTGTCAATTAATACATACCTACATTGTCATTAATACTATGTATATACAAATAGTTATTGTACCTCATGAGGACAAGTCCTGTGTAGAGGTATTATACAATACAAAATACTTAATATAATACAGATTCCAGAAATAGAAACAGATTTAAAATTTAAATAGTAATTACATAAAAAAACACCAAACAGAACACAATATTATTTTACTAATGAATGTGCACATGTAAATATGTTTAAGTAGGTAAATATATTATAATACCCTAATTTAATATGTTGTCTTTTTTTCTCACATTTTTTTCATTCCCACAACTCTGAAAAAAAATATCTCATCCCAGTAAATACTTAAAGATTGTGTGAAAGATTTATTATGTCAGTTATTATTATTATTTAAACATCACCTTGCACTGAGATCATAACAGCTTTTGGCCAAGGCAGTCTCAAAAGGAAAAAATGAAAAAAACAAAAGATATCATAAAAAAACAGAATCAAAGGAGAATATCTATCCTGGCGATAAAGTCATTACAAAAACAATTTTTTTGCTGTAGAATTAGTACCTATAATAATGTGACTACTGTATTCTTATTTTACGGCAATGCACCCGCAATCCAGTGAATTATGAATGTGACTATAGACATTAAAAAAAAACAATGCTTACTAACAAAATTTTGAAGAAGTCATCACAGCTGGAATTCATAAAATATAAATTAATACTGAACTCAAAAAGTCAAAACAGCTGAAATGTGTTGGTGATTTTAACGGCCCTAAAGGACTGTCTTCGTATGACTCATTTATTATTTTTATTTGTTTAGCTATGTAATCATTTTGTATTCATAATATTTTTTAGCTTCATACAGTGGCGAAACTAAAGGGTGGCAGGGCTGGCTAAATGCCACGAGACCTCAGTCCGAAAGGCCATTTTTAATAAAATTTAGTAAAAACTATACATTTTATATACCTAAGTACTAAAAATCAAAGTTTAACACAACTAAAGACCATACACAGGATATTCGGAGTTATCACAGATTAGGGAATATGGTGGGAAATGCTACTGATATAATATTTGCCGACAACTTCCTCAAATTTAAAACTGACGTTGTAAAGTTTTTCAGACATTGAATGACATTGGGCAGTCGACTCTTATTTTCTTTGTTACCATTTGTATATCATAGCATAGCCTTCTAATACTAGAAGTATTTATTATTTCATAATAACATTATTCCTATTATTTT
This sequence comes from Athripsodes cinereus, assembly GCA_947579605.1. Taxonomy (NCBI): domain Eukaryota; kingdom Metazoa; phylum Arthropoda; class Insecta; order Trichoptera; family Leptoceridae; genus Athripsodes; species Athripsodes cinereus. The sequence goes on from OX388328.1 coordinate 5,070,881, forward strand.
GATTTTTCATGTTCAACTTTGTCTTACATGTCCTATACATTATTGTATTATTCCTACTACCGTTATGGATTTTGTTCAATTTTTATTTTATTTTTATTCAATTAATCTTAAATAAATATACTTTTAATTTCCTGTTATTGCTACATTTTTCATTGTTTTACTTAGTTATTATTGTTTTTAATTGTCAGACTTTTATTGATTAATCTTACTCAATATTTTATCGTAAATTACCTACTGACAACTTTATAATTTTATATAATTTGAATTTAACTATCACCATATACATACATTTATTTCTTAAAGTTTTTTTGTTTACCGTTGGTCTGTTGGTGCTATAAATTTATTGTTTCAACTTTTTTTTATGTCACTGTTAATTTTTATATTAGTATAATTGTATCTAAACACGTAAAAGGCTTGTGCCGTGTGTTTTTGTAAAATAAAATACCGCAGTAAGTACCGGATACTTAATGATTCGAGTAAATATTCTTTTGGAAAACCGAAGAGTTTTTGAAGTATTTCAAATTTCTATATAATTTTTCTAATATTTGTATTATTTTATTTTATTTATTTATTTATTCTTTTTGCACATCATCATTACAAATAACAATGTTAATAAAATAATATAAAATTTTAAAAACTAGGACGATGTGCAGTGGCGAGATTATCACTATAAAATGATTTGTTCCATCTAACCACGACACATTGACATAAAACTAGTAAAAACAAATTTACTTACAAAAAAATATACAAAATATTAAAACACAACAAAAGAAAATTATTGTATTATGTACACGTGTAGAAAGTACAAATTTTGATACAGGGCCCGTCTAATGCAGGCTACGCCACTGAATACTACCTATGCTTTTGGAAATAAGAATAAAAAGTAAGTACCGGATACTAAAATTTATTAGATATTTAAGTAAAATACACACAATAATAGATAAGCTGTTGGGTAACTACTTAAGTAATTTATTAAAATTTAATTAAAAGTAACGATTTATTTTTACTTTCGGGGCCCACCCAATGAATTTGCCACAGGCTTCAGATGATATAGTTACGTCACTGCCTACATATTAAGTTTTATTTAAATTATTATATTTTTTCATCAATTTATATGGGTGCAGCTTCAAACTGTATTTTACTAAATTCGTAACATGTAAAAGGCTCTGTCGTATAAAAGTGAATAAATACAAATTAAAAATAATTTCATACAATTGTATGTATTCCCTTCTTATTTCTCTACTTACTTTTAATTCTATGGCTGGGGCCAACATTTGGATATATAAGTAGGTATGTATTCATGTGTTAAGTAACTACAGTACCTACTACCTAACCATTACTTAAGTAGGCAGGTAATTTATGCTACGTACCTACCTTATCTAATATGGGGTAGATAATTTTGTTTATCTAAATTCACTTGAAATCAATACTACTACTATACTATACCCTCAAGCCATGTCCAAGGTGGGGTAGGCAGAGAGAACAGAACGCCATGTTGATCTATCCTTACATAATTCTTTCGCTTCCTTTAAATTCATGACGTTTCTCATACGTGCATGCCAATTTCTCTTACTTAACACACGACCATCCTTGAGAATTTGATCCACGTGGTCAAACCACGTAGTTCTTGGACGTCCGCGTTTTCTCACACCTCCTCTTTCAGATAAATACTCCCTCTTCGTCATCCTTTCATCGTCCATTCGCTCTACATGTCCAAACCATCGTAGCTTATTTATACGCATTCTATCAACAACACTCTAGACCCTTTCAACACAGAGCAGGTGAAAGGGTCCAATACAAACTGTGCTTTATAGTCTACAAAGCTTTGAACAAAATGGCACCTCAGTCGAACTTTCTGAGCTCTGTGTTCTCAAAACACCTGCAAGTAGACCTCTACGCTCAGCTAAGACATCCACCAACATGCTGGACGAAAACAACAGAGCAAACAAGTCCTGCTTCTATGAAAGAGCTTTTGGCGTCGCAGGACCCGTCATTTGGAACCGACTCCCCGAGGACCTCCGTAAAAACCAGCCGATTACAACGTTCAGGAGCAAGCTGAAGAATTCGCTCTTCCAACATAGTTTCCCGCGCCCTTGAGATGGATGCTTCATTAAACGGCGCCGAATAAATCATCCAATATAATAATAACACTCATAATCCAAATCAACTCATTCTCCTACTATCCTCATTCTTCACTCTGTCCCGCAATGTTTTACCAACCATGCTTCTCAGTTTCATTTGAAAGGGATATAAAAAAATATTATTTATGAAGGAACACACTAATAGATATGTAGTCCATAAATTACATCTCTTCATCGAAGGATGTCTTGAAAATGTTTTTTTTTTCAGTTAATGTCAAGGATCGTTTCAAAATTCCTTCGTCTTCCCCATGTGCAATATTATAACTTTAATATGAACCACATGTTTCTCTTGTGCGAATAACTAATAAGGTCTGTTTGTATGTCGATTCCATAATTAAACGACGATTAACATAGCATTTATAATGTAATTTAGTTTATTGTGATAGCACTATTTTGCAATAATACCTATACACCAATCAGTAATTTCAATTGTTTCTCTAGTTATTGGGTAAAATTGCATAATACTTCACTACAAATCGCTCTCCCAACATAGTTTCCCGCGCCCTTGAGATGAATGCTCCATTAAACGGCGCTAAATAAATCATTATACAGTATTATGCCTGTGAATACTAAATTAACCTTAATTGTGATAACTCTTAAGAAAATAAAGATAATATCAGGAGGTAATTTTCAAAAGTGGTCAAGTCACACAGTAGAGTTTTTTGACATATTAATACATTTTTTTAGTACGTATATTAATCTACAACTCCTAATAATCAAAACAAGCCATCGGCATCAAGAAATAGGGTAAAATTGGTTCGTAATATCCCCTTCACTTTCAAAATTGGTCATGTCTTAGTGGTGTCACATTCAAATTCAGTCAAGTCAAAATAAACCAATCAAATAGCTCAAAATATCCGCCATTTTGTTTTTTTCTCATACTTCAAAATTAAGTCGCGTGCGCATTTCGCTCCACAAAATAATAAAATTTTCGAGTTAAAGGTGATTTACGAGTTTATAAAAATGGAAAAATATGTAAATGAAGTACCTCCTAATCAAGCGAGAAAAAGACTGAGGTCACCAAGTGGATCTAAGAGGGAGAAATTGAGAAAAATAAGGTTAGTGTTTTGTATGGAATTGACAGTACATTTGTCAGGGTTGTCACATTCCTATGTTATTTATACCGCCAAATGTGTTTTATACAGATCTAAACATACCTATGTGACGGTCCGTAATGCTTTTTTTTTATTTATACGGACTTCCATGGTCATTTTGAAAAGAATACTTTTAAGTAGAACATTTTTGTTATTGTGCGGTTTTTGTTAAAAAAAGTTTTGTTTAGAAAAAAAAAACGGACGATTTTATCATATAAAACTATTGTCAAATTGCCGTATTTGTGCAAAATTAATTGTTTTTGACCGCTGGTCCGTAGCTTTTTCGCCTTTGTTTTATTTATAACTAGGATTTAATGAACATACAATTATTTGAAAATAGCCCATCGATGTAAATATTTAGTACAGCGTATAATATTATATTTTTAGGTATTCTGCAAAGCAGGGGCTATGTAATAATCCTTGTGGACACAATAATTCCAAATTTAATTGTGCTATATTAACACCTCAGGATATAAGGGAATTCAACAATAAATTTTATGCCATTCCATCAAAACTTTCTCAGGATGATTTCATTATTAAATACTGTAATGCAAATTCACCGAACAGAAGACGACCGCGTAGTGGACAAGGAAATAAAAAAAACGTAACCATTACGTACAATGTTAAAAAATGCAACGGCAGTGTGATTCCTGTTTGCAGAGAAACATTTTTGAAGATATTACAAATTAAAAAGGGAAGGGTTCGAGGTGTGGTATCCAGATTTGTTACAACAGGCAATATGAGCAAAGAAAATCGAGGTGGTGATCACAAATCGGGGAAAAACATAGAACTAAAACACCAAATTATAACATTCATTAAGAAATTCAAGGGCGTAGAGTCCCATTACTGTCGCTCCAAAAGCAGAAGGACCTATTTACCATCAGAACTGAGTGTCAATGAATTGTTCAGAATGTTCCAATGTGAAAATACTAATGTCAATTGCAAAGCATCGTATTTCCGAAGAATATTTAATACAAACTTCAACATTAGCTTTAGTCACCCAAGGAGCGATATGTGTTCCACGTGTTTACACATAAAAGAAAATATTAAAATTGAAAAAGATACTGAGAAGATAAGCAATTTAAAAATACAATTAGATGTACATATTAAACGTTCTAAAGCATATTACGAAATGCTAAATGAAAATGATAAAACAATCTTAATTCTGTCTTTTGATTCGCAAAAAAATCAGGTTCTTCTGAAATTACCTGATCAAGCGACGTACTACTCGAGACAAATATACATGTATAATTTTACCATTGTAATGAAAACAGAAAACAATAATTTAACGAAAGATAATGTTTTTATATACGCATGGACAGAAAATATTCAAAATAAGGGTTCAAACCAAGTTGCCAGTGCTCTTTTTCATTGTTTGGAGAACTATATATCATTTACAGGGATTAAAACTGTTCGACTTATGGCTGATGGATGCGGAGGCCAGAACAAAAATTCAATAGTAATCGGAATGGCCTCCAAATGGCTAGTTAGTCATGCACCTGCAACAGTCAAAAAAATCGAAATGATTTATCCTGAAACTGGGCATTCTTTTTTACCTGCGGACAGGGTGTTTGGAATCATCGAAAAGGATATAAAAAAAATTAACACGATTTTGACACCAGATGATTATTACCATATATTTAGGAAATACGGCACTCTTACTCATCTTGGCATAGATTTTCCAATTTTAGATTGGAAAGTAGGAATAAAATCCATTCTAAAAGAAACAAAGGACCTGCATTTCAAAATAACCGAATGTAAGAGGTTCGTTATAAGCAGAATGAAAAAAAATTTAAAAGAAGTTGTGATCAGAGGAGAGAAATTTTTTAGGTCAGATGTGGGAGTCAAGCGCTCTATCACTCTATCGAATAGAGTGGCATCAGATATCAACCCGCACACTTTATCAAACGGGGTGTCCATTTCTGATGCCAAAATAAAGGATGTAAAAAATCTTCTCTTCAAACATTTTGGTCAAGAATGGCATATATTAGAAAATTTGTTATTTTATAATAACATATCTCAGAATGAAATTACAGAGAGTAGTTTGGACAATGATGTCGACGAATGCATACATTATGAAGAAGAAATTGTAACGACTGATTTGTTAGTTTAATTTGCATAGATATCTGTAATGTATCTACTACCATGTTTAAGCGTGTCTTTCAATTGTATTTTTATTTTAAAAATAAATACTTACATACATTGTGAAGAACGCATTTTGTTTTGTAAAGTGACAACCCTATTTATTTTAGTAGCATGCAAAAGTAGTCATGTCCCATGAACTTTTGTTCAAAAATAGTCAAGTCCATGGTTAATATTCAAATTTAGTCATGTCCAATAAAAAAATGTGTTTTTTGGTCATAATATTTATAAATCTTACAGGTTTTTTATAAAATATGTATATTATTACAACAACTTACAACACACTTGAATCTTCGCTATAAGAATGCATTCCAAAATTGCAATATAGAAATACCTAAATTTCTCATTTCACATTTTTGTGACTTGACCATTATTGAAAATTACCTCCTGATATATTTTATAATATTGAGATCCTGTAATTTTTGATGAGAAACTCTTAATAAACTCAATAAATTAATAACAGAGCGCCGAGTGAAGCGCGCAAACTGGCTAGTTGAACTAATTTCTTAGTATTCCCTTTTTACACTGATATACCTATGCAACTATATGTGATATACAAACGCCTAAGGGTCATTTCGGGATAGTGCAGGTCTCAGAATAATAATAATAATGAACACACAATTTAAAATACCTAGTGTATGCCGTTTTGTGGAATAAATTCCCTTCAAAAACGCATCCTTAAATATATTGTGTTGATACTTGTGAATTAAGCCTTATACAGTACACATATTTATGAGCATACTATACAACTAATTAGGAATATTGACAAATAATAATAAATTGTACAATTGATATCAGTCATGAATTGTGGTACCTACGTAGAATTAAAGGGACCCAAGTGAGGTAGGCAGAGAGAACGGAACGCCATATAGATCTATCCAAGATCTATCCTTACATACCTATACTATTTTCACTTCTTCTACATTCTCATAAACGCACGTTGATTTATCTTACTCAAAACATGGCCGTCCTTGAGAATTTGATCCACGTGATCAAACCACATGGTTCTCGGACGCCCGCGCTTCCTCACACCCTTTCTTTCAGATAAGTATGTACCCTCTTTGTTTGTATGCAAGTGAAACGTGGTTGAAGAAGGACGAGAGTGGAATAAATGCCGTGGAAATGCGTTTACTGAGAAGAATGGTTGGTAAAACGTTGCGGGATATAGTGAATAATGAGGATATCAGGAGAATGAGCGGATGTGAAAAGAATGTTGTGGATAGAATGCATGTAAATAAGTAACGATGGTTTGGACATGTTGAGCGAATGCAAGATGAAAGAATGACGAATAGGATGTATTTATCTGAGAGAAAGGATGTGAGGAAGCGCGGTCGTCCAAAAACCACGTGGCTTGATCACGTGGATTAAATCTTAAAGGACGGCCGCGTGTTGAGTAAGAGAAATCGCAGTGCATGTATGATAAATGTATAGGAAACGAAAGAAGTATGTAAGGATAGGTCTATATGGCGTTCCGTTCTCTTTGCCTACCCCTCCTGGGACACAGTGTAAGGGTATAGATAGATAGACAGTATCCTCTTTCTCATACTTTCCTCATTTATTCGTTCAACATGTCCAAAATATCGTAGCTTATTTACAGGCAACCGCGGACACCATGAGTGTACCGAGGTGCCGAGTTGGAAACAAATGATTTCTTCGTTGTTCTAAGAACGATCTGTGAAGGTTAACGACGGAGTTAGGGTACCTATAGTACAGTAATTATTATACAGGTCATCCTCCCCGCGCCATAAAAATAGTATTATGGGAACCATTCCTTTTCACCAAATCGAGTAGGTACCTATATTACAAAATATTACTTACTTACTACTTACTTCCGATGGCCGAACAGCCCTTGTAGGACCTTTGCCTCCGAAACAATAGATCTCCAAGCTTTTCTATCCTGAGCAGTAAAAAATAAATATGCCCACCATATATGTCAATAATAATAAAAAAAAACTCAAAGACTGTTGTTAAATGCAATAGCAAAGGATGACTTTTATTCATTATGGTTTTCAAAATAGCTCTTTTTGTGGTTCCACAATTTAGAGATCACTAAAAAATGTTCACAAAAATGTTATAAAGCCATTGTAAAACTATTATTCAAAAATAATGCTCATTTCAGTGTTTTGAAAAAAAGGAAGAAGAGTGCATTGCTATTTTCGTAAATTATTATTTGTGATCTTAAGGATACCAATAATATTCTATGTAATTTTACATAGTAAAACTGAAGCGGCAGCCTTTTGAGCTTTTTCTTTTTTTTTAATTATTATTGAAATATTTAGTGGGAGTTATTATTTTTTGCTTATAATTTATAATACACTCGATTTGACGAAAAGGAATGGTTCTCATAATACTATTTTCATGGCGCGGGGAGGACGACCTATATAATATATTATAAACAACGAATTCAACAAGTATCCTAAAACCACTACATACCAGCATAATACATAGTATTTTATACTACCTACATTATTAGTGAGTTATTTATAAGGTCTTTAACTGACACGGAGAGGGCAATTTGTATGTTTATTACACGCAGTTTATCTGTTGTTAACCCTTTTAATGGGATTTGTCTTGATGATAGTACTTATAGATAGATATGTTTTCACAATTTTCCTGTAATGCATCCATCTCAAGGGCACGGATATGTACCCAATACCCATAATACAAGATTCATCTTAGTTTGGGACTAGCTCGATCTGTGTGATTTTCTTTTATAAATAGACAATTCACACAGATCGAGCTAGTCCCAAACTAAGATGAATCTTGTATTATGGGTACTAACTCGTCTATATGTGTTACATTATGTATAGTTCTTCTTTAAAAAAAAATACCTCTCTATTCATATGTTTCTGTTGAAATGTTTCTTGGATCCATTCAAAGACTTTTACAATAAAAGTCTTTGGTTCTTATACTATGTCATTCATTGAAATATTATACAGTAGTGACAGTAGTCATATATAATTACGAGTATAACTATGTTTTCTCCATTCATCTAATATCAATAAAACTTACTTGCAGTTGGTGGTGTAATATTTACAATCTCAAGTTTATTATCAAAATTTAGCATTGTTACCTAATTGTTTTGTAATTATGGACTATCTATTAGTGTGTTCCTTCATAAATAATATTTTTTTATATCCCTTTCAAATGAAACTGAGAAGCATGGTTAGTAAAACATTGCGGGACAGAGTGAAGAATGAGGATAGTAGGAGAATGAGTTGATTTGGATATGAGTGTTATTATTATATTGGATGATTTATTTTATGGAGCATCCATCTCAAGGGCGCGGGAAACTATGTTGGAAGAGCGATGTCTTCAACTTGCTCCTGAACGTTGTTATCGGCTGGTTCTTACGGAGGTCCTCGGGGAGTCGGTACCAAATGACGGGTCCTGCGACTCCAAAAGCTCTATCATGGAAGCAGAGCCCGTAGACAATTTGTACTTGGCGATCGCCTACAAACGAATTTTCGTCAATAACTGCAACAATAACGCATAATTATACGGTACGTGTAGGTAGATTGTCGAAAAGTTCGCCAGTAGACGATCGCTAAGCACAAATTGTCTACGGGCTCAGGACTTGTTTGCTCTGTTGTTTTCGTCCAGCATGTTAGTGGATGTCTTAGCTGAGCGTAGAGGTCTACTTGCAGGTGTTTTGAGAACACAGAGCTCAGAAAGTGACTGAGGTGCCATTTTGTTCAAAGCTTTGTAGACTATAAAGCGCAGTTTGTATTGGTCCCTTTCACTAACTCTTGACCAGTGCAACTTTTCCAGCAAAGGTGTGATGTGGCTACCCTTATCTTCGCAGAAAATAAGCCTTGCAGCGGTATTGAATGAAAAAATGTATTTATCTTTAAGTATTGCAAGGACATACATATTATAATATACCCTCAGGTGGGATAAGCAGAGAGAATGGAACGCCATATAGATCTATCCTTACATACTTCCTTTACACTCATCCAGATTCCATACATACACGCCGATTTCTCTTGCTCAACACGAGGCCGTCCTTAAGAATTTGATCTACGTGATCAAGCCACACCCCCTCTTTCAGATAAATACATCCTCTTCGTCATCCTGCATTCGCTCAACATGTTTAAACCATCGTAACTTGTTTATACGCATTCTGTCCACAGCACTCCTCTCATTCTCCTGATATTCTTATTCTTCACTCGATCTCGCAACGTTTTACCTACCATTTTTCTCAGTGAACACATCTCCATACAGCATTTATTCCACCTTCGTCCTTCTTTAACCAAGTCCAAGTTTCTCTTGCATGAATAAATATCGGTACCAGAATGTTATTGTGAGTATTGTGCACCAGCATTTTTGCCATGTTCGACACATTGCTATTGCTAACAATGGATCGAAGTGCACCATTCACTCTAGCATTGGCGCGGCAACTTTTCTTCATTTGATGTCCTTATTGTATCTTCCATCCCTCGCAAACAGATTTCACAAAGGACATACATACCTACTTAGATATCAAAAGAAGGTTGACCTCAAATTAATGTTGACCCCAGCCTTATAAAATAGTAGGTAGGTATATCAGACCTCGTATAGCCTGCTTCTGAAGGAAAGCCATACCTACTTAGATATCCAAAGGTTGCCCCCAGCCTTATAAGAAAATTAGGTAGAGAATCAGAATATATCAGACCTTTCAGAGCCTGCTTCTGAAGGAAATAAAATATGCCTACTTCGATATCCAAAAGAGAAACCCCCTTATAAAAAAAGCAGGTAGAGAATTAAGAGTAGGTATATCAGGGGCAAGAGCAAATACTTTATAAATGTAACACGATGATAAAAATTTAAACACGATGTTTATTTGCATTATTTTATTTATTAACATATAACATAAAAAAGCCATAACAAATATTAAATATACCTAAGTTGAAAACATATAGTTATTTTCCGGTAAACAATGAAGAAGTTACATACAATGTTACAGCAAAAAATTCATTTCGGTGGCATACGAAGTAGTATAGAGTACGATCAGATATTTGCATCGCATTGTAATGCCTGACAAGGGAGTAACAAGTAGTTTTCCATTCACATCTTCTATATCGTGAACTTTGAAAAAATATAAATAATTAAGATCATTTATATGCAAATATGAAATTATAGATTATATATTCTATTTGACTTAAAAACTAAATTAAAGAAGCTCATAATATTCCTGTAACATCTATACTGGTAAAGGAGGGGAGGTTAGTAAGTAAGTGCCTTTTCACACGTCCCGGTTGCCTGATAGCCGGCGCCGGCTAGCCGGTTTCATGGTGAGCTTGCACACGACCCGGCTTGAAACCGACAGTAGCCCCTAGAACGTCGACGTAAGCAGTTGCGTCTCGTGTTGATTAAAAATGGAACGCAAACAAATAATTGCAATGTGGATTTTATATCGAAGAAACCGCCGACAGAAGAGGATTTCAAGAAATTTTTGGGTTCATCCAATTAACATGAAAAGAGAACAATGTGGAGCATTCTTTATCTTATTTCCAGATCTAATAAAAGATGAAGAAAAGATTTTCACGTACTTAAGAATGTCAATATCCTCTTTTGACCAAATACATAACAGTTTAAAAAACCATTTGCAACGTGAGAATTCTAAGATGAGAAATTGCATTCAACCTATTGAAATGTTGGCCATCGCAAAACAACATGCAAAACAACGCGCACGTGCTGTCTATGTAGATTTACCTGGGCGACTGACGGCTACACGCCGGTGTGTATGAAAGCTAGTTGCGTGTTCCATACACTACTGTGAGTCTGGCGGCCGGCTAACCGGCAATCCGGTCTGTAGTGTGTCCGGCTTGTACCCGTCCATCGCCGGCCCGAAAAATTATGCCGGTGCGTGTGAAAGCTACCATACATGCCCATACACTTAGCTGTCAGTACCCGGCGCTTACCCGGCGCCGGGTACCAGACAACCGGGACGTGTGAAAAGGCACTTAGAGTTTCACTTAGATTTTACCGTCCCTCATTTCATATTTTACATATTTTCTTTGTAGATCGTGCGATCGTGATCGTGATAGATTGTGCGTAGATCTCTCAAGTGAACATAAAATATAAGTGGGAAAATAATAAATGTTACTTAAGATTTTTACCCTGTACTCTGTTTGCATTTCAAATCAAATAAAATATGATTGAAGAATATACCTTCCATTGAACTGAATGTCAGCTGTTGCATGTGATCTTGGTAGATGTGACTTATCTGTTAGATGAACAATCAAACACTTATTTTGACATTGTAAACTGCAGTCAGGACGTGCTAGTTTTTTTTCAGTTTTTGAGGAGGTGGATGTTGATGTATCTCAAGATTTACTGTGTGCATCAATAATGTTTTGTTTCAAAAAAATTCTGAAAAATAATAATGTGGAGTTGATTAATAGTTTATATATCAATATTCAATAAACAATAATAACAAAAAACATTTTAAAAATCAACTATATTAATTAACTATGAGAGTCAAAACATTTTGGAGCAACCGTTCACACATTCTCGGTAACACAATATTTAAACTCTAGCACTCGTATATAAAATCTAAATATCAAGTTATGAAAATTAATATGATTGATAAAATTTTCTTTGTAGAATAACCTGTGAATTAATCAGTTGTGTTTAGAATGAAGTATAAATGTTACAGAAAAGAGAATCGCTGAAAACATATGAATGAGATAGAAGTATTAATATTTATAAAAAGAGAAAATACAAGATAGAACTGTTTGGCGTTCCGTTCTCTCTGCCTACCCCACTTGGAACACGGCGTGAGGGTATAGTATAGTATAGTAGAAAATACAAGGCAAGATTAGTTTTATTATTACATTAGTTTATTACATGCAGCTAGTCTGCTTGCTACCCCACTTGTGGGATGCACTGTGATGGTATAAGTAGTACCTACAGTGGTATGGTAATAATAGATTAGTAATATATATTTTATAGGTACCTGTTTCCAATACTCTCGTCAACTGTATAGGAACGCTTTGAAATTCTTTATAAATTCATCATTGTGGGACTTTTCCATGTGTCGAACTTTGTAATCTTTTCTGCTAAAGATTTTGTCGCATAATATATCACAAAAAAGAGTTGGATCCATGGTAGAAGAGTGTTCAAACAATCTGAAATAATATGAAACATTTATGTAAACTTATACAGCAGATGATCATATATGCATAAATAACACAATAATTAAATCAATCTATTCCAACACATGGACAATAGACATAAATGCTTACAAAGGGTGAGAGGATCAAGAATACAGGTAATGGAAGCTGTAGAAGAGGACAGAAGGTCAGTAAACAACTCAGAAGAAACTGGTGAAGATAGGTACATATTAAACATGAATTTTGAAAGAATCTCTAAACAGTGGCTAGGGAGCTTGGAAACAGCAATGGACAAGGAAGAACCTAGGCACATTGGGCCCCTGACCCGATAAAATACAGATAGTGGAAGCTGTACAAGAGGGCAGAAGGGTGGTAAACCATCCAGAGAAAGCTGGTGAGGACGCATATTAAACAAGTATACTGAAAGGATCTCTACAGAAAATTTAGGGAATCTAGACACTAAAAAATAAATAAATAAACAAGCACGTCACGTGACCAATAAAAAAAAATCTACAAAGAGAAATAATTAATTGAATTCACAAACGCATTGATTGTATGCCAATAATGGATTATATTTGTTTTTTTTTTATTTATTTATTATATAATGCTACCCATTAAATACCACGAGAATTAATAATCTTATCAGCAATATTCGGTTCCACAATGATCAATGTCCACAATTAGCCAAATTTGAGGTCAAACAATGTATCAATGTGGCGATCGAAATACAAATTTATAGTATGAAAATAAAACCAAACCAAATACGTCTCTTTTATGTACCTACCTACTGGCAATCACGAAATAAATTATTGTATGAATTTAATAAATATTGAAAACATTACGTTTTTTTTATATAGGTACTATTAATCACAATTAACGATCTTTCAAAAATTATTCGCACTATAAATATAATTTACCTTTTTTACCAGCATTTTAAATAATATTTCAAACTATCTTACCTTTTTCACTAACTACTCCAACCCTGCGTGATTAATTGGGCAAAAAAAACAACAATAAACAGCGTGCACTAATATCAACGTCAGTAACTTACTTTACTTTTCGTGTGGGCGGTGATTTAGGTGTCTTCACCCAATTTGGGCTGGGTCAAAAAAGCAGTCGCATCAGAACTACAGCCTCGGATCCAGTGCCGCCAACCAGTCCACCGCCTCCGGCGTCGCCTCATGGATATCCTGGAGGCTTCCATTGAACTTCTTAATGTGGCAATCCTGCACTACGTGTCTCACAGTCTGTTCCGCTCCACATTCACAATCAGGGCTGTCCCTCTTTCCCCACCTCCAGAGTGAGTAATTGCAGCATCCATGTTCCGTTCTCACTCTGTTCTGCTGTACCCAGATTTTTCGTGGTAGGTCGAAACCTGGTACTCTGGTGTTGGGGTTTACCACAAGGTGTTTATTTGTTAGCTTTTCTGTGGCCCATCTTTCCCTCCATTTCCCTTCTAGGTTAAATTCATTTGTATCTACTGTCCATATTGGTTTTCGGGATTTCAATCTTTTATGAGGTGGGTGAAATATGTCCGCAAATGCTGGTAATTGGGGGTTTTTCTGGATCTTGTTCTTCTCCCTGACCGTGGCATGGTTTCTGCGCAGATCTGGGGGCGCAATATTGGATAGCACTGGCAACCATTGGGTTGGGGTTGATTTTATAGCGCCTGTAATGGTTCTCATGGTCTTATTCAATTCAACATCGATCTTACCACAATGTGAACTTCTTCCCCACACTGGAGAACAGTATTCCGCTGAACTGTATACCAGAGCCATTGCGGATGTTCGCAATGTTGTTGCTTTGCTGCCCCATGAAGTACCTGCCAGTTTATTTACAATGTTATTACGGGATTTTATCTTATTTTTGACGCTCTCAGTATGAGCTTTATATGTAAGGGCTCTATCAATCTTCACTCCGAGGTACTTTGGGTTCTTCTCACTCGGTATCCTCTCACCACACATGAAGACCTCCAGCTCTCTTTCTGCTTCCCTATTGTTTAAGTGCAAAGCCAACGCAACCGTCTTTTTAGGGTTTGGTCGTAGATGCCAGCTCTTCAGGTATTCTTGAAAGTTATCCAAATCAGAGTTTAAGGTTGATTCTAGCTCTTCAAATGTCTTTGCCTGAGCCACAAGTGCCACGTCATCTGCATATACAAACTTTCTAGCCACCGTCTCCGGCACGTCCGCCGTGTAGAGATTAAAGAGAAGCGGAGACAACACTGATCCCTGTGGTAGGCCGTTTTGTATTATTTTTGTGCCACTGACATTTCCATCCAGGTAGACCTTTATTCTTCTGTTCGACAGTATACCTTCCAGCAGTCTTACAGTTTTTCTGCATCTGAGAGTCCTTGCGATTTTGAGGATCAGTCCCCTTCTCCAAACCGTATCGTATGCCGCAGTCAGATCCAAGAGCACCAGGCCAGATTTTTCACCTCTTTGGAAGCCATTTTCAATGTGTGTCGTTAGAGCGATAACCTGCTCACACGTACTGCGACCCTCACGAAAACCTGCCTGTTCCATCGGTAGGTGTTCCTCGATTATAGGAGTATATCTGGCCACCAGAACTCTCTCAAAAAGCTTGTACACGACAGATAATAGAGATATTGGTCTGTAGTTTCTTGGGTCTTCAGCTAATTTGCCAGGTTTTAATATGGCAATAACCTTGGCATCCTTCCATGTTTTAGGTGTGCATCCTGTATCTATCACAAGCGAAAAGTATTTGGCAAGCCATGTCACAGCCCTATCCCCCAGATGGATCAGAAATTCAGGAAGAATATCATCTGCTCCTGCTGCCTTGTTCTTCTTCATATGTTTTAGTGCAGTCTTCATTTCACAAACTGTTACTTTATCCACTAATGGAGAACTTGGAGCGCACTTTGATATTTCCTCCCTTATCTGATTGCGCAGGCATTGTTTCTGTTTCATTTCGGGTTTGATATTGCTTGTTTGAAAAATTGTCCCAGCCACCCGGTTCACGTTTATAGATCTCTCCCGCTTGGTGGGTGGTGCAGTACCTAGTTTACGGAGGAGTGTCCAGCTTTTCCGGCTAGAATGGGTGAAGTCCATTTCTTCGACGGTCTCGGTCCATCTTCTGCGTCGTTCTTCATTCAGAAGACTCATCAATGTGTTAGCCGATTCCTCATCACCGGTTTTCTTGTATTCATCAAAAGCTTCCTCACACTCCTCGTTCCATCCTGGTATATAATCCTTACGGAAACCCCTGGGTATAGCTTTTTCCGCAGCCGTTCTTATTAACTTTTCAAACCTTGGATAATTTTCTAGTTCTGGTTTTATTCGGTTTATGACGTTTTCTATATATTCCGTATACCTTCTCCAATTCGCTCTTTTCAGGTTCCATCTATATAGTTTTGGCTGATTTATGACAGGAATTTGGAGACCAATCTTAACTATGACTGGCGAGTGTCCACTATTGGGGAATTTTTTAAGTATTTCTCTATCAGCCATCATACGACTTCCAGTTTTGTTGGTTGTGACAAAGCACAAATCTGGTGACGTTACGCTTCCCCATCGAGCAGACAAAAATGTTCCTCCTTGTTTTGAATCATACAGGAGATGCATGTCATTTAGTTGTGCCCATTCCGCCAGCATCTCGCCATCCTCATCATCAGTAACAACCGCAGGCAACTGGACCAAAAACGAAATGACACAAATGACGGATGCACCGGCGCCCCCTCCCTTTGACCACTCCCACCACTAAAGTACATATCCCCCACCCCGCACAATCCTGATGACGTTTTCCGGTATGTTGTGTCTTTCTTGTGCCACGAATCGGCTCGTGAATTTTTTGGACCGCGCCAAGAACATACAAAATCATAGAAGTTATTTATCCAGTTATGTAGTATATATATATCTATGGTCTATGGATATCGTCAAAAAACCATAGATTAGATGGAGTACTCGTATGTATTGTCATTGTAATAAAGTGAGGCACCATTTTTCGGCACTTTTGACAGATCGGTTGGCGAAAAGAAGTGTGATAAATCTTTTAAAACGTCGACAAGAACTTCAAAGAATGTCCAATTACGTTTTTATAAATGTGAAAATGATATATTTTTAGAAAAATGTGAGAAATACTTCATAAAATGTAGGAAACACCACACGCTTTCGCCAACCGTTCTGTCAAAAATTCATAGATTTTTTGCCTCACTTTTGTAAATGAGTCAGGGTTCTAGGTTTTGTATGGAATTCTGTGCAAAAAACTAGCGTCTAAAGGTAGAAGAAGAGGGTAGAGAAGTACGCATGCGCACAAACTAATGAAATACTCTATGATTAAGTTGACATATACGACACAGGAGAGATACCTGAGGACTTTGCCAAATGTCTAATACGAGCGCTTCCTAAGAAGGCAGGCACGACAAAGTGCGAACAACACAGAACCTTAAGCATGATATCACACGCTTCTAAGATACTCACCAACATTATAATGAAAAGGGCGGAAAATAAAATAAACGAAACACTTTCAGAAGATCAATTTGGATTCCGCAAGGAGACTGGTACGAGAGATGCAATCCTGAGTCTCAGACTTATTCTAGAAAAGAGAATAACAGTTAATAAAAACACATATATAGCATTCATCGACCTTGAAAAAGCATTCGATAAAGTAGAATGGGAACAACTTTTTAACACTCTAAACCAGATAGGAATGAGTTATAAAGACAGAAGAGCAATCTGGAGCTTATACAAGAACGAAATGGCTGTGATCAAAAGCGGAGAGAGCTGCGCAGAAGCAAGGGTCGAACAAGGCGTAAGACAAGGATGCTCAATGTCGCCAGCTCTCTTTAACTGCTATATACAGCGAGCCATTGATGAACTGAGAGAAGAAATGAAGAACTGGACAGGAGTAAAAATAAATGGGAAAAAGGTCGACATGATCCGATATGCTGACGACATAGCACTGCTCGCAGACTCCGAGATGGAGCTGAACGAAGCCTTAGGAAAAATGGAAAGTATTCTGTTGTCAAAGTACAACATGAAAATAAATAAAGAAAAAACAAAATGTATGGTCGTTGGAAGAGAGGAAGCGACTGCGAACATTGCCATAAATGGAGTGAGCATCAAACAAGTAAGTGAATTCGTGTACCTGGGCAGCAGAATAAACCAGGATGGACGCTCCAAATCGGAAATTGTAAGCAGAATATGTTAGATATGGTTGGATATGTCTAGTAACAGTACAATTGTGTCTATTTACATATCTTTGGTTTTGTTGTAATCTATGGTTGTCACTTCCATTTTGTTTTTCCTTCTGAATACATGATGTTAAAATCAATGGCTTTTTATTTCAATTAATAAATGATCCCAACAGTGGTTATGGGCCCAGAAATGCTCTCAGGAATATAATAGTGCTATTAACTATTTAATAAACAAGCAGAGATAGTGAATTTTATAAATTGTACTGTGACTTTTAACCTTTGAGGTTAATCAAAAGAAACGAAAAAACAAGTGAAGATTTATCATTCAAATCTTTGTATTGTTGCTTGCATTGTGAATTAATATAAACTTTTGTGACTTTTAATAGTGATAATGAGTTTTAAAGGGAAAGAAAGTCAAGAAAATACAAGCAATAACACAGCACAATCTCTCAATAACGCAATGTCAAATTCAAATTCACTACCGACAATTAGAAAATTATCTGGACGAGAAAATTATTCCACATGGCAGTTTGGAATGCAGATGTTTTTGTTGGCAGATGATCTTTGGGATGCAGTGAATGGTGAAGAAATACCAGACAAAAGAATTGACAATAAAGCTAAAGGAAAAATTGTATTAATGGTAGAAGAAAAATTGTGGCCAACGATTCAAAAATGCTCAACCGCCAGAGAAGTGTGGAAACAGCTTGAAAAGGACTATGCTGGTGAGGGTTTGATGAGGAGATTAGGCCTCTTACGCAAACTTCTCAGAGTTCATTTAACAAATTTTACCTCTATGGAAAGTTATTTGAATGAAATATTATCATTGGCACAAAAACTGGAAGCAATCAAGGGAGGAATAGATGATGAATTGATTGGAGTCATCATGCTTAATGGATTGACCGATGAATATAATCCAATGATTATGGGAATTGAAGGTTCTGGTACGAAAGTGACAAGTGATTCTATAAGAACCTTATTAATTGAACACTCGTCACAAAAACCAATTCAGAAGAGCGCTTCAAATTATAGCGCGCTTATTTCTTCTCAAGGAAAACAATGGAAACCTAAGTGTTTTAAATGTAATAAAATCGGACACAAATCCTTTCAGTGTAAAGATAATAAACAATCTAACTTCAAAAATAATGATGATAAAAAACAAGAGAACTTCAATAAGAGGGCCAATTCAGCCACAGTTTTATTTGCAGCAATGTCGACATCGAAGACTCAATCTAGAGATTGGATTATTGACTCTGGAGCTAGTGCTCATATGACAATGAAAAGTGACTGGATAAAACCCATGTCAAACAAGTTTCAAAGTCAAGAAATCATTGTGGCAAATCAACAAAAAATTGTAAGTCAAGGAATCGGCGATGTAAAAGTTGACTTACATGGCGAACAAGCAACTATTAAAGATGTTCTGTATGTGCCCAAATTGGCAGCTAATTTATTATCAGTAAGTAAATTGACTGATAAAGGATTTATCTGCGTCTTCACCAAAAAGGATTGCAAGGTTTATCCAGAAAAAGAATGTACTATTAAAGGGGAGTCACTATTACTAGGCTCTCGAAATGCTGGAATATATAAGTTGAATGAGAGTATTGATTCTGTTGAAAAAGAACCAATAGTAAATGATGGTACAAAAGAGATGACCATGACTTCTATAGAAAGTCACCTGCCGAAAAGACTTTGGCACAGGCGTCTTGGGCACCTATGCAGAAAGTCCATGACACTATTATCTCAAGGCATGGCTGATGGCATCAAATTTTCTCCAGGAGAAGATGACCAATGTGAAGAATGTGTTAAAGGGAAACAAACAAGAGTTATTCCCAAGAAACAAGGAATGAGAGCGACAGAAAAACTTCAGCTCATTCATTCAGACGTATGTGGACCTATGAGCACAGAGAGTTGGGGAGGTGGAAAGTATTTTTTGACCTTTATAGACGATTTAACTCGTAAAACTTTTGTGTATATTATTCGTACAAAGGATGAAGTTGTTAAAAAGTTTATTGAATTCAAGGCATTTGTTGAGAATCAAACAGGATGCAAAATAAAGAATTTAAGAACAGATAATGGGGGAGAGTATGTCAATGAATCATTGTTGAATTTTCTCAAGAAACATGGAATCCGTCACCAGAAGACAGTTCCGAGGCATCCACATCAGAATGGAGTTGCAGAGAGAGCTAATCGGACTATTGTAGAGAAGGCGAGATGTATGCTCGAAGACGCTGAAATGCCTAGGGCCTTTTGGGCTGAAGCAGTAGTGACAGCAGTGTATTTAAAAAATGCATCTCCGCACGGATCAGTTAAAGATAAAACTCCAGAAGAAGCTTGGAATGGAAGGAAGATAAATATATCTCACTTTCGAGTATTTGGATGCAAGGCTTTTGCAAGGATTCCAGATGAAAAAAGAAAGAAATTTGATTCAAAGAGCAAGCCGTGGGTGTTTGTTGGATATGGAGATGGAGTAAAAGGCTACAAATTGGTAGATCCAGAGAATGGAAGAAGTGCTATATATGAGTCGGACGTTGTCTTCTTCGAAAATGTCAAGGGATGGAACACAAAATCAGAAACATCAAAGGACGATGTGCATTATGAAGAAATTCCTATGGAATCATTATTCGACACGCCTCCAAATATAAGCGAAGTGGATAAAGATCCACAGTCAGAAATTCTTTATTTAGATGATCAACTCGAGGAGTCAAAAGATGATCATTCAAAATATATGGAAGAAAATGATGAAGAAATAATGGAGGAGGAGGAAACGGAAGAGAGTGACGAAGAAATTGAACCAGATAGAAGGATTTCAGCTAGAGGTCATATTCCAAAGAAATGGCCATCTGATATGGAACTATACAGTGCTTTACATGTTTTTAACAGTGAAAATATTGAAGATCCAAAAACATTAAATGAAGCCTTGTCACTACCCAACGGTAATGAGTGGAAAAAGGCCATAACAGAAGAGCTGACATCACTTCAAGAGAACAATACTTGGATTCTGGTTGATAGGCCTCAGAATCAAAAGGTGATTAAAAATAAATGGGTTTTTAAGAGAAAGAAAGGCCTCGAAGGGGATAAATTTAAAGCAAGACTAGTTGCAAAAGGTTTCACGCAGCAATATGGTGTGGACTTTGAAGAAACTTACGCACCCGTTGTACGAAAGTCAACCTTTAGAATGCTTTTGGCATTAGCAGCCGAACTAGACCTTGAACTGGAACAACTTGATGTGAAGACAGCCTTTCTTCATGGAGATTTGACAGAAACTGTATATATGGAACAGCCGCAAGGATTCATAGAATCTAAAAATAAAGGAAAAGTATGTTTACTAAAGAAGGCCATATACGGATTAAAACAGGCATCCAGATGTTGGAATGAAACAATCAATGCAGTTTTATTGGAATTGGGTCTAAAACAATCTCTAAGGGACCCATGTGTGTATTCAAAAAGGACACAAAATTGTACAATAATTTTAGCAATTTATGTTGATGACTTAATAATATTATTTGATGATAAAGTAGAGGCAAAGAGAATCAAAGATGGTTTGGAAAACAAATTTCAAATGAAGGATCTTGGAGAGGCAAAACACATTCTGGGAATGCGAATAAGACGTGATCGAGCTCAGAAGAAATTATGGATTGATCAAGAAGGGGATATTCTTGAAGTACTCAAGAGATATAAGATGGAAGACTGTAGGACCATGTCAAGTCCTCTGGATCCGAATCAAAGACTTTCGAGACCCACAGAGGGTGAAACATCGGAAGACGTGATGAATAAGTATCCTTATCAGAGTCTTGTGGGTTCACTCATGTATTTTGCTATTACATCTAGACCAGACATTGCACATGCATGTAGTGTTTTAAGTCAATATAACTCATGTTATAATGAAGTGCATTGGCGAGCAGCGAAAAGAGTATTAGCCTATCTGAAAGGGACATCAAAGTTATGTTTATGTTACAGGAAAACAAATAAAAATATATTTGGATTTACGGATGCAGATTGGGCTAATGACGTAGATGATAGAATATCATACAGTGGTTTTTTCTTTGTGTTAAGCGGAGCAGCTGTTTCTTGGGAATCCAGAAAGCAAAAATCTCCTGCATTATCTGCTGCAGAAGCAGAATATATAGCTTTGACGGAAGGTGCCAGAGAAGCAAAGGATTTAAAAGGACTTTTACATTGGTTGTGGAGACCTCAAGGAACAGTGAAATTGCTATGTGATAGTCAGAGTGCAGAAAAACTTTCTAGAAATTCTGGTTTTCATAAACGATCTAAACATATAGATCTTAAAAATCGTTATGTGAATCATGCTGTGAAAACGGGAGTTGTACAAATTGAATATTTATCAACTGACCATATGGCAGCGGATAGTTTAACCAAGGGTTTAAATGGAACTAAAATTAAAGAGTTTTTATCAGATTTTGGACTCGAAGAAGTGTAATCCAATTGTAATGTTATGGGGGAGTGTTAGATATGGTTGGATATGTCTAGTAACAGTACAATTGTGTCTATTTACATATCTTTGGTTTTGTTGTAATCTATGGTTGTCACTTCCATTTTGTTTTTCCTTCTGAATACATGATGTTAAAATCAATGGCTTTTTATTTCAATTAATAAATGATCCCAACAGAATAAACCAGGCAAGGATTGCCTTTAACAAAAAATCAAAGATATTGGAATCCCCAAATATTGACTTAAGCGTAAGGAAGAACCTTACTAAAGCCCTTGTATGGAGCATTCTGCTTTATGGTTGTGAGACATGGACCATCAGCAAGAGTGAAAGCGGACGGTTGGCGGCCTTTGAGATGTGGTGCTACAGACGCATGCTCAAGATCCATTGGTCGGAGCACGTCGAAAATGAAGAAGTATTAACCAGGGTAGGCGAAAAAAGGCAACTCCTTAAGAGAATCAGCCAACAACGAGCTAACTGGATTGGCCACAACATCAGGCATCCAGGACTACTCATCGCCATCGCAGAGGGTAAGACCGAGGGGACAAATGGCAGAGGCCGACCAAGAGAAGCATATATGGACCAACTGAAGAGAGACATGAACTGTGGCTCATACGTAGGGCTAAAAAGACTGGCTGAGAATAGAGACGAATGGAGAAGAAAAACTAAACTCGTTGCAGACCAATCCAGTGGATTGTAACTCATTATATATAAGTTGACAGCTGTCAGGCTGTCACATAGGCTGTTTTCGTTTTGTGTGATGTTTGGTGAGGTTAAGTTACAATGGGCCACTTGCAGTCGTGGGGGATTTTAATAAAAATGATCGAATTCAGTAAATTTGAGGTCGGAAAACACAAATATGTCAGTTAAATTTTTTTAAATATCTAAATTATGGAGAATTTCCAAAAACAAAACCCAAAATTTTTGACGTTTGTTAAAACACTCTAAACAACTGATGACGTCACGGAGTCCCGTGAATCATAGTAACTTTCGCAACCACAGATTATAATCTCATACAAACATGGGACTCCGTGACGTCACAGCGCCGCCATATCGTTTTTGATCATTCCGAGAAAATCCAATTTTTAAAAGCTAATAACTAAGAAAATAGTGCAAGAAAAAATAAAATAAATTGTGGTTGTGTTTCTTTCATACTAATTTACAATTTTATGTAATAAAAAAAAAATCTGCAAGTGGCCCATTATTATTTAGTGTGAATTATCTACATATTTATAATTTTTTGTATTACCAATTCGGCTATGTTGCATGGTATCCATAATGTAATTTTTATGGCATGGAAAGGACGACATGTATAATAGTTTATGTAATTACTTCAGCAAGTAACTTCAATACATAATAATAGTGCATATTTTATAAAACATGATTTCATAAGAAATCAATGAAATCACGACTTCGTCGGTAGCCTGGAGGTAGAGTCTCGGCCTCGTGAACAAGGGGACCGTGGTTCGTTACCAGATACCGCCAAACTCCCCTTTCACGACACTAGCTTTTAAGAGCTTACTGTGAAAGGTGTATAAGGTATTATTATTATTATTATAAGGTTGTATTTGGGTTTATAACAAACAAAACCCAGATATATCTTTTTTTTTAAATGGTTAAGTAGTAAGTTATCTGAGTGGCTTTCAAATGAAAGTGGACAAATCTGTTTGAAGTAAAATGTCAGAGTGCGAAAAGCCTAAAACTAATTAAGATTTTTACTGATTTTGAGTGACAAGTAACTTTTCAAAGAGCTGTGTAGATGGGGTACACTACAGTGTTGACGGGGTGAATCAGTTCCAGGATTCAAACCATGAGCATCCCTCCTGGAAGTCTGAGACTACCATCAGACTTCTGGCCACCTCATTGTCGAAGTAATAATTTTATTATTTTGAATGTGTAAAGATTTTATCTTTTTTAAAATACATTGATAGTCGAGGGTAGGTATACTAGATTGATTCAAGAAAAAAACTTTATGATCAATCTCAAAACTTGATGTAAATTGATGAAATTACACAAACCTAATATTCGTCTCAGTGGGGAAGGAGTAAGTTGATAGTGTTATTTGATGATAAAGAATACCTAATTAAAAAGTATTCTGCACGAGCATTAGAACAATATGTGAAATAAAGGTTGAAAATGAATGTTTGGAGCAAGTGGACGAGTATGTATATTTAGGAAGTTTGTGAGGGATGGAAGATGCGCCAAGATGTTTTTAGACTAAGATTGGTTTTTAATTAATTATTTTCTTACACTCCTATATTTTTATTCTAATATGGTATTTTTAAATGTTTTTTTTTTATAAATAAATAGTATGTTTAATTAATTACTGTGTTTTACATCACCTGCCTCACATAATAGTAATATGCTATAGCTCTCTAACTTTTATAATTTTAATATTATTTATTTCAATGTGTTCCTAAAGAACACCATAAGCATACGTTTCCTCTTCCTTAAACCAGGTCCTCCTCCCAGACGAGAACCTTCAGCCAGCTAGCTCAATCTCAGGGTGAGAGAAGGAGGGTCAACAAAGAAATATTAATTCTTTTGTTCCAATAGTCTATCTGTTAGCAGGGGTGATGATTAAAAGAGATATTTAAATTTTAACAACTGTAGTTAAATTAAAAAAGCAAAACTAATATCTGTAAGCATAATTATAATAATAACCCTACTAGTTGTATATATTAGGTGAGAGTAATGGAGAATAAGTAACATACGTTATCGCTGTGAGATTTAGAGACATCAACAAAAATAATCATAAGCGTTGCTTTTTTGCATGTATGAAAGGCACGCCACTGCTAACTATTAAATTTGAATTTTTAAAGTGCCCTTCATTCTGCGTCCCATACAAATTTGACATTGTTCCTTAACACTTTGATAGCTTTTAAATGCAAAAATGTCTATATTTCAACGAAAAAAAGTATTAAGTTTAATAAAACTGTTGTGGTTAAATCAAATGAAAACACAACTTGATTATTTAGATGTTGTGAGATGTTTTTATTGTAAACTAGCAAGCAAAAACAGATACAGAGCAGAGAGACAGACAGAAGTGAGAGAGCATAGACAAAAGAGCATATTGAACATTGATGTAATAAAATAGGAGAGATGTGAACATTGATGTAGTAATATTGGAGGGATGTGATGTGATTTATTTTTAACAACATCCCCTCTAGAACATTACATCACATGATATAACAAACAATATCAATAACAAATAAAACAATATTATTCTCTCATCCATGTAGCAAAGACAATTGCTTCTCAAACATCACTCTTGATAGGGGCTTTGTTAACATGTCAGCCATTTGAAGCTCTGATGGTACATGTTCAATGACCAATTCCTCTTCATTAACTAACTCTCTTATATAATGATGTCTAACTTCAATATGTTTGGTTTTCTTGTGGAACTCAGGATTCTTTGCCAATCTTAAAGCACTTAGACTATCTACCAAAAGTAACGGAGTGGAAACCTCGGTTATTTCATTTAATAATCTTGTCAACCAAACTGCTTCCTTTGCACATTCACTTGCTGCAATATATTCAGCTTCAGTAGTGGATAATGAGATGCACTGTTGTCTTCTACTGAACCAAGTTATGGGTCCTCCACTATATATAGTGACCATTCCACTGACTGACTTTCTAGTTACTGGATCACTCGCATAATCAGCATCACTATACACTCTTAAGGTTTCCGAGTCACATTTATAAGTGATCCCCAAATCAGGTTTACCTTTCAGGTATCTCAATATGCGTTTCACTAATTGCCAGTGTTTGTCTTCAGCTTTATCAAGAAATTGGGATGCATAATTTACAGCAAATGTAATATCTGGTCTAGAAACAACAGCCAGATACATCAAGCAACCAACGGCCTCACGATATGGAGCAGATGTCAACTTTATATCTCTTGCCTCTTCCAGTGGCAAATATTTGTCAATAGGTGTTGATACAGGATTTGCATGATACATATTAAACTTCTTAAGTATGGATTCTGTATACATCTTTTGATTTATAGAAATTGATCCATCATTATTGTAGACAATTGACATGTTCAGAAAGTAACCAACTGGTTCAATAGTAATACTAAACTTCTTCTTCAGCATGCTTAAGAATAAATCTAGACATTCTCTGTTAGATGATGCTACCAGACCATCGTCAACATAGATTACAACTATGAGTTTTTCAGAATCAGTCAAATTATAAAACATACAAGGATCAGCTTCACTTTCTATTAATCCCAATTCCATCATGGTATCTTTAAATTGTTTATTCCATACTCTCGGAGATTGTTTCAAACCATAGAGACTTTTGTTCAGCTTACACACTCTGGTAGTACCATCTTCATAACCCTCTACTTGTTGCATATATATTTCTTCATCTAGATTACCATGAAGAAACGCTGACTTAACATCAAATTGTGCTAAAGCAAGTGACTCCTTCGCTACCACACTTAAAAATGTTCTGATTGTATCAAAGCGTACAACTGGACTGAATGTTTCATGATAATCAACATCTTTCTTTTGGCTAAATCCCTTTGCGACCAGCCTGGCCTTGTATTTATTTATCTGTCCATCGGGGTTCCTCTTTATTCTGTATACCCACCGATTTGATATTGCCTTTCTATTTGGTGGGAGTTCTTGCAAAGTCCAGGTTTTGTTTTCTATGAGTGAACACATTTCGTCTTCCATGGCACTCTTCCAGTGCACATAATCCTCCGACTCCACTGCCTCAGGGTAACTTTTTGGTTCAATTTCACAGATCATAGTTTCAATAAGTCGACTTGGTGGCTCCACCTTATTTCTCAGACGACTTTTAAATGTTTCCACAGTATCTCTAGGAGGTGTATTTACACGTTCTTCATGACTAGCTTCCAAGCTCTGATCATCCTCAGTGCTATCTGAATCATGAGTATCAGTCAAGACAAAGGTTTTTCCAGGATGATCAGGTTTGAACACCACATCCTTACTACGTATCACTTTGTTGCTTGATTTAATCCATATCTTTTCAATACAAGCCTTGCACAATTCATCATCTGTGAACTCAATGCCATGTTGTATATGTATTTTCCGAATATGCTGTTTATTCTGATGTCCCTTATTATTAACAGCTATATTATTTTCAACTTTACAAGGATTACTTGGTGCAACAATCTGGATGTTCATTTTAAAAAGTTGCCCGATTCGTACACCACAAGCCTTCACACGTCCATCCTTCGTGAATTCACATTTATTTTTTACACATTTAAAATTCAGGCCTTTATCCAATGCAGAGCACACTGAAAACAAATTTCTACGAGCACTTGGTACATACAACACATCCACCATAGAACAAGAAAGCAATGTTCCATTCACTTCAGAATTAAATTTTATTACACCTTTACCAACTGCTTCCATGGTAGAGTTGTTACCAACATGAACAGAAATACTTCTTTCAAACTCCTCAAAAGAATAGAAAATGTCCTTCCTGAAACACATATGATTTGTAGCACCACTATCAACAATCCAGATATCACCACTGTTTTCAGCACTTAAGATTTCACTCACAAATGTCTGATCACTTGATTGTAAATGGTTAGACACACTATTAGTTTTATAAAAATTAGTGTTATTTTGATTTGGACAATTTTTGCGAATATGTCCAGGTACTCCACATTTGTGACACTTAAAATTAGGTTTCATTTTATTATTCTTTGTAGACTTCGGAGTATATTTCGAGAAAGTATTTCTCTTTCCTTTCAGACTGCATCCTGACATGAGAGCCTCTAACTCTCTTTGTTTTGAGTTTCTATCACTTTTCCTCCTTTCATCAGCTGTCAAGACTCCAACAAGGTTAATTAAAGTCTGCTGTTCCTCACTTCTCGCCCACCAAGCCTGTCGTAAACTTTCAAAATCATCTGGAAGAGTATCCAGCAGTTTGACCATCAATGATAATTCATCAGGCTTGACATTCAGTTGCTGCATGCGTAGCACCAGTCCTTCAAATTTGGCAATATGTGTCACCATATCATCAGCACAATTCTTAGTAAAATTGAAGAATTCGGACTGCAAAGCATGAGCAGCTTGCTTGGTTTGTTGCTCGAAGACAGAGTGTAGTTTGACCCACATGTCTCTTGCTGTATCACACATTACCAACAAAGACAGTATTTTAGTATCAACCGTCTTCACTATCAGTTGGCAAGCATGTCTATTTGCTTTATCAAACACTTTCAATTTGTCTTCTTCAGCCGGCTTTTTCAGATCTCCAACACAGATTTCAAATGCACCATCACAACCTTTAAGCATGTGTTTGATGGCGAATTTCCATGTGATCCAATTCTCAGCGCCGCGAAGTTTCTCAATAGTGTTAAATTCCATTTTTAAAGGCTTCACAAATCTTTAACCACGCTCTGCTACCATGTTGTGGTTAAATCAAATGAAAACACAACTTGATTATTTAGATGTTGTGAGATGTTTTTATTGTAAACTAGCAAGCAAAAACAGATACAGAGCAGAGAGACAGACAGAAGTGAGAGAGCATAGACAAAAGAGCATATTGAACATTGATGTAATAAAATAGGAGAGATGTGAACATTGATGTAGTAATATTGGAGGGATGTGATGTGATTTATTTTTAACAACAAAAACTATAGTTGATTTCGTTGTTTTTCCCTTTATTACGCTTTTTAATCCACCAAAATAAAAAAAGCTAAAATATCTGCGTGTTCCTGCGTTATGCACAGTTGTGCCTAACGATATTTTATATGAAATTCTTTTTCTTTTTTGCATAAAACGACAATTTTTTTTGTTTTAAGTATGCTTCCAACTTTTATTTCTTCATTTAAGTACATAGAAATACCATTCAAGTGGAAAAAATACCTCAAAAGCAAAAAAAGAGGTAGTTGTGCGGGACAGAGGCTGACTCAGCCTGCCACAGGCCACAAGTGAACTGCGTCTCCGGGTGGTAGGAGTCGGGGGTGAGTGAGGGGTAACTGGATCGTGATACAGCACCGTTTCAATGTCAATGGTCTCGCTTGCAGGTAATCCGGGTGCGTCGGTAGTGGGTCGGCCCAGCCGCCGTTGCCCTTGACAGCACGTCGGAGACTCCCTTGTTCGTTGACCTGGGGATGTTTACTTCCACCGGCACGACAACGTTCCAACACCTAGGCGTGGCAAACAAGTGTACCGTCCAGCACTCACTACCAGGCAATAAACCCGATAGCACTCGCTATTAAGCACACAAGAAGCCCCACGGCGGCGTATTCACGAAGCGATACACGGTTTAGAGTAACCACCTCAGTGCCAAGTCACTCGGAAGCTCCTCGGTGAAGTGAAGAGCGAAGGACAGCTGAAGCCTAGAAGTCCAGGGGCCAAGATCAGTAGTAGGGCGGTAGTTCAGCAGTAGTAGTCCAATTCCGAGCGAGCAGAGCAGTAGAGGTAGTCAGGTAGGTGTAGTAAAACTCCAGGTAGACAGTTGAGTAATTTATTCTGTAAAAGTGCCTTGCTTTTAAAGCAAGCGGGCTTCATCAGCCGTATACCAATCGACAGTGGCTGGCTGTGTGGAGCACAAGGTTATCAGCTCACGTAAATAGCTCCCCTCCCCTGCTAGAAGGTCATTTACATGTTGACCTTCGCAAGGGAAGGACGTTCAACCATAATGTTTACAACAACAACTTATTACAGCGCGCGCCGCGCGAGTAGGTATAGGTATATGCATGATAGCTTTATTGTACCTACATCACGCGGCCGCATCTTACAATGTTATCTCACATACATAATTAAACATAGGTATATACATATACGATGAATATGGGAAGTAGGCAACAGATGGGCATTTTCAGATTTTTTTGCTATGAGTATAACGTACGCGTCTCGAGAATTCAAAATTGTTTCTTAAATGACCAATTATTTCAGTTTTGCCCGAAATCACAATTATTGATAAAATGATGAATTTTTTCTTAGTTAAGCATAAAAATAACAGGTAACTATTTAAATTTTGCAAGTTAATGTGTAAATCAATAATACGGAATGACGTATTTCAACATGTCTTCAGCTTACCTCTCAACTTTAACAACAAAATTATATTTGTCTGCCCATTATATTCACAGGTTTTATGACTTCATTTAAAACTTAATTGTCTCTAAATTCAATAAAGTCCCATAAAATATTATTGATAATAAGGTTATAGTTTTAAATAAAAACACAGTTTGAACTTTGCAGAGCCACAATGCTAACATTCCTTTATTAGAGTTCACCACAGAATAACAGTTTCATAGAGAATAGACAAATTACACATAAGTAGAATTGCCATATCCAATACACCCCTCCAATTCTACATTTCACTACTTAACAAATTCAACTACTCCCACTCGTTTAACATCATCTACAAACTTACACTTAAATAAACTCTTCGTATAGATATCAGCCAACTGTTCATTTGTAGGTATATACATAATCTTTATATTTTCTTTGTTTACTTCATCCTTTACAAAATGATACTTAACATCAATATGTTTACTTCTTTTTGTTTCATAATTCTTAGCTAAGAAAATAGATGACTGATTATCTTCATAAACTACAGGTGTAACATTACAGTTCAATACCTCAGACAATAATGCATTGAGAAATTTAACTTCTTTTACACATTCACTTAATGCTATATACTCTGCCTCACAACTAGATAATGCTACATTAGTTTGTTTCTTTGATTTCCAAAATACATTTTTACCAAATACATTTAACATAAAACCACTGATACTTTTTCTGTCATTTATATCATTACCAAAATCTGAATCAACATATGCTTCAATAACTTCTGAATAATTTCCCTTTTTATACATTAGTACATCAGTGTCCCGTGCTAGGTGAAATTCATGATATTAAAGACAATGTTTTGCCAACCTACGGAGAAGTTATGAAGTTTTACGAGTGGACAAGACATACATTGACAAGTACAAAAAAACACCCATCATTTCAGAAAAAAGCAAATATTGTAACAACCAAGGTAGAAGACATATGGAGGACGTCTTCGATTCCTACAGTTACACATTTGAGAGTTA
This sequence comes from Athripsodes cinereus, assembly GCA_947579605.1. Lineage (NCBI taxonomy): Eukaryota > Metazoa > Arthropoda > Insecta > Trichoptera > Leptoceridae > Athripsodes > Athripsodes cinereus. The sequence continues at coordinate 5,101,979 of OX388328.1, forward strand.
CACAGATGTTGAAACACTATCATTCAAAGTATAAAAACATCTTGAAATCACATCCCAAGATACCACCAAAAAACTGGAAGAATTTCAACGTAGCAGTAAATTATTGTTTGATATCTCGACATGTAAATGTAGAGAAATCAATGAACGCTCTTGTCCAAGAGATCGCAAAGTGCCAGTGCAAGAGCAAAACTTCTTAGTTGATCAGCGAACTTCAAGAAGGATGATTATCGGAAATATAGATGTGACCGTAACCAAACAAATACAAAATCGTCAAAAAAGAAAAATTCGCAGAAAAAAATCTATCTCTCGATCAAAAACATTCGACGGGGAAGCAACATCAAATATTTCGAGTTCTTCAATATCTTCGCCTTCCAGTTCATCCACATCTGACATTACTTTTACTTCTAAAACATTTTCGCAAGAAGATTACTGCAACCGCAGATTTTCCTACATTGGCCAAAACTTGCGACAGGTATAGCGTATCAGACAGAGCAGCAGCAGCTATTGCTTCATCAGTACTTCATGATACAAAGTCTAATGTTCCAATTTTAGACAAGAACAAAATACGCAGAGAACGAAAGAAAATAAGAGAAAATATTAAGAAACAAGATAAAAATATGCGAGTTTCAGCTTTATACTTTGATGGTCGTAAAGATAAAACTCTAGTAATAAGAAAAAAGAGTGGAAGAGAATATAGAGGAACAATAATTGAAGAGCATATTTCACTAATAAAAGAACCCGATTCAAAATACTTGGGATATGTCGTGCCAACATCTGGAACAGCAAAGGCGATTGAAAGAGCAATATCAGATTTCTTTTCAGGAGAAAAAAAATCCTTTGACAATTTACTTGCCATCGGATGTGATGGAACAAATGTAAATGTTGGAAAGTTTGGTGGAGTGATACGTTTATTTGAAAAAACGTTAGATAAACCATTACAATGGATCATTTGCCTATTGCATACGAATGAGTTACTATTCAGGCATTTGTTTGAATATATTGATGGTCCCACATCAGGTCCTAATACTCTTTCGGGCCAGATAGGAAAGGAACTTGAAAAATGTGAAGAAAAACCAATTGTTAAGTTTTAGATAATCACAACGGAAATGCCTAATTTATCCTTTCAAGATTTGAGCACAGATATATTATATTTATACAAAATTGTATCAGCTATTTCGACTGGAATATTTCCCGATGAGTTGGCAAATAGAGCCCCAGGAAAAATGTCTCACGCTAGATGGCTTACACGAGCTAATAGAATTCTGCGACTATATACTTCTACTGAGCCTCCTTCAGAAAAACTGATCACCTTAGCAACTTATATTGTCAAGGTTTATGCTCCAACTTGGTTTGCAATAAAATGTCACCCCACCTGCAATGATGGATCCCGTCACCTATGGAAGTTAATTTTCTTGTCCAAATATTTATCAGATGAACTCAAATCCGTAGTAGATCCTGTAATTCAAAGAAATAGCTATTTTGCTCACCCGGAAAATTTATTACTAGCGATGTTAACTGATCCTCAAAAGCATATAAAAGAATTAGCTGCGCGCCGTATAATGGAAGCTCGCACCGCTCAGCAAAACAATATCAGACTCTTTCAAGTGCCAAATGTGAATTTTGAAGCTGCCATATACTATGACCTTATAGACTGGCAGCAAAATATAACTGAACCACTGATATTACAAAAAGTATCTGATGAAGATCTTCAAATATTTATTGCACGTGGTGGCGAAGATAAATTCATTTTTTTGTGTTTGCCCTGTCATACGCAAGCAATGGAAAGATCTGTTAAGGCTGTAACAGAAGCCTCAGCAACTTTATGCACAAAATTATCAAGAGAAGGCTTTATAAAAGCTAAGATAGCATCTCGTAGTATAATGCCACAATTTGAGAGCAAAAAAGATTTTATTCCCAATTAATTAATAAATAATCACTATAAACTATATTAATAATTTTGTAGGTATTTATTTTTCAAATAATTTATGTTTATTTAAATATATTGGTACATAAACAAATGTTGTTTTATTGAATAAATAATTACAAAATCTAAATAAATTAACATGCCTAATACCTATATGAGAATATGGGATTTTTTCATAATTTTCAAAACTTCAAGGTCAATCCGGAGACAGAAGATGTTGTTTTTTTGTCATGAAATTTTTTATACAAATATTATACGTCATTTGGCAACATATTTTCACTTTTATTTTTTCATACATTCGTGGCCCAGCCTATTACATATGTCACTTACCTACTTCCAAAAGGTTTTGCACCACTGTGAATTTTTATGTCTCTGCAAATTACTAAAACGACTAAATTTTTTCATACAAATATTACACTCAAAAGGTTTTTCACCACTGTGGATTCTTTTATGTACATGCAAATTTCTAGAACTAAATTCATTCCTACAAATATTACACTCAAAAGGTTTTTCACCGCTGTGAATACTTTTATGAGATACCAAGCTACTAGAATGATTAAATGTTTTCATACAAATATTACAGTTAAAAGGTTTCTCACCACTGTGGATTCTTTTATGAAATACCTAGCTACTAGATTGATTAAATGTTTTCATACAAATATTACACTTAAAAGGTTTTTCACCGCTGTGAATTCTTTTATGAGATACCAAGCTACTAGAATGATTAAATGTTTTCATACAAATATTACACTAAAAAGGTTTTTCACCGCTGTGAATTCTTTTATGAGATGCCAACTTACTAGAAAGACTAAATATTTTCATACAAATACTACACTCAATAGTTTTTTCACCGCTGTGAATTCTTTTATGAGATGCCAACTTACTAGAAAGACTAAATATTTTCATACAAATACTACACTCAAAAGGTTTTTAACCACTGTGGATTATTTTATGAGATACCAAGTTACTAGTTTGATTAAATGTTTTCATACAAATATTACACTCAAAAGGTTTTTCACCGCTGTGAATCCTTTTATGTCGCTGTAAACTACTAGATTTATTAAATGTTTTCATACAAATACTACACTCAAAAGGTTTTTAACCACTGTGGATTCTTTTATGAGATACCAAGCTACTAGAATGATTAAATGTTTTCATACAAATATTACACTCAAAAGGTTTTTCACCACTGTGAATTCTTTTATGAGATACCAAGTTACAAAATTGATTAAATGTTTTCATACAAATACTACACTCAAAAGGTTTTTCACCGCTGTGTATTCTTTTATGAGATACCAACTTACTAGATTGAATAAATGCTTTCATACAAATATTGCACTCAAAAGGTTTTTCACCGCTGTGAATCCTTTTATGTCGCTGTAAACTACTAGATGTATTAAATGTTTTCATACAAATACTACACTCAAAAGGTTTTTCACCACTGTGGATTCTTTTATGTACATGCAAATTTTTAGAAGAACTAAATTTTTTCCTACAAATATTACACTCAAAAGGTTTTTCACCGCTGTGAATTATTTTATGAGATATTAAGCTACTAGAATGATTAAATGTTTTCATACAAATATTACACTTAAAAGGTTTTTCACCGCTGTGAATTCTTTTATGAGATACCAACTTAATAGATTGATTAAATGCTTTCATACAAATATTGCACTCAAAAGGTGTTTCACCGCTGTGAATCCTTTTATGTCGCTGTAAACCACTAGATGTTTTAAATGTTTTCATACAAATATTACACTCAAAAGGTTTTTCACCGCTGTGAATTCTTTTATGAGATACCAAGCTACTGGAATGATTAAATGTTTTCATACAAATATTACACTCAAAAGGTTTTTCACCGCTGTGAATTCTTTTATGAGATACCAAGCTACTAGAATGATTAAATGTTTTCATACAAATATTACACTCAAAAGGTTTTTCACCGCTGTGAATTCTTTTATGCGATACCAAGTTACTAGAATGATTAAATGTTTTCGTACAAATATTACACTCAAAAAGTTTATCACCGCTGTGAATTCTTTTATGTGCCTGCAAACTACTAGAATTAATCAATTTTTTCATACAAATATTACACTCAGATGACTTCACATATTTCCTGCTATCTTTCCTTCTCACACTACGTACATTTTTGCGTCTCGTTTCCTTAACACTAGTTTGACCACTTGGACCTGGCGCATGCTCTGTAAGCGTTGAAGATGTACTGGCCACTGTCGCACTGTTGGGTCTCTCGCATTTAACTTTTATATCAGGTTCATATATATCAATATCACCATACGGAACTGCATATCCAATGTCACATTTTGCTTACTCTACTGGTTCACATTTCACTGTGACGTTTGCCAAAAAGGATTCGATTTCATCATCCTCCGTGACACATATTTGCATGTCACACAAGACGCACTCATCCTGTCGACAGTCTGCAATGTTGTGTTCACCAGCACTGGTTCCCTCCATCATGTTTTGTGATCTGAAGACGGGTCATAGTGTTAGTATCAGAATGCACTAATTTAATTCAAATGTATTCAAATGTATCCAAATGAAGTCACTAGGAGATTTTTGTATCTAATTAGAACAAGATGCAAACGTCACCATGATCACAGATAGCCAAATGCGAGATTTTAAAATGCAAAATACTGACAGTTCAAAATTGGACACTCACGGCGTTACTAGTTAATTCATATCCATAGAAAATCATATGAATATCATAGACCATAGATTTTTATATTTCTGTGTTATAGACCTAATTTAGGTCTATGGAAATCGGCAAAAACCATAGATTTTTTATTTGTAATAGACCATTAAAGGTCACGTGGTCTTGTCTATGGATTTGCTTTTGCTTGGGGGGCAAACAGTCAAATTGCGCAAATCATCCTTGTAGGATGTTATGCCATAAGAGAAAAAAAAGAAAGTCAGACGACAAAATAATAACAAAATCGACACTGACAGTTTTTTTGATTATTAGGTATTCTTTAGGCGTTCCACCTAATATTACACCGTAGTCGTCTGTTGTGTTGGGATGCCTGATGCCCCTCAATGATTTTTCTGTGACGTCATCCTTTAATGGTCTATACCCAGTGATATATTACAACTAGATTCGCAATGTCATACAAATATTCTCTAAAAATGTGTACCCACCCGTCGAGGTACAATACCTGAGTAATATATATTCATCTCTTTTCTTTTGTATATATTCATCTCTATCTACCGGCCTTTGTCGTCTGTAATAATCCCCATTCTCATATTGTCTATCTCTTGTTATCTACAAACAATTTATATGTGTGTCGCTTTTTTTCAAACTAAATTTGCGGCACCAAGGACCGCAAGGAGATTTTATTGATGGTACATGTTTGAGATTCATATTGCAAATCTAGGTATAACATATCACTGGTAATACCCATAGATTTTTATTAGTATGGAATTCTGTGGTAATACCATGAAGTTTTATTTTTATTTATAATACCATTATTAATTTATAATAGGTACCAGAAGCGTATGATCGATACGAAATTAATGAAATATTGCATCATAAGGCTTTTAAATTTAGATGTAGGAAAAATAAAATACGACTGAGTGGAACACAGAATAACAAACTATAAACTTAATAATTATTTCTAATACGTGAACGTATGTTACCCGCACGTGCATAACAAAAAACGCGGGATTTATAATGTAAAATTGTTTTTTTATAATTAAGTACAAGCTGAGAGTATTATCTTAGTGTTAAATATTTTATCATAGTGATATTCATTTACCTTACCAGAAATGTAATAATAATAACAAAAAACTTTATTCCACAAAAAATCAACTTATGAAAATATTTAATTTAACTACACAAATAAATTTTCTGCAATGGGCGAGTTTATCGCAGAAGCGCGATATCTTCCAACTAACCTATGAAAAAAATGTTTTAATTATATGCCTTTTGCGGTCTTTTTTCTTTCTTTGAATGATATTTCTATGTATATTTCTATGTAAAAGTTGGCAGCATACTTAAAACAGATTAAAAAAATGTCGTTTTATGCAAAATAGAAAAAGAATTTTATCTAAAATATCGCAACGGACGATCGTGCATATCGCAGGAACACGTTATTTAAGTTTTTTTATTTTATTTTGGTGGAAATGAAAAGTGTAATAAAAGGAAAAATAACGAGATCCGTTATAGTTTTATGAAACTAGATACTTTTTTCCCTTTTTTCCTTGAAATATAATGACATTTTTACATTTTGCTTTAAAACGATTTCAGTGTTGAGGAACAATTGCAAGTTTGTATGAGATGCAGAATGAAGGTTACTTTTGAAATTCAAATTTAATAGTTATAAATAGCATCTTATTCGGCAATGAGGTTTGCCACCCATCCAGAATGTCTTAATTTTGTATTGGCACGGAGAAGACAGCTTGCATGTTTTATATGCAGCTGGTCTGCTGGCTGCCCCACTTGTGGGATATGCCGTGATGGTATAGTTATAAGTATAAAGTGATGAAAAATGAATATCTTTCAATAATAATATCACAAATACAATATGCAATTTAAGATTAAATCATATTTTTTTCCGCAATGATATTCGTATATTTTTTTAATGTAATATCAACATGAGGAACCATTGGTTTTTCTTATAATAAGCAATGATTTGGTTTTTGCCGTTAAGTGGAGTAGCCAGTGAGCACTGCGAGTAATAGAAGTAAATTTTGAAATGTCAATAGAGTGATTTTTTAATAGATTAAGATATCAATAAATAAAATAGAAAAATGACAATGAGTTTTGATTTTCTTCTCCATTTCTCCCTATTTCCAGTTAGTCTCTAGTTCTACGTATGTGCCACAGTTCATGTCCTTCAGTTGGTCCCAGCGTTGCCAGACGTACGGTAATTACCGTATTTGTATGGTAATTTCATTCCCCATACGGGGGCGTACGGTAATAATTTAAACAAATTACCGTACAACTAACAAGTATTCGATATTGACATAAACAATCATCGGTACAAATACCCATTAAATTGTGAAAAAAGGTACTATGTGAGAAAATATTCATTAAGAAAACGAAGAGTTTTTGAAATATTCCAAATTCCTATACCATTTTGAAAATTTGGCAACGGGGGGGTAGAAATGTCCGCTACATTTCTGATGTGTACGGTAATTGTACGGTATTTTTTCACTGAAGTAAGGTAATTTTGGCAACACAATCTGGTTGGTCCATACAGGTGTTTCTAGCCCTCCGCGATGGTGATAAGCAGGCCTGGGTGCATGATGTTGTGGCCAATGCATTTAGCTCATTGTTGGCTGATTCTTTTAAGGAAGTACCTTGTTTCCCCTACACTGATTAACACCTCTTCGTTTGTGACGTGTTCCGACCAATGGATCTTTAGTATGCATACTGGAGTGGTAGGGTCTAAAGTCCGGAACCGAAAAATCAAATCTAAGTATTTTATTTTCCCATTTCTTGATATCTATTGTCCTGGTCCGTGTTAAATTTGACTCTGTTTCCAACCTCTGCTAGTACATCATTCCTTTCGATCTTTAAATCCTTCTTCTTGTCACACTCGGATTTCAATGGCTTCTCTAACTCTTGTATTTCCATCTCAAATGCTTTGATATTTTGGATGACAAGAAATAATCTTCCTTCTCAACTCCTTGATGCGTTTCACCACGTCTCTTTTCTTGTCAGCTACCTCTCGATTTAGGATCTCTTTTTGTTCTACTCTCGCCATTGAAAACATCACTTCCACCTTCTCTGAACAATATTTGCCATGACACGACCTGGTACTTTGCATAAGTGGCAAACAACATTTGTAGGAGCCACAGGACAAGCCCGAGACAAGGTGACCCAAGGTCAACACAGTTAAAACACTTGCATTGCCCCAAGGTCTACTATTGGGCTTTTCAGTCTCTTCTCTATCACTTTCCTCTGATCGAGTCAATCAGTTCGCCATGGCTGTCTCGAACTTTATAATATCTCTAAAGACATCATCTTCATCGACATGGCTCAAAATAATAATAATAAAAATCTTTATTGCACAAAAAAACAAACATTATTAAAATATAAATATTGTAGAACCAGACAAATGAATTTGTGCAATGGGCGAGTTTATCGCAGAAGTGCGATATCTTCCAACTAACCCAAAATACCTCTTTCAATAAAGTAAGAGGTGCCTGTACCGACTATTATTAAAAAGAGTTTGCATATTCTTCGCGAACCGCTGGTTGCCCACCCTTGTTATACACCTTTCGCAGTAAGCTAAAAGCTAGTGTCATGAAAAGGGAGTTTGTCGGCACCTGGTATCGAATCACGGACCCCTTTTTCACGTGGCCGAGACTCTACCTCCAGGCTACCGACGGACTCATTCATTTATTAAGAAGCAAAGGTTCTATATACAAGGACTGTTAAGCCATCAGAAAGAAGTATTTTCATGATAAGGAAGATTAATTTGTGTGCTCAATACCAGAACCAGACATCTCGAATTTGGTGTTTTTGAGTTACGCGTTCCAGATGTTTGAGTAATTACTAATAATAATTATGAATTAAGCGGCTTCCTTCTCCTTGTACTGTAATCAAAAAAGTGTTTCAATAACAATATAAAACATATTATTAATTACTATCCTTCTGAATGGGGTAATGTCATGATCACATCCATTATCTCAAAACTATTGATTTTGAGATGTCTATAGCTATAGTATTGATCCCACGAATTGGTAAATAAATAAAATAATATTTAAATAATTTATATATATGTTTTATTTGAGGATTACCAGGTTTCTTATAAATATTAATAAAAAACACAATATATCATACAAGCCAAAAAAACGAGGAAAAATCAACATTAGCATCAAAATGAGTTAAATCCATCTGTGTTACTAACAAAACTGGTTAAATACAAGCTGACCAATTGGGATGAAGAATTATGTGTATGTTGTATCAGTAATCGGTACATAATTTTGTATTGTGCTGGTAGATTTTGTTGAACGTTTGATGAATGTACATGAGAACTGAAAGTTTGCTATTTCTAACTAATTCTTATATGTGTATTAATATTTCTAGCTAACTCTTATATATGTATTAATATTATAGTTGAAATCCAATCCCCCGTACAAGCATTTGGTTGCTTTTGGAGGGAGCATTTTACTATGTGTAATATTATTTTGTTATTGTAATATCTGTGTATTTATTATATTTATAAATGAAATAAAAAAAAATTAAAGTGTTTTGACTTGCACAAAAAATCAACATGATAATTACTTAAAATAATTAGTATCTATACATAATTATATAGAATAAAATAAATATTTAAAACTAAGGGATAACATACACGATAAGAATGTCAATAAAATAAAAGTAATGTCATTTATTTGAAATATAATTAGGTATATAAATAAAACGAAATATTTGGCATTTTAAATAATGAATTATGTTCATGATTTTTGTATACTTATTTTCAATAAGAAATCATAAAATAAATAATTTTATTTTTTTTATTTTACATACTAGATAAAATTATATTGCACAAAAGATAAAATAGTTGAATCAACAATTAATATTTTATATTCTTAGCATATTTTTAGTAAAACGAAAAAAAAAACAAAAAGAAAAGATTTGCATCAGTGTGTTACATTTTTCACAACCATGTAATTATATAAAATTGTCATCTACTGATTCGCAAGAAATTCATATAAGAAACACTGAGATACGTAGAAGATTGGGAGTTACGGTTGTCGTAGAAACAATGGCAAGGTTAAAGTGGTCATGGGCAAGTTGCCAGGCTCAAGATCAAAGATGGACAAAAAGGGTAGTGGAGTGGAGACCTCGTGAAGATAAAAGGAGGAAGACCTCACATACGACGATGGTCAGACAACATTAGAAGAATCGCTGGTGAATGGTTGATAAAAACATTTTGCGAATACAGTTTTGCATAAACCAGAGATATGAAGTGTTTTTTTCAGTATTTTTTATTTAGTCAAGGTTAACTTTAGTCATGTTTAGTTAGCCAGGCATATACATTTTAATTCTAGTCATGTTTATTTAGCCAGGCACAAACATTTTAACTTTAGTCATGTTTAGTTAGCCAGGCGTACACATTTTAACTTAAGTCATGTTTAGATAGCCAGGCATATACATTTTAATTTTAGTCATGTTTATTTAGCCAGGCACAAACATTTTAACTTTAGTCATGTTTAGTTAGCCAGGCACATACATTTAACTTAAGTCATCTTTAGTCAGCCAGGCACATAGATTTTAACTTAAGTCATGTTTAGTTAGCCAGGCATATACATTTTGATTTTAGTCATGTTTATTTAGCCAGGCAGATACATTTTAACTTTAGTCATGTTTAGTTAGCCAGGTATATAACTTTAGTCATGTTTAGTTAGCCAGGCATATACATTTTAACTTGTGATGAGGAATGTAAAAATTTGTACGACTGTTAATTAATTAATTTTTTATCAAGCAGTTGAAGTTCCTCCATTAGTTGTTACTTTATCGTCATCGACTTTTTCTCTGATTTTCTGCAAAACTGCGGCCAACTCTTTTGATGTTGTAGTTTTGAACTGAAATAAAAATTAACGAAACAAAATAAATATATGTGAAATTAAATGAATGCATAAAAACGAAAAAAGTGCATAAGAATATTATAATTATCGACATCTACGTATGGTTTAAAGCGCAAAAGACACAAGCCCATTTGACAGTTTAGAGGAAACAGGTTTAAAAAGATTGAGATTCTCAATTAATTAACTAATTTTAAATTAATTCAGAAGATGTCCTTTACGAGCATGTGCTTTTAAAGAATCAAGAAAGTCAATATAAATACATTCTCAAATATCTTATGTGACAATATGTTACATCTGTACACAAAACTATCTTCATTTATTGACGTGTGACTATTGGTTTTGTTAAATATTTTGATAACGATACATTATGTACTCGGGACACAATATGTGACGTTGCAACTGATCTTGTAAATAATATATTAACTCATTTTACCCAAAATGTTGACATAATATGTGTTTTTTGCTTTAAAACGTCAATATATCGTCGTTGCATATTCAAAAAGATACATGTGCCCACATTTTTATTTGGGCATACTCTTTCAAAACTATTCATTAAGGCATTTAAATTGTAGTTTGGACTTTTTATTGGCATGTGATATTATTCTTTAAGTATTGAATTTTAATATTTGATACTAAGAATCACTTTATAAAATGGTTATGATGTCATTATAAACAGTTTATTCTAGAAATGTCAAAACATTTATGAATTCACATGTCCCTTTTTGAATATGCAACGATGATATGGTGTTCCTTTTCTCTGCCAACCCTGCTTGGGTTAAGGCATGAGGGAATAGTAGTAGTAGTAATAGAAGAAATAGAAATAATTTCATAATATATGTGGGGTTCACATGCAAAGTCACACAGATACTAAAACATTGAAACTAAGAATACAGCACATAGCAGCAATTTTGAAGATAAATCAGTATTTTAGAACTGATTTATTCGAGAATAGAAGCAGATTTTAATTGTATAGATTATACTACAGTATAACCAATGAATTAAATACAAACATTTCTACATTCATAGTTAAATATTTATCAGGTTATATTGACTTAAAAATATTTCTATATTTTTTTTTGCACATGACAATTTTAGAACAACACACATTAAGGAATGAAAAATAAGAGATACAAAGAAAGAAAGAAAGAATAAAAAATAGAATAATGATAACAAAAATGTAGGTATATTACACATAAAATAGTTATAACAATACAAATAAGTGTATATCATCGTTGCATATTCAGAAAGAGGAATGTGCAAACCTTTTATTAAGGTATACTCTTTAATAACTGTTCATTAGGGCATGAAATTTGTTGTTTGGACTTTTTATTGGCATGTGATATTATTTTAGTATTGAATTTTAATAAAAATAAAATAGTCATGATGTCATTTTAAGCAGTTTATTCTAGAAATGTCAAAACATTCATAAATTCACATACCCCTTTTTTGAATATGCGAGATCATAGCTTAATCTGCAAATCAATTTACTTAAAAAAAAAATGTGATGATATGAAGTGGTGAGATTACGACTATTTTAGTGATTTCTTCCATCTAACCACGTCAAATCAATAAAAATCACAAAGAAAAGAAAAATTGCTATATTAACCAAAAAGGGAAAATACGTGGCATAATAGCGATGTAAATTCATATTCCTTACCCCGCTGACTCTCTTCTGCACTAGAAGTTGGCTGTACAGTCTCCATCCTTCAGCCTCTCCACCATATTTCTGTAACTCTGTCTTTTCCAACTTGAAGAGTGCCGCACCGTTTAGCCCTCGCAACTTCTTGCGGAGATCTTCATTGAAACATTTAGCTTCTAACCAACTTTGTACTTCGGTGGCAGAAGATGACTGAAATAAATAATGTAATAAATTATTTTACTGTTAATTAAAAATGAACATTGTTAATCCAGTTATAAAAGAGTTTGTATCGTTATTTGCTGTATTTGTTTTAAAATATAACGCAAGTTACAGTTAGCCATTACAGTTCATTTCAAATAGTTTACAGCTATAAAAAAATATATTGAATAAGTTGTTATCTCAAAATGCCTTTTTACAGTTAAAGTCAAGCAGACTTATGGCCGGTTTCAATAATCTATCTATCTATTGTGTTTTATATTTTAAATCATACATTTCAATCGACAGTCACGGATAGATAGGTTATTGAAACCGGCCATTAATAATTTGATCAATCTAAACTATTTTTGTATACTTTGTGTGAGTTAAGAGATAATAAATGAGTCATATTATAAGGTTGTACATCATTTATGATATCATCCCTCTTCTGACTAACTGTCGTATCTGACATTTTTGGCGAAATCGAGTTATGATCACCTATGTGTATTTATATATGTATGCCCTGCATGTTCTCACTGAAGATCACACCTGCAACTGTTACCGTTACCCTGGAACAGCTTTCTGATTTGTTGTCGTATTTAGGAATAATTCTAAATAAAATGTGTGATCGTAGGTATTTACGAATAATTCTAAATAAAATGTGTTGTCGTATCTACAAATTCCTCGAAATTTCATCACAAAAATGATACTGAGATATATAAGAATACAAATAAAGTAATGTAATATATTTACACTGTATCATATAACTAGGAGAGACGAAATATGCCCGGCGTAACACTAAAAACGCTCTCCTGAACAATTTATATTTTAGTAGATACGACTGTTAGTCAGAAGAAGGACGATATAATAGAGACCATGGTCCTAACGAATTGTACATTCAAAGAAAACATGATCCAGAGTGTCTACATTTTATTCACACTCACAGTATTCACTATTGGTAATATCATAATACCAAACCTGTGAAAATGAGATGTCACAATACAGCAGACGTGTCCTAGATGCAGCATACAAATTAATGAAATACCAGTTTTGGGATATTTACATATCGACTGTGCTCAGGACAAAGGTTTCAAACCACATATATGTAAAATTTTATAGGAGAAGCAAAATATTGTAATATTAAGAAAATGTCCGGGGGTCCTAAGGGGTCCGTGGTTCGATACCAGGTGCCGGCAAACTCCCCTTTCACGACACAAGCTTTTAGTAGCTTACTGTGAAAGGTGTATAAGGTTGTATTTGGGTTTATAACAAACAAAACCCAGATATATCTTTTTTTAAAAAAAAAAAAAAAAAAAAAAAAAAAAAGTCAAATTATTGACATGATTATTTTACCATCTTATTTTTATTTTTATTTTTTATTTTTTTATTTTATAGTTTACGCAAACATACAGTTATTACAATACATAGGTAATACAAATAGATAAAAAAATCGGCACATAAACCAGCAAAGTTTTTATATAAGTTTTTTATTATGTCCTTTCCCCACATCCCTTACCCTTTTCCCCACATCCCTTACCCTTTCCCCACATCCCTTACCCTTTTCCCCACATCCTCCACCCCCAAGTGATCTCATATGTTTATTTTTCTATCTTTTAGTAATACATAGTTTTCTTTTTCTAACAATACAAATTTTTGTACGTTTTTTCTTCTTCTTTTCTGCTTTTTATGTTTCAAACTGTATTTTGGTATGTTAGCGATGGCTGCTTGTGTGATATGCTAGTGAGAACAAATGAATGAGCGGAATATGTGATACTTAAATAATTTACTTATCTGTGGTACATGTTTGTGGATGACAGCTGAGTTATGAACGACTTTTTTCTATTTTGTAAACCATATTTATAGTTGTTATCTGTTATGTACTTTTACCAATAAATAAAATAAAAAATAAAAATTCAAGAGAAAATATTTAGAAATCATCAAGATATAAGCAAAAAACAAAATTTTGATTAAGTCCTTTGTACTGACATACTTTAGCAACATGTTAAAGAGATATACAAGACACAAATGATTGATTTTAAAATATAAAACCACTTTTGCCAAAATTGTGGTTTGTAGTCTTTGTCCTGAGCACAGCCAATATGAAATTATGACATGGATGGGGTTGATGCTTTATATAGATTGATATTCAAATACCTGGTTAATAAAAAGATCTGGTGTTTTCATTATATCCAATTTTTTTCTGTTCTCTCGCATTGCCAAGATGATTTTGAGCTCTTCCTGCATATCTTCACCCCCCAAACTCTTAACACTTTTGGCAGCTGGAAGCAAATTAAGATTTTTATAATAAAACCAGTCAAACAAATCGATTGGAGAACCATGTTCACACAATGAAGTTACATTATGCAGAATGCAATTAGAAGAAGTTACAGAGGTGTTCCATTACTTACAAGCTGGCCTAAATTCGAGGTCATGTTATGTGTAAACTAAGCTTAACAAGTTTTCCATATAATATAATTATATAAATTACACAGGTCTACAAAAAAAATATTTTTGAAAATTGTTTTAGTTTTGATAACTGATTTTTATGTAGTTTTTGGTGCTGATTTCAGAAATGATATTGGTTTTATTCCATCACGTAAGACAAAGTCATAAAAAAGCCATTCTTTATATCAGTATTAAGTATCAACAGTGATATTAAAACATTTTAAACACAGGTTTATCATAAAAAAGATGAAGAAAAGTTGTCAATGCTGTACTAAAACACAATAACAAGTCTTTGTGGTAACATTTTCTTTTTCCTTCAAAACTTCTTTTTGTAGTTTTTCCGCTGTAGAGTTGAGGATTTTCTCTTGTTGACATCCAACAGTAGTCAGTCATCACGTTAACGTTCCAACGTACTTGATATAGCTGCGTTTCATTTCTTTCATATCGTGTTGGAATCGTTCTCCTTGTTCTTCACTTACTGGTCAAAAATTTTCTGGAAAATAGTCCAGATGAGAATGAAGGAAATGCACTTTTATACTCATGTTGCAGCCCAACAGTTTGAAGTTATTTAACATACCGACAACAATATTCCTATAGTTTGGATCTTTTTTATTTCCTTGAAAGCCAGTAACCACTTGTTTAAAAGACTTCCATGCTTTTCTTTCGTGGCTTACCATTTTCAACTCGAAGGTTTCATCCTTCATAAGTTTCCTAATATTAGGCCCAGCAAATATCCCTTCTCTGGTGGAAGTAAAATCTTTTTAGGATCCACTAAACTCTCCTTCTTAACATTCTTATCTCCAGGAACCAAATTTCTTCGTACTGGCCATTCTTTCTTAACATAATGTTGTTGAGCATTCAAAGAGAAAGCAGGGGAACTTTGTGTAGCCACTCTGTAGGCCTAGTAACATAGGGATCACTAACAGATCTCACAAATGGTCCAATTATGATCAGAGTAATTAATTTTGTTATGGACCAATTCAAGGTTCTTATAACATTCTTTTAAATGAACTGAATGTCCTACTGGTACAGATGCATACAGGTCGCCAAGAGACAAGGTACAGGTAAAAATCAAGCCCATGAGGGACAGGGCGCATGGCTAAAGAAATATTGAAAGTAGTAGTTGTTATAAATATCTTTTTAACAAAATCAGAAATGTTTCTCTGTTGCTTTTTGACAGTTTCAGTCCCACAAATATTACAAAAACAATCGGGGGAGTTTATACAACCTCTAGAAGCCATTTCTAAACGCAAAACTAAATTTCACTTCACCGAAGAAACTGTTCAGAGAAGTTTCATCCATACTGAGAGGAAAGTAGAAAGGCGGTAAGTCTAGTATGAACCAGATTTTTCTATGGTACTGTAGAGTTTTTTTTTTTTTACGTTCAAACCAAAATTTAGACTAATTACATTAGTAAGTTAACTTATTTGACTAAATATTGTAATATAAAATTATTATTTTGGATTTAGTACTTAATGCAGAAATGAGTAAAAATTTAATATGTGATTTGTGGGTAAACGGAGGGTGATTGAACTTTTTCATTATTTTTCCAGTATTCTACGCAACAGAACACATAAGAATCACTAAAAAATATTGAAACAATTGTTTCATTGTAGACCTGTGTTATCACTTTTGGTGTCCAAAGGCAATGTTCACCAATTCTGCCATTCTCATTGTCACAATATAATGTTCATCAATTGAGAAATATTTAATACACAATAGAAGCAACCATTTTTATCGGGGATTTTCTACTTGTGATCTCAAGAAGATTAAAATCTTCCATCTAAATCATGGGTGGCCAACCATTACAACAATATACTCCATATATGGAACATTTACCAATTCACGTTAAAATTTCTACCCCCCCCCCTCCATCACCAAATTTTCAAAATGGTGTAGAAATTTGAAATGTTTCAAAACTTCTCGGTTTTCTTTGCAAATATTTTCTCAAAACACCTCTTTCAAAAAAGTAATGGGTACTTGTACCGACTATTATAAAAAAAGTGTGCATATACTTTGCGGGCCACAAGTAGACACCCAACGGGCTGCATGTGGCCCGCGGGCCACGGGTTGGCCACCCTTGATCTAAATGGTATTAGGACGTTCAGATCAAAAATGACTATATATATTGTGTTGAATTTATAAGTTTATTTAAATTACTGGTTCAACTTTTATTTAAAATAAGATGCTGTTTATACTTACATACAGAATTGAATTTAGACTTAGGATCTTCTTTTGGTGTTTCTGGCTGACTCTTTGGTTGTGCCATTTCAGTTTTTGCGGGTAATGGAGGGGGCTGTGGTGGAGCAGGGGGAGGCTTTGGTGTGGTGGGGGTGAGAGGCAAATCAAATACGGAATCCAAATCTGGAAAAAATACCAACATTAAAAATAACAAATAATGTAATAAAGTAAAAGATATATTTACCTATCTAACCATAAAACCAAGAAACAAAGTTAGACAAGAGACTATCTACTATAATATATAATGGACATACAGTTCATCCTCTCTGTGCCTTAAAGGTTAAGACAATCAGGATTGGTGGCATATCTTATCGCTGAACTAAAAATGTTAAATGTCTTAAAACGTGATATTTTACAAACTGTCTATCTATCTATACCCCCACGCCATGTCCCAGGAGTGGTAGGCAGAGAGAACGGAACGCCATATAGATCTATCCTTACTAACTTCTTTCGCTTCCTCCACATTCATCCAGTTTCTCATACATGTTCGCCGATTTCTCTTACTCAACACGCGGCCGTCCTTAAGGATTTGATCCACGTGCTCAAGCCACGTGGTTCTTGGCCATCTGCGCTTCCTCACACCTCCTCTTTCAGACAAATACATCCTCTTTCTCATTCTTTCATCTTGCATTCGCTCAACATGTCCAAGCCATCGTATTTTACAAACACCTGTCATTAACAAGATGGTATACTTACTCTTTGCCAGAAATTCCATGGGACAGCAGAGAAAAAACTATGATGAATGAAATTAAAAAACAAATGTTTTTTTACACTTTATTGTTTTTTATTGAGATAGACGACTTTCGTCTTATAGGGACATTGTCAATCTGTATGTATGTCTGCTAATATTTTTCTCTCAATAAAAAGCAAACCAATAAAAAAAACATTTGTTTTTTAATTTCATTATGGAGTTCCACTACCCTAACACTGACAGTGAATAGAAAAAACTATATTTGTCAAAACAACATGGACACAAAACGAATGAGATAGTATGATTCATTTCTAAAACTTCACACAATTTATCGTTGTTGCATATTCAAAATGGGGTATGTAAATTTATAAATGTGTTGACATTTCTAGAATAAACTGCTTATAATGACATCATAACCATTTTATAAAGAGATTCTTAGTATCAAATATTAAAATTTAATATTTTAAGAATAATATCACATGCCAATAAGAAGTCCAAACAACAATTTTAATGCCCTGATGAAAAGTTTTCAAAGAATATGCCTAAATAAAAATGTTGCGCATCCTTCATTTTGAATAATATGCAAAGACGTTATTAACTATTTGATTGAGATAAGATATTTTCCACACAAGAGAAAGTGTGAGATTCCATAATGACATAGATAAATATATATGTACAGTCGATTCCACATAATTGGGACACATCGAGCCTAAAACATTTTGTCCCAATTAAGCAAATTTCACTTTTTTTTAAATTCATTTATTTGGTTTTGGCAACTAAGGTCATTAACCAGTAATACACACATAAAATTAAACAATGCATATTTTTTTTTCAATTATTTTATTTTATAAACTCTTGAAAACTGTAAATTACATATAGGTTATATAAATTATCATATAAATTACAAATATGTAATAACAATAAACTTTTAAGAAAAAAATAATTCCGAATTATCAAAATAAATGGTTAGGTACATACAATTTAATTCAATGCAAAGTGTAGTCTGTCTTTTGTTTTTGTAACATTTCTTTGTTCATATTTTTTCTTGTGAATATGTGTAACATAATAATGTGCTGTATCTTAAATTTATTGTCCCAATTAAGCGGAAAGTTGTCCCAATTAAACATATAAATTAACTATTGGTTTCTGTTCTTTGAAATTTGTCCCAAATAAGCGGCAGTCCCAATTAAGCGGAATCGACTGTATTTGAAACAAATAAATAATATACTTACCAATTTTAATTTAGTCTCAAAACCGTCACCAGTATTATGAACAATGACAAACGGACCAGACACAAATATGCGACAAAAAACGGAGCAACCAGAGAAATATAGCAAACAGAAATCAAACCTTTATGTTGTCTGTTTTATATACATACAACTGGCAAGTTTCTATTTATGAAAATATTTTCTTTTATACATATTTAAAAAATCATTAATCTAGTCATAATCTTGCCACTGAATATCCTCACATTTTTTTTTATGTTAATTGTTTTGTAAATGATGACGTGCAAGGAGAATAAAATAAATAAATAAATGATAGAAGTTCAGTATGAGTTTTATACAGTTTTACATTTCGACTGTCCAGTTTCAACCATGGTCAACAAGTCGAAATTTTTGATTTAATTGGAAATTCGTGAAATCAACTCCACTCCATCAATTCCACAAACAAATAACTTTAAAAACAAACGGTTCCTTTCATATTTGAAATATTAAGTTAATGAAAAAAATATGTATCTTTTTTCAATTCCACAAATAAATATTTCGAATTGTTTAACTATGAATGGAATAAAGACAACATAATGCCTCTAACCATAGACAAACGAGACTTGCGGCGCGGTACATTTTAGCGGAATTTTTGTGTTCCTACATCGATGGCCTTCAAGCATTAGCAATGTATTGTCTTACAACTAACGTCAGTTTAAAACTGGATGCAAATTTGATCGGTTTCATAACTGATTTTTTCTTTGAATTACCAATCTAGTATATCTTTGCCTCTAACAGTGCAATTATTATATAATAGATGTGACAATTGTGGTAGGTTTATTTTTTTAATACTTGAAAAAATAAACACAAAAGGTAGTTTCAAACTTGGTCTGCGAATCTGACACATATCGTCCCTCTTCTGACTTACTGTCGTCTCTGACATTTTTGGCGAAATCGAGTTGTGATCACCAATGTGTATTTATGTGTGCCCTGCATGTTCTCACTGAAGATCACACCTGTAACTGTTACCGTTATTCTGTAACAGCATTCTGATTTGTTGTCGAATTTACGAAATATTCTAAATAAAATGTGTTGTATCTACAAATTCTTCAAAATTTCATGACGAAAATGATTCTGAGATATATAAGAATACAAATAAAATAATGTAATATATTTACACTCTATCATATAACTAGGAGAGACGAAAATATGCACGGCAAAACACTAAAAACGCTCTCCTGAACAATTTACATTTTAGCAGATGCGACTGTTAGTCAGAAGAGGGACGGTGTGTGTTTTGGTAATTACAGTGTTTTTACTTAGCGGGGCAGTATAGTACAAGTTTTACACCACTTAAATATAGTGCTAGTTCTATGTTACTAAGCGTAGCGTAAAAACTCGTACTGAGCGCAAGTCTGGGGGAAGAACACAAATGGACAAAACACAATGATACAAAAAATACACATTTATTCAGGACAAGTACAATATTAACATACAAATTTGTAAAAAAAATGATAAAAATATAATTATCATACATAAACATAATGATGAACAAGGCACTTAATTATGGACATAATAATACAAAAAAAGGTGTAATGAGTTTAAAATAGGTCACAGAACTTTTGTAGTTTTCATACATTAAATGCTTAGATCATCATCATCATCATGATGATCTACAAAAGTTGAAGATATTAAATGCTTAGATACATAAAAAAAATTAAGCAACCCTGTTTTTTGTGGATAGACTAATAAAATGAATTATCTCATAGCCTATTTTAAATGTGTAACGACAACATGTACGTTTTATCAGCAAGGAGTTTCGTTACAATATCCATAAAAAAAGGTGCACCGTTTCTTCTAACTGTAGTTTTTTTTAAAATTTATTGTGAAAAGATCTATATCAGTCGACAGTAGGTATAGTATCGCTTGTTATAAATGGAAGAAGACAATTTCCTTCCGTGTTATTAAAAGGAATATCAGGGGTGAGAAAAAGAGCAAAAAAAATTATAAAAACATACGCCAAATTTAAAATTGAATTTTCACAAGTGGGTAGCCAATGGACAATTTTAATTTGTGTCGTTTATCTAAAATTCACCCATTGGAACAGAGAGGACGACTTGTATGTTAATAAGAGCCCTACTCGCCTCACAGAGATAAAATTTGAAATTGAGTTTTTAAAAAAAGTTATTGGACCTGGAGCACATGAAGAATGTAAAAATAAATGAAGTCATTCAAAAATATTTTTATTTCTATATACCTCCTAAATTTTTCATGAAAACATTGTGCAGTATGCACAAAAATGCAGTACAAATACAAAAAGTAATATGCACAAAGACACACTACAAATACAAAGAGTAATACAAAATATGCTAGAAGGAAACTATTGTCACCAACAAGAGAGCTATAGCTACAATGATTATGGAAATGTGTGCTAAGTCCAAACATTCAAGTAGAATTAAATGTACAAAATACAAAAAGTAATTTGCACAAAGACACACAACAAATATAAAGAGTAATAATATAGTGTATGTTAGGGGAAAACTACTGTCACCAACAAGAAATCTATAGCTACAATGATTATGGAAATGTGTGCTAAGTCCAAACATTCAAGTAGAATTAAATGTACAAAATACAAAAAGTAATTTGCACAAAGACACACAACAAATATAAAGAGTAATAATATAGTGTATGTTAGGGGAAAACTGCTGTCACCAACAAGAAATCTATAGCTATGAGTGATAATTATTAGCAATGAGTGATAATGAAGTAGGCAACAACGAAGAAGTGGTAGTAGAAATTTGTCTTCAACAAATATACGATTTTGCATTATCATATAAAGCAGACTTTCAAGGACATAAATTATTGTTATGGAACAAACCAATCCAATTCTTGAATTCATTAGAAAAAGGAACCAAGCTACAAAACCTGAACTTTCTCACAAGCGATTTAAAAGAGATAATAGGAGATTGGATGAATCAACAGGATGGTCAAACTCTACCAGAAGACTGTCCCTTCATGAATTCTTGGACAACCTTGATAGAAGTAGCCTCAAACCGACCATCTTACATGACATTGTTCCCCTCGGGACAAATACTAGACTCGCTAGAAAAATTGGCGTCGACAAGAGAGAAGCAGATGAAGAAAGAGATATTTGCAAACAACAGGCAGAACACTGGATGCGACATTTCCGAGAGAAGCTCAAAGAAACGCAAGGTAATTATAAATAGAATTTATTTAATACTTTGTTCATCTTCCCTACTATTAATATAGTATGAGTAATCTCTATTTATAATTACAGATGACTCGGGAAGAGGATATCAATTGTTCGGAGCAGTCTACCATGCTAAAGACAAATATTAGCACCTTCACGTCATACATGACTGCAGATTCGCCAGCTCACAGTGCAAATGCGCTATTCTCGCTAGAGTGCCTTGCAAGAGGAGAACCGGAGGGAGAATTAAGTCTTCTACAATGATTATGGAAATGTGTGCTAAGTCCAAACATTCAAGTAGAATTAAATGTACAAAATACAAAAAGTAATATGCACAAAGGCACACAACAAATAAAAAAGGTAATATGCGCAAAGGCACACTACAAATATGTTCGGGAAAGACTACCGTCACCAACAAGAGAGCTATAGCTACAATGATTATGGAGATATGTGCTAGGTCCAAACATTCAAGTAGAATTAAATGTAAAAAACACATAAAGTTATATGCGCAAAGGCACACAACAAATATAAAGAGTAATAATATAGTGTATGTTAGGGGAAATCTACTGTCACCAACAAGAAAGCTATAGCTACAACGATTATGGAAATGTGGGCTAAGTCCAAACATTCAAGTAGAATTAAATGTACAAAATACATAAAGTTATATGTGCAAAGGCACACAACAAATAAAAAAGGTAATATGCGCAAAGGCACACTACAAATATGTTCGGGAAATACTACTGTCACCAACAAGAGAGCTATAGCTACAATGATTATGGAGATATGTGCTAGGTCCAAACATTCAAGTAGAATTAAATGTACAAAATACAAAAAGTAATATGCACAAAGGCACACAACAAATATAAAGAGTAATAATATAGTGTATGTTAGGGGAAACCTACTGTCACCAACAAGAAAGCTATAGCTACAATGATTATGGAAATGTGTGCTAAGTCCAAACACTCAAGTAGAATTAAATGTACAAAATACATAAAGTAATATGCACAAATGCACACTACAAATATGTTCAGGAATTACTACCATCACCAACAAGAGAGCTAAAGCTACAATGATTATGGAAATATGTGCTAAGTCCAAACATTCAAGTAGAATTAAATGTACAAAATGCAAAAAATAATATGCACAAAGGCACACAACAAATAAAAATAGTATTATGCACAAAGGCACATTACATTAAATATAGTAATATGCACAAAGGCACATTACATTAAATATAGTAATATGTACAAAGGCACATTACAAATAAAAATAGTAATATGCACAATGTTTTCCTCACACAAAGAGGGATGGAAAAGTTAAAATTGTACAATTTTAAATACATTGCATTTAACCAACTAGGTATTATTTATGTTATTAATTTAAATAAAGACACTTGTATTCCAATTAAAATAATCATGAGTAGAGCTAGCGAATCCGCTAGTAGAGCTGATAAATATTTATGATGCTTCTACAGATATCTTTGGTGGCGTCTCTTTGACGTCAAGAGACGCTAGACGCTGAATTCCGCGGGTACATACATACTTATACAAAAATGTAACATGTAATAATTGGTCAGTAAGTGATGTACATTGAGACAATTGCATGGTGGGTGTATTACATTATCAACATGGGTTCAACTAACACGAAGGAAGAAGTCATCGTGGCACAAGGGGACAACTCATCGTTCCACTTGTCAATTACCTCGCTGACACTAGTAGTAGCCATTGCCATGTTTCTCATAATATGGCTATTATGGATACAGTATCACAAGGTGCTGACACGCAACATCCTGCAGTGGATAGACACGACACCAAGGGATATCATACCATCTGATATCCATGTCATCTCCAGACCAAATATGTTAATCGTGTGTTCATATCTAATGATCACAAATAAAAATAGTCATATGCACAAAGGCACAATACATTAAAAATAGTAATATGCACAAAGGCACATTACAAATAAAAATAGTAATATGCACAAAGGCACATTAGAAATAAAAATAGTAATATGCACAAGGGCACACTACAAATAAAAATAGTAATAAGCACAAAGACACATTACAATTAAAAACAGTAATATGCACAAAGGCACTAATAACATCAACAAAAGAGTCTTTCCGATTGGTCAAATGCAAGGCCACATTAGGATTGAAGGATAAAGTAGCAGGAGACAGAGAGGCAATAACAATACCAAGAGTAATAGCATGCCTTCCTGAGATTGCCATGCATATAATGACATAAGCTGAGTTTATCACTCCAATAACTTATGGCATGATTGGTCAGAGGGTAGGCCTGAAGGAATCCCAAATACCAAGAGCATATCTACATCACTTAACCGCTTCCATTTTACCCAATATTGATGACTTAAATGAAACTCTGAGTGGTCTTATGATTCCCTATCTGATATAATAAATAAAAAGAATAAAGAATGGACTAGTTCAACGAATGCCATGAAATACACTAAAGTGATACAATACTTTGAAAACACTTACAATTCAAGCCTTTTCACTCAAGCCAATAGAGTTGCATTTCTAGCACACTTTGGAATTGTCAAAAATGGCATATTAGATTCTGAGAGGAAGGTCTATGGTGAAGCCTGTCTTAAGAGTCCTGAGAGAGAATTATGGTGTTGTGGGTAATGTGGTTTAATGAGTGATCATCAGTGTAGAGATAATCAACATAATTTTGAGTTTAATTTAGTATTTATATAGTATTAATGTTTGACTTGTGG
The DNA here is from genome assembly GCA_947579605.1 of Athripsodes cinereus. Lineage (NCBI taxonomy): Eukaryota > Metazoa > Arthropoda > Insecta > Trichoptera > Leptoceridae > Athripsodes > Athripsodes cinereus. Next base: position 5,126,822 of record OX388328.1, read on the forward strand.
CAACACCGAATGTGTAAGTACAGATAATGTACCTACCAACCACGGTTTCCATCGTGGTACCTACAAGTGAGTCATTAACTCTCTCGCTTCGTTGATATGGTGGTCTTCTAAGATTTTCATGTCATTAAAGTGGGATCAGTTAAATTTCATGTCACCTGGCGGAATTCCGGGTGGCGTCTCTTCGACGTCAAGAGACGCTAGACGCTGAATTCTGCGGGTACATACATACTTATACAAAAATGTAACATGTAATAATTGGTCAGTAAGTGATGTACATTGAGACAATTGCATGGTGGGTGTATTACATTATCAACATGGGTTCAACTAACACGAAGGAAGAAATCATCGTGGCACAAGGGGACAACTCATCGTTCCACTTGTCAGTTACCTCGCTGACACTAGTAGTAGCCATTGCCATGTTTCTCGTAATCTGGCTATTATGAAGACAGTGTCACAAGATGCTGACATGCAACATCCTGCAGTGGATAGACACGACACCAAGGGATATCATAACATCTGATATCCAGTAATATGCACAAAGGCACACAACAAATTAAAAAGGTAATATGCGCAAAGACACATTACAAATAAAAATAGTAATATGCACAAAGACACATTACAAATAAAAATAGTAATATGCACAAAGGCACATTACAAATAAAAATAGTAATATGCACAAAGACACATTACAAATAAAAATAGTAATATGCACAAAGGCACATTACAAATAAAAATAGTAATATGCACAAAGACACATTACAAATAAAAATAGTAATATGCACAAAGACACATTCCAAATAAAAATAGTAATGTGCACAGACACATTACAAATAAAAATAGTAATATGCCCAAATACTGGCATCATCATAAATCATCAAAGTTGTGACCTTATAATCAAGTGCAGTGTTCCGCGCTAATAATTATTTATATTAATGAATTTTTATTATCATATAACTACCGATCAATTAGATTGGACGTGAGATACAACTTACATTGGAGCATATCCAGTTGTACCACCTCAAAATATTATCGAACAATATGGAAGAGTGCGGCCAGAGATGCACCCAGTGAGGAGGAGATGAACAAACAGGACGAGATTGCGTCATCTTTGAGAAATATGAAGAGAGCGAAGAAAGCCAAACAGCAACCCAAAGACACAGCCCTGGAGATACTGAATACGGACATAGACAAGGATTTGAATGTACTTCGGCGAGGAATACTCAAAATGGGCAGAAGGGACATAAAACTATTACAATGAAAGAGCAGTCATTGGAGCAAGAGGAGGAGATGATGACGAAGCTGTACCACTGCAACAAATCGGTGAATTCTGGCAGTCATCAAGAGACAATAAAGATGTTGAAAAGAAGCCTTGGAAAATCGCGATGTACCATTTTGGAACTGCAAAACCGCACTGGCACTTTGTATACTGCGCTCGAAGTAAACAGTGGGGACACAATTCACAATTTGGCAGGTCTATACGATCAACCTCCTATAGAAGTAAAGGCACTAAGTGTCTCACTTGCCTTTATGAGTATCTTTATTTCGGTGATTCTTGTCAGGTGGTACTGGAAATTATTTGTTCCGGCGATAATCTTAAGGTGGTACTGGAAATTGTCAGAAGAAGAGATCTCGAAGCTTGCCAGTGTTTCTTTCATCAGGTGCGAGATAAAAGCGGAGACACCAGCCAAAGAAGTGAGTACATGCCTGAATGTGAGGAAAGGAGATGTGATTTATCTTCCATTCAAAGCCCAACATCTGGAATGGGGATTGAAGTATTGGGTGAAAGCCTTGATAGCACCGATTCAGCTCTCATTCTACAAGGGAATGAAATACATCTCCAATCCGAAGAAACAAGACTCGTATGTGAACGATATGGTGGACCACTTGATAGACAAAAATGATCTAGCAGATTTACAGTGCAAAATCATCAACTTGTGAACCTACTGGTTGACGAACGGGCTATTAATGAAAGCAGAGCTTTCAAATTATTATCGAAGAACACTAAAGGGTTTGACATCCTCTTCAAACCCAGGGCAGACACAAGGATTAAAACAGCAATCACCCTCGCTCGTATTCTGGTATTTCAGGAATCGAGAAACAAAAGATTTGAAAGAGCAAAATTCGACGAACTCAATATAACTTATGATGTGCAGCTGAGAAGTGTACGTTAGTTGCGCAAGAACTAAATTACCTAGGAAATGTCTTAACACAGGGAGGCAATCAACCTCAGACGATACATGAGCTGTCTATTGCAGACACCCCTGTACCTACAACACGAAGGAAGCTACGAGCGTTTTTAGGTCTCTGTAACTGGCTCTGAGAGTATGTTCACAGCTTTGCTGAAATAGCGGCCCCTCTTACAGACCTCTTAAGCACAAAGATACCATACAAATGGAATGCGGAAGCGGATTCTGCAATGCGGAAAACCAAAATGGAGTTATTTTGTATGCAAGCTCTCGATTCTCGGCAGCCGAACAGAGGTGGCACTCCAATGAACAGGAGGCGTACGCGGCGGTATGGGGCATTCTTAGGTATCGACCATTTCTAGAATTAGCGTCTTTCACATTACGCATGGATAATAGGGCTCTCACGTGGCTACACAAGGCCAAAGATGAAAGGGCCAAGTTAACGCGTTGGGCTTTGTTATTGCGGGAGTTTAACTTCATGATCGAGCACTGCCCGGGGAAAGAGAATGAACTCCCAGACCACTTATCTAGGGACCCACAGGGAGGTCCCGAGGGAGAGATAGGGGGTATAAAACGTGCTATGTATCCCGATGTGAGGTAAGAGGGATGGAAAACGGAGCGGACGGTCCCGCAAGTGATGCAAATCGACGCGGCACCTCCTGACGGCGACGCCTCAGTGTTCGTTAGCCGCCGTAGTTCGGGGAAGTCAATGTGCAAACGCGAAGCTCTGCAGGCTGTTAGAATACGTAGGGAGTGCCGAGCGTGACTCGCAACGCGTAGACGCCAGAGGTAGACAATTGTTATGCCTTTATACAGTGAGAGACGGAACGTTACATCGAAAAGGGGTAGAAGAACAAGATGTACGATTAGTAGTGCCCCGATTTATGATACCTAAAGTATTGAAATCTTATCATGACGATCCTTTAGCGGGTCACCCAGGGGAACAAGAGACAGTAAGAGCTATTCAAGTCTTCTACGTCTGAACCCCTGATCACCTGAACAGCATCCAAATTCCATACTATAAATATATCTTAGAAACAATTCAGCAACGGACAAAGGCGTCAATACTCTCTTGAAGGTGGCAGCTGTGAAAGAATTGGGAGAGCAGGCAACTCTCAAATTTCTATAACACCTGGAATTGGAACCTTTAGCTACAGCGTTCAAGCGCGTTCTATGCGCATTTATTCTGGCACTTGGAAATTCGTAGTTGTCCATTATGGAACCAAGCGAATTCATTGGAACTTCATCTATATCTTTACGACTCCACAGTGGGGACATGCCTCCAGGTTTGGAAGGACTATTCATCAAGAACCCTATAAATGTCAAGAAATTACATGCCTGGCTTGTCTTTGCAAGTGCCTTTATCCCGGGATAGTCGTCAAGCTTAACAAGATATTCTCCAAAAGCGTGATATTGAGGTTTGCTCTTGTGCCTTTCATAAACTTGAAGTGGACAGTTGGGAACGAACAGAGTTCCTCAAAATCATGTAATCTGAGTGTTCCTCGAGGGGAATTCATACATTTCTCCAAGAAGGCGCAACATCTGTAATGGGGGAGCAAGCGATGGTGCGAGAAGTTGTGTCGCTCGAAACACTTCAGGCACCTCGTATTCGACAAGAGACCGGCTTCATTTGGAAATCAATCCTCGTTATACGGATGCGAGTAATGATTCAAGAGAAATTATTCAAATGGAACAAGTCGGAGAATACAGGTGCCTTACATTAAATTATATAACATTTTTAGAAGAACAAACTTGTGCTTATAATACTAGCAATACATGAAGTCAGTGGTATGAATACTCGACTGAACCAATATGAAAATCATCAAAGATGTGACTTTATAATCAAGTGCAGTATTCCCCGGTAAGAATTATTTACATTAAAGAACTTTTATTATCATATAATTACCGATCAATTAGATTGGAGGTGAGATACAAATTATATTGGAGCATAGCCAGTTGTACCACCTCAAAATGTTATCGAACAATATGGAAGAGTGCGGCCAGAGATACACCCAGTTCTTGGAGGAGGAGATGAACAAACAGGACGAGATTGCGTCATCTTTGAGAAATATGGAATGCGAAGAAAGCCAAACAGCAACCCAAAGACAGCCCTGGAGATACTGAATACGGACATAGACAAGGATTTCAATGTACTTCAGTGCAGCGAGGAATACTCAAAATGGGCAGAAGGGACACAAAACTATTACAATGAAGGAGCAGTCACTGGAACAAGAGGAGGAGGAAATGTTGACGAAGCTGTACCACTGGAATAAATCGGCGAATTCTGGCAGTCATCAAGAGACAGTAAAGATGTTGATAAGAAGCCTTGGAAAATCGCGATGTACCATTTCGGAACGGCAAAACCGCACTGGCACTTTGTATACTGTGCTCGAAGTAAACAGTGGGGACACAATTCACAATTTGGCAGGTCTATTCGATCAACCTCCTATAGATATAAAGGCATTAGTGTCTCACTTGCCTTTATGAGTATATTTATTCCGGTGATTCTCTTCAGGTGGTACTGGGCATTGTCAGAAGAAGAGATCTCGAAGCTTGCCAATGTTTCTTTCATCAGGTGTGAGATAAAAGCGGAGACACCAGCCAAAGAAGTGAGTACATGCCTGAATGTGAGGAAAGGAGATGTGATTTATTTTCCATTCAAAACCCAACATCTGGAAGAATTGGGTGAAAGCCTTGATAGCACCGATTCAACTCTCGTTTTACAAGGGAATGAAATACATCTACGATCCGAAGAAACAAGACTTGGACGTGAACGATACGTTGGACCACTCGATAGACAAAAATGATCTAGCAGATTTACAGTGTAAAATACTCAACTTGTGCACCTACTGGTTGACAAACGGGCTTTTAATGAAAGCAAAGCTTTCAAATTATTATCGACGAAAACTAATGAGTTTGACATCCTCTTCGAACCCAGGGCAGACACAAGGATTAAAACAGCAATCACCCTCGCTCGTATTCTGGTGTTTCAGGAATCGAGAAACAAAAGATTTGAAAGAGCAAAATTCTACGACCTCAAGCGAGACAGAACAGCCAACGACCCGGAAAAAATCCAAATTCAGCAAGGGACGAAGCCGTCGATACTCTCTTGGAGGTGGCAGCTGTGAAAGAATTGGGAGAGCAGGCAACTCTCAAATTTCTACAACACCTGGAATTGTTATTTGTTATGTTAATAATAAATAAATATTAAATGTTATTTTTCTTTCGCCTGCCACTGGACGATCTAGACCACTGTCTACCGTGCGTTTCGTGTTGCTTGTATATCCACCCACACGCGAGTTAAAATCAAATAATTATTGTAAAATCAAATATAATTAACTAACCCTGTAGGGATTAATAGTTGTTTTAGTAGAAAAGTAAATTTAATAAACATATTTTATACTTCTAACTAGAATATACCATCTTTCATTTTATTCATTTTTTATTACTCACTTTACAAATTTAGAACATAGCTATATTACTTATTAAACATAAACATAAAACATAAACTGCCAAAAATAAATGTTAAAAATAAATTTAAAAAAAAAAATAATAAAACAACTATGTTAATGAAAAAATGAAGACACACGAGCTGCATGTTTTAAATACCGTTATAGGTTTCGCTTATTCAGCTTCCTATTACAATACGCCATATTTAATTTCCTCAATTCGAATATAAAAAGAAAAAACAGAAAACTAATCATCAATCAAGTTCAGTCCTCAAAAGACAAGCGGAATACGACAAACGTAAAAGTACAATGGGACAAGGAGAGTCTAAAAACGAAGAAATTGTCGTCGCACAAAACACAGGCACCGCCAACCAAAATACAACGGACTACGGACCTCTAGGAGCAATAGCATTAATAGGAGTGATAATACTAATAACTGGACTTGCACTATATATTGCCTACAAAAAATTAAAAAAAAACATAACCAAAAATATCATCGACAACATTGGAAAAAAAACGATAAAAATCAGCCAAACTACTTCACCAGCATGATGGACAAAGAAAAAATATCCAAAAGAATGTTAGTGGCAGCATTTATATTGACAATACTGTATTGCTTCACATTCTTTACGGCATCCAGACAACTAATAAAACAACTAATTGCAAACGGCATAGAAAACACACAAAAACAATAGTATGTATGCGCAACAAAACATTCAACAAATATCGTCTTAACATTCTGAATCATTTCATTATATACATTGTTTACACACAACCAGACACAATTCGCTAGAAATCGACAAGACAAAACATACAAATATAAATATTATATGGCACGGGCCAGTGATCGAATTACATAACATTATACACTAAGATACAATCATGCCGCGAATTACATAACATTATACACTAAGATACAATCATGCCGCGAATTACATAACATTATACACTAAGATACAATCATGCCGCGAATTACATAACATTATACACTAAGATACAATCATGCCGCGAATTACATAACATTATACACTAAGATACAATCATGCCGCGAATTACATAACATTATACACTAAGATACAATCATGCCGCGAATTACATAACATTATACACTAAGATACAATCATACCGCGAATTACGATTTTACTCATTGTACACATATTATACATTTTTTACCTTTCATCAGGTGGGGAGGTATATGGGAATATAAGTATATCCCCATATTTATATTTTTGTGTGAATTAGATTAAACATAGATTCCCAAACTAAGTCTTATGTCAGCGAAAGTAAATCAAAAGAAACCGACCGTGTAAATATTAACACCGACAAGTTCACAGACATTTCATTCGTCAGCAGATTCTACAACACAGAAAGACGCCGAACGTCACACACTCAGACATTACCTTATATGGTAAACACAGCGTGGGAGACAAGGACAGATGGCATTCAGTCGATTTAGCAAATCCCACACTTTGGTGTATAAATATAAGAACCAGACCAAGGAAAAGACACTAACTAAAAAACAATGTTCGTAGCCAGTCGCTACCCATCGGAAACCTGTCACGGACCCATCGCTACGCGAACATCTGTCGTAGACACATCGTGAATCAATCTCTATGGAATCGCCGTTCCATTCACTATGCATAAGTTAAGTCCAAATACGGTCGACATCATTCAATATTCGCAAGTAACATACGACTCTAACATCATAGTCACATATGGAACTAACGTATTTTAAACATAAAGTGTATATCATGAGTTAATAAATATTATGTATTAATTATTATGTATCAACCTAAACAGTGAATAAATAGTTATTGTATCAGAACCATCTTACTTATTATTGGAACAAAACCTTGACAAACAACAGCCTACATTAATGCCTCTGCAACAGAAGTTGACTTGTAGCATAACAAAATAACAAGTGCAACAGAACCTTTACCAACAGCGTTCAAGCGCATTTATTCTGGCACTTGGAAACTCGTGGTTGTCCATTACGGAACCAAGCAAATTCATTGGCACTTCATCTATATCTGTACGACTCCACAGTGAGAACATGCCTCCAGGTTTGGAAGGATTATTCGTCAAGAACCCTATGAATGTCTTTGGTATGGCTTTGATCCAATAACACAGCTCTACATAAAAAACGACATTCCAATGATACTGCCGTTGCCAGAACGTCAAAACATAGAAAAGATGACTGCGATAATGAAGAGCTCATTCTGCTTTTGGTTGAAAAACGCGGTTTAAACTTTAACTTGGCTAAAAAGATTCTATCTGGAGAAGCTGGTGGGATCACCTCCACGTTCCGAAGAGGATTCAAAGAATGATTCGCAAGTAACATACGACCCTAACACAGAGGCGGCCGGCAATATATATTTGGGGGGGTTCGGTAAAAAAAAAAACACCTACCTTATTACTTATAAAGAAGTTCTATCCTCCTCTCTTTGCCATTAGCGAACACTTCAGTTACTAAACGGTTAAACTCTGGTATTTCATGTATAAATTGTTTTTCAATGCTTAATACAGATAAGGAATTTAGTCTATTTTGGTTCATACTATTTCTCAAAAATGATTTTATTCTTTTTAATGTTGAAAAACACCTTTCACTTTCCACGGATGTCATTGGTATAGTACAGATTATTGTTAACAGCTTAAAAGTTTCGGAAAATGATTCCGATAAATTTGTTTTGTAAAATAATCGCAATATGGCTGCCGAGCCATCAGCATCAGCAAAATCATCACGTTCATATATGGCACACAATTCACTTTTTAACTGAAATTTATCTAAAAAGGGATAGGTATTCACTGTTACAATAAAGTAATCGTGCGGAAATTTTTCTCTATAATTTTTGAAGTCTTGAGATTCAAATAATTTAGACGCGGCAAGATGGTTTGTGAATTGGAATCGATCCTTTATTTGCTGTATTATTATATCACATACTTCGATGCAAATTATATAATTTTCGGTTTTTCCTCGTTTTGCTGGTGGCTCGAAATTGGAATTCATCGAGTTGCGTATGTTTTGAATACTTTTTTCAAACTGAAATATACAATTTTTGATTTTGGTTGCATCTATCGGTTTTGTTTGTAATTGGTGAAATAGTATATCAGATTGCATAAAAATGGAATTAAAAAACTTTAACCAGTATTGAAAATGCGGATCTTTTAGATATATTAAAAGCATATCAGCCTGATTAATAGTGTTAGGATCGTTGTTCTCCATATCCAATATTTTTTCCATACAGTCTATTAATAATTCGGTTCACTGTCTTGCTATTATAAAGTTCCATCGTGTTTGCGGAGCAGAAGGAATTTTGATCTTAGCTACATCTTTAAGTACTTGCATTCGTTTTGGAGATCTTGAAAAGAAAACAGGAAAAGCATGCAAATTTGCAAAAAACCTTTTCAATACATTGTTTTGTGACGCACTTTTTTCAATTATTAAATTTAATTGATGAGCGTAACAATGTACATAGTGGGCAAATGGAAAATCTTGTTTTATTTTAGCTTGTACCCCACCTAATTTTCCACTCATTACTGATGCACCATCATAGCATTGTGCAATCAGTTTATTTGGTGTGATGTTTAATATCTTTAACTCATTCATGATTGCATTGCATAGACCTTCAGCGCAGTGTGATTTCGGTATTAAATATTTCCAAAAATGTTCTTGAATTTCGCCCTTCCATACGTATCTTAATATTAATACCAATTGTGAGGTTGTGGATACATCTGTCGTTTCATCCGCTTGAATGGCGACAAAGTCGCATTCAGCGATCTGTTTTATTATATTGGAATGGTAGACTTCCAAAATTGAGTCTAAAATATCATTATGAATGGTTTTTGAAATGCCTTTGAAAACAGAGGATTTATCTAAATGCTCTTTCATCACTCCATCCAACTCTTTTACAAAATTGATCAGACCACGAAAAACTCCCGGATTTAACGAATCGGATTTTTCATTATGACCTCGTAGTGCTAGCTCAAATGCTCCACAAAATCTTACACAATCAATTATTTTTGACATTACATATCGATTTTGATCTACTGCCTCATTATGTTGTTTTACTTGCATCCGATATCCAGAATCAAGCTGTTCTCTTATATTAACTGTGCCCAAAACTGCTAAAGTCATTACATTTTTTAAATGGTGTGACGATTGGCTATGTTTTTTAATTTTCTGACTTAAGTGCGCCAAATCATTTACACCCTGCTCTGTCCAGTTCGAATCTCCACTAAAAATTAAACACGGAAAACAAAAAAGTTTATTAGTTTTGTCACACCCGCACAACCACTGAGCTTTAGTATAAAAATCTAATTTAAATTTACGAACATATGATTTGTTTTTTGAGTTGCATGTATGATTAATATGTAAAAAAGGACGCGGAGGACCGTGTCTTTTTATTAATAGGTTTGTTTCGAAATTTTTAGAGCTATTTTTAATGTATTGTACATTTAATTCACACATTTTGTAAGCTAAAAACAATAATATATTAATTTAATTTAGGGATATCGTAGATTCTTAAAATTGTACGTAATATTATGATATAAGCGCGCCGAAATCAAAAAACTTATTATCTGCATAACACAATCGCGACTAGCGGTGTCTTACTAAAGAAATTTTACCACTATCTAATAAGTAATAACAATGCATAGGGCTGACCTTTGAACCTCACGATGTCAAGCGATGCATTTTTTAGGTACACACACACTTGGTAGGTAGGTACTTATTCATCGCGTCCACATATAACTAATAACAGGAATCCCTTCACATAAAAAAAACACATTAGTCAAAAAAATTCCGTCAATGTACGACAAAATGCTACAAGGTGTATCTCTTACTCCTTTTTACGTGTGAGCATAGTTGTGTTCATTGCTCAAGATATCCCATATATTTTTAATATCTCCATACAATTTTAGCACCGCGTACTTTGTATTGGAGCTATACGAAATGTACGTGGGTCTTGTTCAAGAAATAATTTTGCACCGATTAGTACGCTCGACATCCGCATTAAAATATTCTAACGAACAGTGGCGCTGCATGTTGAAAAGCATTAATGTATGCGATTACTGTTTTGTTCATATGGTTACTGGAATAATAATATTATATTGTTCGTGGGAAAATTAAGAAATATTTTTTATTTTAATTATTACTTATTGTTAGGTTTTAAACTGGGGGTGCGTTTGAACTGCCGCTCATTATCAAAGAGCCGCCTCTGCCCTAACATCATAGTCACATATGGAACTAACGTATCTTAAACATAAAGTGTATATGGTGAGTTAATAAATATTGTGTATTAATTATTATGTATCAACCTAAACAGTGAGTAAATAGTTATTGTATCAGAACCATCTTACTTATTATTGGAACAAAACCTTGACAAACAACAGCCTACATTAATGCCTCTGCAACAGAAGTTGACTTGTAGCATAACAAAATAACAAGTGCAACAGAACCTTTACCTACAGCGTTCAAGCGTGTTCTATGCGCATTTATTCTGGCACTTGGAAACTCGTGGTTGTCCATTACGGAACCAAGCAAATTCATTGGCACTTCATCTATATCTGTACGACTCCACAGTGAGAACATGCCTCCAGGTTTGGAAGGATTATTCGTCAAGAACCCTATGAATGTCAAGAAATTACATGCCTGGCTTGTCTTTGCGAGTACCTTTATTTCGGGACGTATGGCTTTGATCCAATAACACAGCTCTACATAAAAAACGACATTCCAATGATACTGCCATTGCCAGTACGTCAAAACATAGAAAAGATGACTGCGATAATGAAGAGCTCATTCTGCTTTTGGTTGAAAAACGCGGTTTAAACTTTAACTTGGCTAAAAAGATTCTATCTGGAGAAGCTGGTGGGATCACCTCCACGTTCCGAAGAGGATTCAAAGAATGATTCTCAACAGCGACCAGCTTGGCCACAATTCTGGTATTTCAGGAAACAGTGGAACAGAGATTCCAACGAGCCAAAACCTTCCACCAGCAAATAGAATCAAACTGCAGAGATGTTAATATTATATTAACTAAAGTTGAACAACTTAAAGTATTTCTCAATAAATTTATTACAGACACGTTCAAACACTTCTATTAAAATAATGGAAAAAAAAAAATTCTACGGTCCGCCGTCTACAGGCAAAACCACGATTATGGAATCCATAGTAAAATGTCATTTCAATTTTTGTCGCCTAACAAGTCTTTCACCAAATTCACAGTTTAACTTTGCTAGTTTACTTCACACCAACGCTTGTTTTATGGATGAATGCAAATTAACTGATAACCAATTTGAACAGTGGAAATTATTGGCAGCTGGTGAACCGACTTCAACAGACATTAAATACGAAGATAAATGTGACATTGATAATTGTGTTTTATACACAAGCTCTAATTACCAAATTGCAATGTTTGTAAATGTGCCTTTTGCTACAGATGCCATAACACAAAGAACAATTACATATAATTTTACAGCAACTTGCGATAAACAAATAGACTTAACCCATACAATTGGGAATATATGTGGTGCGGTATAGAGTAACTACTACTAATTTATTCATAACAACATACCTACAGTCCCTGGCCAAATTATTAGACGCACTGTATTTTTTTTAGTAATTTTATGTTTCTTACGTGTTTTTATGCAATAATGGTATATTTAAACTACAATATTATTGATTTTTATTTAAAAGAATTGTTGTAGACTACATATTTGTATTTATTTTTAATATATGGCAACACTGTGTTGACAAAGTGATACATGAACGTAAACAAGTACAAACCTGTATCAGTCGCGATCGGAATCGAGACAGGTACGGACGTGTTTCTGTGGCTTTATGGACTGTAATTGTTTGTTTAACAGTTTTATACTACTCAGTTATTAGTTTATTTTGTATGCAGTGTTTTAAAAAAGTAATTGGACTATTTTCATTATGGGTAGAAAAGGCGATCTTTCACAACTTAAAAAAGCTGAAGTGAAGGCCCTTGTGATGGTGAAAACATTTACAAACCGAGAAATATCACGAAGATTGGAAGTTTCTGAAGCTAGTGTACGACGCATAAAAAATAAAATTGAGTCAGGGGAGGAATTAAGCCCGAAAAGAAAGAAAAGATGCGGTAGAAAACCAATTTTCACTCCAAGGTCAGAGAGAGTTTTGAAGAAAATTTGTCTAGAAAACAGGTTTGCTACCACAAAGGTAATAAAATCACAACTCCAGGATGCTAGCGTAAATGTTTCTGAGCGCACTGTTCGAAGAAAATTGAAAGAATTAGATTTCAAGGCCTGTCGCCCCGCCAGGAAGCCCAAGTTAACAGCTGCAATGAAAGTAAAGCGCCTGAAGTGGGCCAAACAATGGCAAGACAAAGATGTGGACTTCTGGAGATCGGTAAGATACAGCAATTAAATAAAAAATTGATACATTATTATCATTTTCAGTTAAATAAAGCAAATAAACATGGAAGTTTATATATTTTTCCTATTTTTGACAGGTCTGCTTCAGTGACGAAAGCACATTCGAAATTTTGCAGAATAAAGCTCAGTATGTGCGTCGTCGTTATGGAGAAAAGTTTCATCCTGATTGTGTCGTCCCGACGGTTAAACATCCCACCAAAGTGATGATTTGGTCAGTCATCAGCGGCAAGGGCACTGGACGTCTGTACGTCGTCAAAGGAATAATGAGGCAAGATCAGTACAAAGAAGTATTACAAAATCGGTTGATTCCGCAGCTCAGAGAATGGTTTCCAAATGGGGAACCATTCACTTTCATGCAAGATGGAGCTCCCTGCCACACTGCTCGGTCTGTTAAAGCTTTTTTGACAGAAAAAAGTATCCCTCTGTTGGATTGGCCGGGTAATAGCCCTGATATGAACCCGATTGAAAATGTGTGGGAGCTGATGAAAAGAGAAGTGGCTAAAGATGTGATTACCAACAAAACCCAGCTCCTAGAAAAGATTATCTATGTGTGGAATCATCATCCTCAAATGCAGGAGACAGTACAGTCTTGTATTGATAGCATGCCGCGCAGAATTAAAGCTTTGATAGCGGCTAAAGGTGGCTCAACTAAATATTGACTTATACTAACATTAATTTCACTTTTCTTTAAAACTTAATAAACTTGTGCTTTTCTAAATTAATGCTGTTTTATTCATGTCAAATAAATTAGTTATTGATTGGATAATATAAAAATAAAAAACAAATCAATTTAAAATAATAAAACGGTACAATATCACCCGGTAATTAATATTTTACATGAAATTTTGCAGTGCGTCTAATAATTTGGCCAGGGACTGTAACTATTCATTGTAATTTACTAATTTGTATTAATTTTTTTAGAATGAAACCCAATCAACTTCCGACATCAAAGGAAATATCATTAAATTTTTTTGAGTATCGAAATGTTTACATAAATTATTTGCAAAAATTTGGAGACGAAATCCCATACGTGATGGTGATGCAGAATCAAGCAACATTATACATCATGTATAATTTCGATAATTATGAAGGAAGACGAACAGAATTCCCAGTAACATGCCCAAAATGCAGAAAGAGACATATTCCAAGGTTAACACTTCAATGCATTGCAATCGAAAACTTTAATTAACTGACTAACCCAAAATTTTTTTTAATGGTGACTGATGATTTAGCTTTGTAATTGTAGTGTATGGACTTTGTACACTGCACCTGTACATTGACCTTTGGACTTGTTTACAAGCTAAGTAAAGTTAATGACTGAGTAGCAATACGCTACTGCCTATATAGGTTAGCCACCTATAGAGAATGACGCTCATTATTAAGACGACCTTCACTTGCGCTGTTAGGCTACGTGTTTGACAAATTGTGTTCGACAGAATTATAATAGGAATAATTATTTAAAATATATATTTGTGTTAAATATAAAATATCAGTGTTCGTTATTAAAAAGAACCTATTATTGTTATACTTGAGCCAGTATACAATAGTAATGATATGATAGTACTGTGGCAGCCCCAAGTGACAAGCCAAGTCACCGAACATGTAGGTACGCTTAATGTACCTACCAGCCATGTACCTACCACAGCTTCCATCCTGGTACCTACATGGGAGTTCATAAACCTCTCTCGCTTCGGTCGCAACTGCACATACCACTCGTAACTGTCTCCGCACACTTATATACATTTCGTAATTGCTGTATATTTACATAATCCTGTAACTTCCAACAAACACTTTTATTCACCAAATCAGCTGTGTACTAATTAACCTAGATCACTATCTGTGCTGTAGGACACATACATACATCCACATCCTATAGAATTAAGAATAATTAAAATAAGTATTAGTATTAAGTTTTGTCCGTAAATATATTACATTAAAATGAAATATTGTTATAAACACAAAGGCACACTACAAAATAATAATATAGTAATATGCACAAAGGCACACTACAAATAAAAATAGTAATATGCACAAAGGCACATTACAAATAAAAATAGTAATATGTACAAAGACACATTACATATAAAAATAGTAATATGCACAAGGGCACACTACAAATAAAAATAGTAATATGCACAAGGGCACATTACAAATAAAAATAGT
Organism: Athripsodes cinereus; assembly: GCA_947579605.1. Taxonomy (NCBI): domain Eukaryota; kingdom Metazoa; phylum Arthropoda; class Insecta; order Trichoptera; family Leptoceridae; genus Athripsodes; species Athripsodes cinereus. Next base: position 5,142,033 of record OX388328.1, read on the forward strand.
AATATGCACAAAGGCACATTACAAATAAAAATAGTAATATGCACAAGGGCACACTACAAATAAAAATAGTAATATGCACAAGGGCACATTACAAATAAAAATAGTAATATGTACAAAGACACATTACATATAAAAATAGTAATATGCACAAGGGCACACTACAAATAAAAATAGTAATATTATGCACAAAGGCACATTACAAATAAAAATAGTAATATGCACAAAGACACATTACAAATAAAAATAGTAATATGCACAAAGACACATTACAAATAAAAATAGTAGAGGAAAGTCACCAAATATGAAATAGTATCCTAATATGGAATACCTTCATTTCTCTAAGACTATAAGTATGAAACGCAACACTCGACCATCTTCTGTTTCATTCGGTCTACTAACTATCGCACTCACACCATCGAGTCAGTTGCGCGAACGCTTCATGTGTGGCAGGCGTGTTTTGTTTTGTTGTCGTGTAGAAAATTTTAAAGGTAAGTAATAAATGAGTATTACCAGCTGTTATGTTTGTATACATAAGTTTTATACTATTTAGTATATCGGTATTATGTTTATTTCACCATTTTGTGATCTTTTGTCATTAAAATATTGTGACTTGAAAAAATATTTAGAAGAGTATGAACTAGTATAAAAATCCAAATATGGACAGTCGTCGGTATCTAATTATGGAATATTCCATAATTAGGTCTTAATTTTTCATATGATAGATACTTGCTATTATTTCTTTAAAAATATATGTAATGTTTGTTTTTAGAATGTCCGATTCGCAATCAACCAAACGAAAAACCTGGGATGAAGAAAAAATGGCACAAGCTATAAAAATCGTCCGGGCAAAGAAAATGGGGTATTTGAAAGCGGCACAGCATTTTCAAGTGCCTAGGACAACTTTATTTCGTCTCTGCCAAAAAGATGAACAGTCTCCAGAAGTGGCAGCAGCTACTACATTAGGACGAAAAACTATCTTGGGCTCCGAACTTGAACGTCAGCTTGTAGAATACATACTAATAATGGAGAGCAAGTTTCACGGTTTAACAAGAACTGATCTTCGCCGTATGGCGTTCATGCTAGCAAAGCGAAACAATTTGCAGAATCCCTTCGGTGAATCTGGTATGGCTGGAAAAAAGTGGTTGAAGTTATTTTTAAATCGTCATAAAGATAAACTTTCGATAAGAAGACCAACTGGTACATCATTTGCCAGAGCATTTGGATTTGATAAAGAAAAAGTGGAAGCCTTTTTCAACCTCCTTGAAGAGCTTTACACTAAAAATAACTATCCACCAAATCGTATTTACAACGTGGATGAATCAGGCCTCACAATAGTACAAAGTAAGATACCACAAATAATCGGCCACAAAGGTAAACGCCAGGTAGCTGCACTGACTTCAGCAGAAAGAGGATCTCTGATGACAATAGTTGTTTGCATGAATGCTACTGGTCATTTTGTGCCACCATTCATTATTTTTCCCAGAAAAAATATGAGTGCTCAGCTAATGAGAGGCTGTCCTCCAGGATCAGTCGGAGTTGCGCATCCATCAGGGTGGATACAAATGAACATCTTTACAGACTGGTTCAAGCACTTTATTCAACACACCAACCCGACTCCTGAATCGAGGGTTTTACTGATACTAGATGGACACTATAGTCATACTCACAATATCGATATAATAGATATTGCTAGGGAAAATAACGTGGACATAGTTTCGTTACCTCCTCATACGACTCATAAATTGCAGCCGTTAGATAAGACTTTCATGGGGCCTTTAAAAACATACTATAGTGAGGAAATACGCATGTGGATTAGAGACAACAACAGACCTCTAAGTCCATATGATATTGTGGAGCTGTTTGGCAAATCCTATTTGAAAGTACAAACAGGCGAAATTGCAGCCAACGGGTTCAAAGTCACTGGATTGTGGCCTTTAAATAAAAATGTCTTCAGTGATGTGGACTTTATTGCTGCGCAACAAAATGCTGTAATAGATGGTTGTACAACCAATATCCCTCCGCTGGAATCAAGATCTGAAACTGGTCAAGTTCTGGTAGAAATACGTGCACCACAAACAACTGCTAATTTACAACCTGAACCTGCACCTTCGACTTCTGGGCTTAATCGCAGCAGTTTGGGTCTGGTGTCTCCGCATGCCATAAGTCCAGTGCCAGAGAAACGAAGAAAAGTATCTAGCAGAGGAAGAAAAGCTGCTGTAGCAGCAGTCATAACATCTTCTCCCTACAAAAATGATTTAGAAAATAAAAATATGAAGAGACAAGAAAAAGAAAGTAAACTAGTCAAGACAAAGAATAAGAAGAAAACTGCGAAGAGAAACAAACAAACGAAGAAAAATAAGGATGATAGTGAAGAAGAAGACTCTGAGGAACTAGACGTTATCCAGTTTGATGAAGGTAGTGAACATGATGAGTTGATGGACCAAGTACCTCCTGACTCTGCTGATGCAGAATGTATGTTCTGTTCAAGACTTTTTTCCATGGATAAAAGTGGAGAAAGCTGGATTAAATGCTTGATGTGTGGGCTCTGGGCACATTATGATTGTGCTGGTCCAGAGTTTGATACTTGGATCTGTGACTTTTGCAAGTAATTATGTAACTTATTTCATTGATCACAATATGTTATATTCATTTAATTGATCTCAAAGATATTAATGTCCATTTTTGTTATTGTTATGTTGATTTATGCTTGTATTCTATATATGGGTACCTATTCCATATTTGGTTACTAATTTGTGAGATTGTTTTTTGTGTTAGATTTTAATTTGATAACTAATATATTTGATTAAAGGCTGTTAATTACTACATATAAATGTATGACTGATTAGTAAAAACATTAAACTGATTTAATTTATATTAAGTTTTTTTTTTATATCCCAAAAACAAAATGGTATTCCATATTTGGTGACTTTCCTCTAATATGCACAAATAGTGGCATTTGGAAACTCGTGGTTGTCCATTATGGAACCAAGCAGATTCATTGACACTTCATCTATATCTCTACGACTCTACAGTGGGAACGTGCCTCCAGGTATGGAAGGATTATTCGTCAAGAACCCTATAAATGTCATGAAATTACATGCCTGTCTTGTCTTCGCGAGTACCTTTATTCCGGGATAGTCGTCAAGCATAACAAAATATTCTCCAAAAGAATGATATTGAGGCTTGCTCTTGTGCCTTTCATAGACATGGAGTGGACAGTCGGGAACAGACAGAGTTCCTCCAAATTGTGCAATCTGAGTGTTTCTTTGGGGAATTCATACATTTCTCCAAGAAGGCGCAACATCTGCAATGGTGGAGCAAGCGAGGTTTGAGAAGCTGTGTCACACAATGCAAGTGTATTGGAAACGCTTGGAGATGGGAACCTCGTGTTCGACGAACAGAGACCGGCTTCATTTGGAAATCAATCCTTGTTATACGGATGCGAGTAATGATTCAAGAGAAATTATTCAAATGGAACAAGTCATAGAATACAGGTGCCTTACATTAAATTATATAAGCATTTTTAGAAGAACAAACTTGTGCTTATAATACAAGCAATACATGATGTCAGTGGTATGAATACTCGACCGAACCAATATGAAAATCATCAATGATGTGACATTATAATCAAGTGCAGTGTTCCGCGCTAAGAATTGTTTATATTAATGAACTATTATTATCATATAACTACCGATCAATTAGATTGGACATTAGATACATCTTACATAGGAGCATATCCAGTTGTACCACCTCAAAATGTCATTGAACAATTCGGAAGAGTGCGGACAGAGATACACCCAGTTCTTGGAGGAGGAGATGAACAAAGAGGAGATTGCGTCAGCTTTGAGGAATATGAAGAGGGCGAAGAAAGCCAAACAGCAACCCAAAGACACAACTCTGGAGATGCTGAATACGGACATAGAGAAGGATTTGAATGTACTTCTTTGCAGCGAGGAATACTCAAAGTGGACAGAAGAGAAGATGGATACTCAGCAGTATTCGTCACAGGAGAGACAAGAAACTATGACATTAGAGGAGCAGTCACTGGAACAAGAGGAGGAGGAAATGTTGACGAAGCTGTACCACTGGAATAAATCGGCGAATTCTGGCAGTCATCAAGAGACAGTAAAGATGTTGATAAGAAGCCTTGGAAAATCGCGATGTACCATTTCGGAACGGCAAAACCGCACTGGCACTTTGTATACTGTGCTCGAAGTAAACAGTGGGGACACAATTCACAATTTGGCAGGTCTATTCGATCAACCTCCTATAGATGTAAAGGCATTAAGTGTCTCACTTGCCTGTATGAGTATATTTATTCCGGTGATTCTCGTCAGGTGGTACTGGACATTGTCAGAAGAGGAGATCTCGAAGCTTGCCAGTGTTTCTTTCATCAGGTGCGAGATAAGAGCGGAGACACCAGCCAATGAAGTGAGTACATGCCTGAGTGTGAGGAAAGGAGATGTGATTTATCTTCCATTCAAAGCCCAACATCTGGAATGGGGTTCGAAGAATTGGGTGAAAGCCTTGATAGCACCGATTCAGCTCTCGTTTTACAAGGGAATGAAATACATCTACGATCCGAAGAAACAAGACTTGTACGTGAACGATATAGTGGAACACTCGATAGACAAAAACGATCTAGCAGATTTACAGTGCAAAATCATCAACTTGTGCACCTACTGGTTGATGAACGGGCTTTTAATGAAAGCAGAGCTTTCAAATTACTATCGACGAAAACTAATGGGTTTGACATCCTCTTCGAACCCAGGGCAGACACAAGGATTAAGACAGCAATCATCCTCGCTCGTATTCTGGTATATCAGGAATCGAGACACAAAAGATTTGAAAGAGCAAAATTCTACGACCTCAAGCGAGACAGAACAGCCAACGACCCGGAAAAAATCCAAAAAGGAATAGACTATATAGAATGTCTCTTATTGACCCCTCAGAATTTTCACAAACTACTTGGTGAAACTACAGGCTCCAGTTGAGGAAATTTTCAAATTCATTAATTACATTCAAGTAGAAGAATACATTAAAAACCATGAAGAAGTTCCATTAATTGTGAGAGATGGAAACATTATAAATTTAGAAGTTTACAAAATAAATGAAGGCACTGCAGGGACATGGTTCTGCAGAAATTGTATAGATGATGCAAGGAAAGTTGAGGAATATGAAACAGGAAAAAGTTGTTGTCCCACAATATACAGAAGACAAATTTATATTGCATATCATAGATGGAGAGACGTTTTAAATATGGATATTTGGTGTGAGTGGTGTGACAAAGCAGCATTTAAGTGGGAGACAGTATATCAACAACCGAATAATAGAAGACATTATATTGATTGAAAAATAAAGTTGTAAAAATATATTATTAATTTTATTTCAACCTTCATCAATAATAAAATATTCAGTATGTCGATACAAGACATTTATAATCAATATAAAGATAAGAATTTATATTTTAAATGTTTAAATAAAAATATTGATAGTATATATTACAGCAGAGAATACAGTTTAAAATGGTTACAATATATTTTACTTCAGCAATTTCAATGTAAAGAAAAAGCCGATGAATTTATGTTAGATTTATATTTACTTTTAACTCATCAAAGTGTAATATGCACAAAGGCACACTACAAATAAAAATAGTAATATGCACAAAGGCACATTACAAATAAAAATAGTAATATGTACAAAGACACATTACATATAAAAATAGTAATATGCACAAGGGCACACTACAAATAAAAATAGTAATATGCACAAGGGCACATTACAAATAAAAAAAGTAATATGCACAAAGGCACATTACATATAAAAATAGTAATATGACAAGGGCACACTACAAATAAAAATAGTAATATGCACAAGGGCACATTACAAATAAAAATAGTGATATGCACAAAGGCACATTACAAATAAAAATAGTAATATGTACAAAGACACATTACATATAAAAATAGTAATATGCACAAATAGTGGCATTTGGAAACTCGTGGTTGTCCATTATGGAACCAAGCAGGTTCATTGACACTTCGTAGACACTTGTATTCCAATTAAAATAATCATGAGTAGAGCTAGCGAATCCGCTAGTAGAGCTGATAAATATTTATGATGCTTCTACAGATATCTTTGGTGGCGTCTCTTTGACGTCAAGAGACGCTAGACGCTGAATTCCGCGGGTACATACATACTAATATAAAAAGGTAACATGTAATAATTGGTAAGTGATGTACATTGAGACAATTCCGTGGTGGGTGTATTACATTATCAACATGGGTTCAACCAACACTAAGGAAGAAGTCATCGTGGCACAAGGGGACAACTCATCGTTCCAGCTGTCAGTTACATCGCTGACACTAGTGGTAACCATTGCCATGTTTCTCGTAATATGGCTATTATGGAGACAGTATCACAAGGTGCTGATACGCAACATCCTGCAGTGGATAGACACGACACCAAGGGATATCATACCATCTGATATCCATGTCATCTCCAGACCAAATATGTTAATCGTGTGTTCATATCTAATGATCACAAATAAAAATAGTAATATGCACAAAGGCACACAACAAATAAAAAAGGTAATATGCGCAAAGGCACACTACAAATAAAAATAGTAATATTATGCACAAGGGCACATTACAAATAAAAATAGTAATATGCACAAAGACACATTACAAATAAAAATAGTAATATGCACAAAGACACATTACAAATAAAAATAGTAATATGCACAAATAGTGGCATTTGGAAACTCGTGGTTGTCCATTATGGAACCAAGCAGATTCATTGACACTTCATCTATATCTCTACGACTCTACAGTGGGAACGTGCCTCCAGGTATGGAAGGATTATTCGTCAAGAACCCTATAAATGTCATGAAATTACATGCCTGGCTTGTCTTCGCGAGTACCTTTATTCCGGGATAGTCGTCAAGCATAACTAAATATTCTCCAAAAGAATGATACTGAGGCTTGCTCTTGTGCCTTTCATAGACATGGAGTGGACAGTCGGGAACAGACAGAGTTCCTCCAAATTGTGCAATCTGAGTGTTTCTCGTGGGGAAGACAAATTTATATTGCATATCATAGATGGAGAGACGTTTTAAATATGGATATTTGGTGTGAGTGGTGTGACAAAGCAGCATTTAAGTGGGAGACAGTATATCAACAACCGAATAATAGAAGACATTATATTGATTGAAAAATAAAGTTGTAAAAATATATTATTAATTTTATTTCAACCTTCATCATGTTAGGTTACTTTCGAATAGTTCACTGACATTTTAAGGTCACATGAAAATATTCATTCTCCAGCAGCCAGCGCAAGTGCACTATCCTCTCTCGAGTCCCTTGCGGAAGGCAATTAAGTCTTCCTTGAGATGCTCTCCTCGAACTGGAAAAATCTCGCAATATATTTATTCCTACGACCTGAAGAGCAAGTACAAGACAGAATCTTATACTTGGCCAATACCGGAAGAATCGAGCTTGTTGGTGCACGTTCGGCTGATGAGCTATCCGAAAGTGAAGGAGATACTGAAGACCGAGAATATGAAAGTCTCCGATATCTATGCAGCGAGAGTGAGGGAATACCAAGTAGCTATTTTGGAGGAGGACAAAGTACTGCCGGTGATATTGCAGCAATTATTGGCGAGGATAAAAATTCAAACAGATCCGGAGGTAAACCCAAACGTCAAGTACGAAGAGTCGAAGCCGAGATATGCTCCTTGTTAGAGGAGAATTTAATATGTCCTCCTGAAAATATTAGGTTACTAGACGTATATCGTCAAAATAATATTATTAATTTTTATACGCCACGCGACAAAGAGTTTGCTTCTGCTTTAGCTTTTTATAATAATAAAATATTCAGTATGTCGATACATACTGAATATTTTATTCAGAAAAATAAGGGAAAGGTGAGACCAGTGATGGATTATAGAGAGCTGAACAACCATGTGCAAAGTCACACGGGCGAAGATGTAGCAGTGTGTGATGAAACTCTCAGGAGATGGAAAAGACATGGTGAGTCACTCAAGCTCCTAGACTTAAGGTCGGCGTATCTTCAAATCCACGTTGACGAGGAATTGTGGAAACATCAACTCGTGAGATTTGAAGGCCAGGTTTATTGCCTGACGAGATTGGGTTTTGGGCTAAACAGCACTCCTAAAATTATGACATATTTAAATGACATATTCTTTTTTATTTCACATTCATCTCAACACATCATCACCGACGGGTCGTCGCAGTGTGATAGGTGAGGTGAGTACTATGCATACTAATGAGCACAACGGAATATTCATGAATGAATACTCTTGTAGTTATCAACACAAAGGCACAATACAAATAAAAAAAAATAATATGCACAAGGGCACACTACAAACAAAAATAGTAATATGCACAAAGGCACACTACAAATAAAAATAGTATTATGCACAAGGGCACACTACAAATAAAAATAGTAATATGCACAAGGGCACACTACAAATAAAAATAGTAATATGCACAAGGGCACACTACAAATAAAAATAGTAATATGCACAAAGGCACACTACAAATAAAAATAGTAATCGTTCCATTATGGAACCAAGCGGATTCATTGGTACTTCATCTACATCTCTACAACTTCACAGTGGGAACGTGCCTCTAGGTTTGGAAGGATTATTCGTCAAGAACCCTATAAATGTCAAGAAATTACATGCCTGGCTTGTCTACGCGAGTACCTTTATTCCGGGATAGTAGTCAAGCTTAACAAGATATTCTCCAAAAGCGAGATATCGAGGCTTGCTCTTGTGCCTTTCATAGACTTGGAGTGGACAGTCGGGAACAAACAGAGTTCCTCCAAATTGTACACGGATCGAATAACACAGATATGGTGCAGATGCAAACATTTTTAGAAGACCTTGGGAGTGTACAATGTACTGTTGGGGAACAAAAAACAACCACTGACACTTCATATACGTCAGAAACTCTGGAAACAGGAGAAGTAGCTCAGCAATTGGGAGAACTATTCCCCAAGTCTCCAATAAATGTAAAAGAATTAAGAGTCTGTCTTGCATACATCAGTACTTTAATTCCGGTGGTTCTGTTCAAATGTTGGGGGACATTCTCCAAAGAGACGATTATAAAGCTTGCATCTGCGTCCTATATCAGATTCGTGTGAGAAACGTCAATAAACTATCAAAGAATACGAGCTTCTTTTCTGTGAGGAAGGGGGAACTAATGTACTTCCAGGTGAAAAGTCAACATCTGAAATGGGATTCTCAGGAGTGGATAGAGAGCCTCATTCGTCCGGTTGCAGTTTCGACAATCAAGGGAATTAAGTATGCCTACGATCCAATAACACGGCTCTACATAAAAAACGACACACCAATGATACTGCTGTTGCCAGTACGTCAAAACATAGAAAAGATGACAGCGATAATGAAGAGCTCATTCTGCTTTTGGTGGAAAACGCGGTTTTAACTTCAACTAGGCTAAAAAGATTCTATCTGAAGAAGCTGGGTGATTTAAACGCTTTTATGTGGGAAGCGTTTTGGAAAAAATATAATATCATTGACGATATAGCATCAATGTCTTCATCTAATTAATTTTAAGTTTTATTGTTTTTTGCTGTAATAAATATGATATTAAATTAATAATTTTGTTTTTTTTTTTAAGATGAAGCTCCAGCAGAAGAATTTTTCAAATTCAATAATTACAGTCAAGTACAAGAATATATATGTAACAATGAGGAAGTTCCAACGATAGTGAGGGAAGGAAACATTATTAATTTAGAAATTTACAAAATTCGTGACGGCATTGCAGGAACATGGTTTTGTAAAGATTTTATAGACGATGCAAGGAAGGTTGAAGAATACGAAACAAATCAAAGTTTTACGGAGGACGCAAAAAACCTGTTTATAAATCCACAGATCAACAAATGTAATCAAATTCATGTAAAACTTTGACGATATATATGAATTTGATAATAAATTTGATTACATTTGCTGATCTGTGGACTTTTAAACAGTTTTTTTTGTGTCCCCTGTAAAATTTGGTTTGGAGCACACAAGAGGTTTCATAGAACCGATGATGATATGCGAACTAGGGCACGAAGAGTCGTGACGGACGAGTGATATTTTAAACTCACCACCGAGCGACAACAATATAATATGGAACATTAAAGACAAGGATTCTTCACGGGTATGAAGGTCCAAAGCTGATCAACTGACATAGCTGTTAAGTGAATTGGATATTAATGGTTGCCGATAACATTTGACGATGAATATTATGATGAAACAAGATTTTCTGTGGAAGATATTAAATTGTTTAAAGTGACACATCTGCGTATCTGGACGCACCCAATAGCGTATGTCATTTTTAACACTATAACCATATTTTTCTTGAAACGGTGCACCGTGAATGAAAATTAGAAGAATATGCAAAAAATTTATAGTATATAAACAAATTCAATTGGCGGTGGAACAATTTTTTTGAAAAATACACAACATTAAAAAATACTTAATTAAAAATGATTTTAAAAAAATATTGGACGGAATGCATTAAAGGAATGTAAAATGTAATAATTTAAATTAGAGATGCAACGAATAGTATATTTGCAGAATACCGAATATTCGGCAAAACAATGGTGAGAGTGTGCGGTACTCCCGACTGCGCATCTTCGTGTAGGTACATCATCCACATATGTACTAGACATGCAGTGCGGTACATTTTTTCAAAATTTTGGTGTTCCAACATTAATAATATTATGTTGTTTCACTCCATATCAAATTTAATTAATGAATTAGATATTGGAGGATTAATAATTATGCATCTGCAGGTGACAATGAAATAGCAACAATCTACAAGCTATTAGTTCCTTTCAGTTTTACATTTAAACTATTCGGCAGAATACCGAATAATAGACTAAATATTCGGTATTCGGCCGAATAGTAAAAATGTTGCCAAATAGGCAGAATACCGAATATTTGTTGCATCTCTAGTTTAAATTCTTAAAATTATGGATTAAAATAAACCATTTGAACAATTTTCGAATGTAAGGAGGAGTCAAGTCTTTTTTTTCCATAGAGCTCTCGACAAATACAGGTCTCCTACTCTTTTCAGTAAGATTTCTGGTGTTCTGTAAAAGGCACATATTCCTAAAACATCACAACAACATAAAAAATTTAATTTGATATATTCAACTCGGCAGTAACGCGGTGCGCTGCCACCCATCCCGGATGTCTTATTTTTTTTTATTGGAACAGAGAGGACAATCATGCACAGTAATCGGTCCACTGGGTGTCCCAGTTGTGAGAGATGCCGTAATGGTATAGATAAATAGGTAAAAAAAAAACTTTAAAAAAATTTAAGTCGCAGATGGCCAGCGAAATCACATTGAACATTAAAACGTTCTCTCTGCGCTATAAAATCCAAGACAATCGTGATGTTCGGTAAAGCTAGCACTAAATTGAGAATGCAAACTTCTCATAGATAGGTTTCACTAATGCCTTTTTTTACAGGACACTCGTAAACTAGTTTGTAAAAGAGTGGAATACCTATTTTACCACAAATCTCTGTAGAAAAGGTATAAATTTATCCACTACTACTATAACATTACATCCTACAAGTGGGGTAGCCAGCAGACCAGATACATACAACAAACATACAAGCTGTCAAACCAAAGTAAAAGCATTGGTGACACACCTTGTCGCTGAATTTAAAAAGATGTAAAATGTCTTAATTCTTTCAAACACCTTACGTCTTTTACAGGACACTCGAAAACTTACGAAAAAGAGTGGGAGAACATTCTTTACCGGGTGCTCAAGGTATAAATAAAATATAATAAAATAATTAATTTACAAAAATTAAATTAAGTAAGTTATGTAACACGATTGTAAAATTAAAATACATTTTATTTTATTACAATAAAAATAAGTGATATGTTATTGATATATTTTAGGTTGCCTTTCGAGGAGATAAAAAAATTTACAAAAAATAAAAAAATTAATAATAACAATAAAATTAATGAATAAATTATGCTGCCACGATTGCTGCATCACCAAACAGAGCTAAAAAAGCGACAACACAATACATGAAGTCATACTGATCGTCCGCTCCCTAAGCCAGCCACATTTTACGTATTACAATTATACATTTTTTTCAATTTTGTGTGTTGTTTAATTGTATTATTTTTTTAGTATTTTCTTAGTATTGCCCCAGAACAGATTTTCATCTAGTGGGGCAATATATTCCATAATGATGTTTTCACGTTATTTAAGTATGTAATATTGAAAATAAATAAAAAATACGAACAAAAAAAATTGTATCATAAAACATTTTTTAAATGCAAAACAAAAAATCATGCATTAAGGGTTAAACCATCAATTTTGATAAATTTGTTGGCCTATGAAACTGCGCAACCAATGCGTCAGAAAGGGACGCAGACAATTTATTATAATACATCTCTTTCGGCTAGCAATAATTTAACTATAATTACATGAATTTTTCGGACATCTCGCTACCTCTACTACGACGACGTGACAGTGATTTATCTATAGTTACAATACGACATTTATATACAAGACTATTACAATAAACTAAACATTTACAAAATATATCCATCAATAATATAATTAAATACATACATATAAACAGACACTTAAAAACAAAAGACTCGATTGAAAATTAAAAATAATTACTCTCTACAGGAGGAGACGACACATTTGACAGCTCGTTACAACGTCCACAATTTGATCAATCAATCATATACATGTAATGTAAATATACAGGGGTTTAACACGTAAAACGCTTTGGCCTTGAATATATGTAAATAAATAAAATAAATGTAAAAATAACTTTACAAGATCACACAAAACTGTGCACAAATAATTTTTTCCAAAAAAAGATGAATTTGTGTTTGAAACAAATAATAGAACCCAAACAGTAAGCGATATGGTTGTGTTGTGAAGATGGAGTGGATCGACAGCGGGAATATTCAAAACCAATAATTAAAAGTGGTAATATTGTGAAAACTACAAAGAGTAAAATTATTTAGGATTTTTTTGCGCTTGACCAATTTTCAGGTTTGAAAAAAAATCGACATTTAGCCATCACACTGCGAACTGTCAAATTAACTAGTCTCAGCGAATAGAGAATTTTATTACGTATAAATAACTTACGCACTAAAATATATAAACAAAGAAATGAACAATAAATACAAGACTTAAGTACATTCACAATACATTATTGGACGGATAATAATTTTAGACAATAATTTAAATACAGGCACAATTTGACAAATACAATTTACACAAGACAAATAATACTTTTTACCATTACCCTGAAACTAAAAAAACTAGATGTATGTTTTTTTACAATCTCGTAAGAATTACTTTTAGGACTCAAATAAAAATTTACAATTAATTTTACACCCTTTGACAAGTAACATTTATAATAAGTCTTCAATGGACAATCAAAGTGTAAAAAACTAAACAATTATTTTACATTTTACAAATTACATGTCATATTTGACAAACATTAGACAATTAATATTTTACATTACTAGACTATTGACACGTGACGTTTGACAAATAATATTTAACATTTGACAAATTACATTTTACACATACATTTTAGCGTCTCACTACACAAACACAATGCAACACACACATCAGAAGTATCTAAACTCCCCCTTCTTGCCGAGCCTCTCGCGCCGCACCCAGTCTGCGGACCGCAAGTTGTTTCCGCCACCACCGTTAGCGCTATTGTGACTGTTGTTATGTGAATTGTTACCTGACACGGAGGGACTGTCACGTGGGCTGGCGCTGCCCGCACGCGCATTGTCCTGCAAAAATTTAAGTAAAATTGCAACATTGCTTTACAGAGAAAAAAAAAACAAAGTATGTATCTACCCAGTTTTGGAATAATCAATTAAATTTTCTTTTTTCTAGCACCTAGAACAAAAATATCTATCTATCAATACCCTCACCCTAAAGTGAAGTGTCCAGAGAGAACGAAACATTAGCTTCTTTAGCTTACTCTAAATTCATCCAGTGTATTGATGTACCAGTTTTTCATACATGCACTACTTTCTCATAGTCAATACGTGGCCGTCTTCGAAAATATGATCCACATAATCAAGCCACATAGTTCTTGGCGATTGTGCTTCCTCACACCCCATCTTTCAGATTTACACATCCTCGTTGATATCCTTTTATCGTTCATTCACTCCACATGCCAAAACCATAGTAACTTACTTACAGCCACTCTTTCCAAAACACACCTTTCGCATCTGCTCAAACTCCAGATATCATCATTTTTATTTATTTTGTTGGGTGAATAAGTTATAGTACATACCTGTGGATAATTGGTGGAGTACAGTGGATTGTTGAAGACGTCCTGAGGTGCGTGCGGCGCTACTATTGTGTGTGGGACGTGCGCAGTCTGTCCCCGACGATTTCTGGCCTTCCACCATTTGCGGGAGTCGTCTAGAACCTGAAACACAAAGCCATTTATGAGATGATCTTCAAGTAGTTATATACAGTAAACCCTCGCTATTTCGAACCCCGTTATTTCGAAATTCGTCGTAATTCGAAATATTCCCCCCAAAAATGTCCCCATAATGAAATTTTCATACAAAAGACATTTATAATTCGAAATCCCCGCTAATACGTAATTTGAAATAATATTTGGTCCTTTCAAAACAAAACAATAGAAATTTGTATATTGTATTTCGAAAACATTTGGCTGCCATAAAAAATACCCTTGTTTTTTCCCAAAGCTCCTTCAGGGACAATAAAACTTATTATGTGAAATTTGTGTTCACACTAATACACATAAAGGACCTACCCACTACCCAGCTACATAATAATATTTAACAACGGGATTTCCAAATTTCTAAGTAGATCTCCTATGTTGTATGTAAACATCGTAAATGTATTGTATTTCAATATGTACCTATCTACAGCTGTTTTGAGTATGTACCAGGTACCTGCTACCTATGTATATCCTCTGGCTCATAGCGTGATCAATGTACATTATGTACTTCCGTGTTGTTCATGGGCGTCTCGTCATGTACCTATACCTACTCGAAATATTTTGTGTTTTAATATTTTTATTTTCCATTCCAAATAAATAAATATTTTATATCCGAACTTTTATACACGTTTTAAATACAAATTTGGTCAAAAATATTTTTCCGATTTTTTAACATTTATAGTGAACTTTTAGTAACGTGTGTGAAGTGAAGCATTAAAATTATGTATTTTTAAATATTCGACTGTGTTTTAGCCCAAATAATTTTTATATTTGTGTATTGTTTAGGTAGGTACATACATATTTAGATTTACATGTGTGTGTAATTTAATTATGTCAAAAACTGTAAGTTTCATCAATATTTTGTTACCTTCATTGTGCAAAATGCAAGGATTGGACAAAAACGTGGTATGTGATAGAAGCTTTACATTTATGATAAACCACGATACGCCCATGACATCTTTATTACGTATGTTTTACTACAAACTATTCCATTCTTGTACAAAGGGTCGCCTGTTTATTTGTAATGCGTATAAGAGTAGTAGAAATTGTTAGCCCTTTCCATGCGGCTCTTTCGTCAGCCTTACAAATGTTTTTTTTTGTTTGAACGTGCGAAATTTAAAAAAACCCAAGTCCAAATCAGCTGTTTCTATTACGTATGGTACCTATGGCTATAATATATATTATATACTGCGTATATCAAAATTATTTCGAAAATTTCGATTTATCGGGGTTTTCGCTAATTCGAAATCAGATTTTCGAGGTCCCTTGGATTTCGAAATAACGAGGTTTTACTGTATCATTGTTAATTTTCAATATAGACTATTTTAGGTGAAATATTTTGTTAATAATATTTAATATGTTGGCTCCTTCTAAGTAGATTTATTGACAAATTTTTATGGTCTTAAAATACTGTTAAATAAATTAATAAAATAAATGTATAGGTACCTCAAGATATTCTCCTCGTACGACGGTAAGCTCCTTGTCATTATTAGCTGTGCGTGGATATGTGACTCTTACAACACGGCCTCCCCTGGCTACCACATCTTCTGCCCACGCCTGGCCCAAATCGTCTAAAAACAAATATGATAGAATAATATACCAACAATATTCCTTCTTTTTGCCGATGATCTAAAGTTGTACAAAATAATTACTGATGTTAAAGACTGTCAACTACTCCAGGATAATCTCGATAGATTGACTGCTTGGTGCCACCGAAATCACCTTTATTTGAATATAGCAAAGTGTCAGTACATTCGTTTTGGAAGATTAAAGAGGATGTTAGAGTTTGATTACAGAATTGAGGGGAGAAGCTTGGACCGGGTAAATTCTATTTGTGACTTGGGAGTGACTTTCGATGAAAGATTGACATTTGTAAATCATATCTCGGAAATTACAGCAAAGGCCATGAAGAGATTGGGATTTGTATTGCGTACCGTATCTGATTTTCGAGATGTGCATGCAATCACTCTACTATTTACTTCTTTAGTGAGAAGCCAGTTAGAGTTTAACACTCCTATTTGGTCACCAACTTATAATACTCATGTAGATGCTGTAGACAAAGTGCAACGAAAGTTCTTGCGATTCATAAATTACAAGTTGGGTATTCCTAGAGACAGATTAAATTACGCTGAGCTCCAATCAATTGTTAATTTGGAAAGTTTATCAGACAGAAGAGTGGTCAATGACTTAATTTTTTTGTATAAGATTGTGAGGGGTTGTTTTGATAGCCCTGATTTGATCGAATTAATTACGTTTCGAGTGCCTGGACGAGGAACAAGAAGCAAAGAATTGTTTCACTGTAGCAGTAACTACACCACAAACTATATTAGACACACCGTGATACCTCGACTACACAGTTTGGGAAATAAATTTCTGACTGATGTGGATATTTTTAATATGAATACTGATGCCTTTAGAAAGATCGTAAGAAATATGTTTGATCCTATAATAGCTTAGTTTCAATGTAGTTTGGTGAGATACCTACCTATATAATATAGTTGAGTCATCTTTTAGACAGTTATTTGGGGTTGAAATTTGTTGATTTTTAATATTTTATTTATTTTTTGTTACATTTGTTTTATATATATAATTTTTTATTTTTCTATAATTTTTATAGTATCTATAATTATTTTTATTATTATTGTATAATTTTTTTATTATTTTTTTTTACACATGCATGTATATATGTCTGTTTTTTTTTTTTGTATTTGCATGTCATGTTACATCGTGATTTTAATAGGTATATTATTCTGTCTGTTTTTTATTTCGTTTGAAATTCGGATTAATGTCCAGCTGTTTCTGTGTTGTTGTTACTCTTGTCATTGTCTCGAATAAGTTGTTAAGGTTGAATGAAATGTGTGGAAATGTTGGAAGTATTTAAAATGTGATATAGTTTAAAGAGATTTTGAATGTTTATTTGGTTCGGAAAGGTGATTTGTCATCATATTATGGATTCTATTGTTTATATCCAAATATTTAATGTGCATATTCTTGTTTTTAATGTAAATCCATTTTTTTTGTTACTATGAATTGTGTTGTACAACAATTTTTTTTTACGATAGTTAGAGTATGTATTGTATATAATATTACATGTTTTTTTATTATGGTTAAATATGTTATTAATGGCTTTGATGCCGTATGCTGTTTTAAATAAATAAATAAATAATATTTACGCATAAAGTCATATTGATTTTGAAATAAGAATCACATTTTTTAATGTTTCGCGAATATGATGAAATGGGTGGAAATAAAGAGCACCATTCTTTCATCCACAAGTGTTAGATATTTCTATGAAAGGTGACAGTTTGGGTATGAAAGAGAATGAAAGATGCAATGATGGTGGTGTGAAGGAGATCAAGAATAACAGGGTGCCTGGAAGTGGACAGTATGATTGGGGATGGCCGAACAGTTGAGAACTCACAGTCGTGCGAGATGGTCGTGTGCGTGTGGAGTTGTGTGTGAGGGATTTATAATACGCGTGTAAGTAAGTTGAGTCGTCGCGTTACTCTATTGTAAATGTCCTTGGATTGAATAAATGGTTTAATTATAAGTCGTGTTTGATTACTCCTACCCTCACCAAACTCCGCAACTCAACACTTATTACAAAGTTTGTACCTCTTTCACGACACACCATTCCTATCAGAGCGCTAGGAATATGGTGGGCAGAGGTAACTCAACTGATGCAAAGACAATCTGAGTGGAGGAGGCTGGATTCTCCTCTGTGCTCCCGAAAGGAGAGTTGTGGGGAGATTGATTTGTTTTTGGTTTAAGTTGACTATGGTACGAGCCTCAAATATTGATAAGGCATTTTTCTTTTCCCATTTCTCAAGAAAGTACCTACATAAGTTATTCGCAACTGCAAATGTTCATTTGCCAATCTGATATACTCAAATATCTTGTGTGAAGACGAATTTGAAACTAAAAAAAAGATAAAAAAAAATACCTCTAGTATCGGGTGTGGTACGCCTATCAGGCTCTCTCGCAGGTGATGAAGAATCTCTAAGAGGCACCTCTGTCAGACGCCCCTGCCTTGCGTAAGGACTGTACCTGTCGGGATAGTCCTCTCTGCCCTCCTCTAAGTGATAGTTGGAGGATGCATCCGATCTGCGCTGGGCTCTGAAATTAAAGAACACGTTATCATCAACATCACCTAACAACTTCTAAAAGTTTAAGTTTTGGTTTTAAGTGAGGCGTTAAAGAAAAAAAATTTCCCTCAAACCCAAGCCTCTGAAACCTATACCCATCCCCCCTGTTGTCCCCCCCCCTTTCCTTTTTTATCTTTATACTCTATTCATTTGTTTTTTATATATGTATGAATATGTATTCTTCTCTATGTCCATGTGTGTATATATGCATATATACTTGTTTTATAATTATTGTTTTTTGTATAAGTTGTATTTTTTGGGTTAGTTGGAAGAGATTGCACTTTGCGAGAAACTCACCCTCTGTATATTGATTGTACTGTATCTAATTTGAATGAATTTTTCACACATAAATTAACCAATTAATAATAATAATTAGACTTGTGCTTTTTTTACAAAGCTTTACCTTTGTGGTACTTCATCGACAACATAGAAATCTGGGGACCATCCGTCCATAAACACTGGCTGATATGGGGGTACAGGAGTCTTCCACTGATCTCTGCAAATAAAACAAAAGCAATAAAATGTAAAGTATGAAAAGAATGTCTGTCTGGTTGTAGGTAGGTTTCTGATGGTTTGACTTAGTTGAACCATGGACAATGTCGATTGATAAAGTTTCTGACCTCTGGTTTCGTAACTCTTTAACCTGTCCGTGAGTGAATAAGGAAAAAATAAAAGTGTATGGCAGAGTGAATTAATTCAACTTTGACTTTTTGAATATTTTTTTATTGCATGTTATAGAAAATGATCTCTAGAATAAATGTTTATAAGGAACCAACTCTCAAAAATTAATAATAACGGAGTTATAATACAAAAACAATTTTGACGCGTCATGTCTGCTCCGGTATTGTCAACAATGGGTTCAACATACGAATATTTATTATTATCAAAAATATTTATTTCTATTTGTTTTTAACAAAAACTTATGTAGGTACTAAAAACTAATTAAATTGTCCAGAATTAGCACAAAAGGTAAAAAAAAACTTCACAAAACACTTCATAAAATAACACCCATAGCGCACGAACGCACGCAGCAAAATGGTTTGCAACCGCGAATGACGGTATGTATTTCAAGCGGCGGTCACGTGACATTTTGTATAGGCGATAAATAAGGTCAAAACACGCCTATTTTTGATTTTTTTCCTTGTGATTGGTAAAATATATCCGACAGATTGGACCAATGATGAAACTGACGAATTTGGCGGGAATACCAAAATATTACTGGATCAAACGCACCGGTGCGTGCGTACTCCAGATCCCATAATATTTCTTGCACGCACCGGTGCGTTGGTACTCCTTTACAGGTTAAATATCATATGACTGTGAAGCCAGAAAGAAGAAGCCAGTTCCTCTTACTCAACACACGCCCGTCCTTGAAAATTTGATCCACGTGATCAAGCCATGTAGTTCTCAGACGCCCGCGCTTCCCTGCACTACCTCTTTCAGACAAATATAGGTATCCTCTTTGTCATTCTTTCTTAGTTCATTCGTTCTGCATGTCCTGTATAGCGTAATTTATACTCGCGCATTCTGTCCACAACACTCTTCTTGCATCTGCTCATTCTTCTAATATCCATTGATAATAATGCAATAAAATGTGCTAGAGAGTCGAAATTAAGATCAAAGAAAATGTTATACCAGATATTTTTAGTTGACATGCACAGAAAGATGGATTTCATTTCTTACTATTTTTTTTTTTTTTTTTCAAAAGATATACTTATTGAAAAGATCATTATAATAAAATGATTAATTTTTGTAAATATTGTTTAGTGTTACTTCAGTGTTATTATTGAAGAGAACTGATTCTCTTGTGGCTAAATCACTCATGATACTTACATTTTATAGTGGGTGTAATGCCAATGGAAAAAAACTGATTTTCTTATTTCGAGGAAGTATTCTTAACTCAAAACAATAATATTGTCAATTTTTTTTTTAGATATATCTGGGTTTTGTTATAAACCCAAATACAACCTTATACACCTTTCACACTAAGCTAAAAGCTTGTGCCGTGAAAGGGGAGTTTGCCGGCACCTGGGATCGAACCACGGACCCCTTGTTCTGGAGGCCGAGACTCTACCTCCAGGCTACCGACGAACTCATATGCAGTGAAAAATGTATTTTATAAGTTTTTTTATCTTTGACTTTAGTATATGTATGTATTTTGTTTTCAATTTCATCGATTATTATTTATATATAACATGTGATAAAGGCTTTTGCCGTGGATAAATAAATAAATAAATAATTTTATACCTTGGTATGAGCCACGCATCTCCGAGCGAGTGCCATAACTCGGTCTCCTTTGACGTGACACAGTTGACTAGAAGGTTGATTGTTTCTCTGGTTAGGAGAGGTTGCACAACGCGCGACGCTAAACGGGGCTCTGGACACGATTCATGTGATGCATCCACAATCAGAGCTAGAAAACAAAAAAAAAACACAAGTTTTTATTAAAATCAATATTTATACCTTTGTCAAACTTCTTCTAATTTGTATCCTATGTTAATTTTAAAATGCTTTATTTTTCCATAAACTACTGCTTTTGCTTCTCTCGGCTAGAGGGATATCATACAAGTTCTTTGACTGTCCAAACCCTATGATGCATCCGATGTGGACAAGTGGCACATGGGTCTTTTTAATTTTGCCAAACTTCTTCAGTCACGTATGATTTATCCTCAAACTTAAGTCTCACCTTTGTTCTTGAACAAACTGCATTCACACATCACTGCTGCAGTTTGTCTCAGATCGTTTGGCAAGTATTTTAAAAAATTATCATACATACATACCATCACGCCGCTTCCCTTGCGGGGTAGGCAGAAATAATCGAGCGTCACTTCCTTCTATCCTTGCATACATCTTTCACTTCCGTCACTGTCATACAATTCCTCATGCACGCTCTCCAGTTCCATTCAGAAGGATTTGATTTAAATGATCTTGCCATTTGATCCTCGGACGTCCAGTCTCAGAGCACCATTCCTCTCAGCCAAATATATCTTCTTGGTCATTATGTCCTCATTCATTCTTTCACTATGCCCGAACCATCGTAGCATATTTACATTCAACCTTGTTTTAAAATTACCAAACACACACAAAGAAAAAAAAACAAAATTATTAATCTTAGATGTGGAATACACTTACCTGAAATTGTTCCCTGCATTGCAAAATATGCGTGAAATCAATATACATAAATTTATAAATTACAAAAATTAATGCCATTCAAAAGATATTGCAATAAAATTAATTATATCCCTAATTTTTTAATGTTACTTTATGTGATGACATTTCAATAATATTTGTCTATATCTCGGGTTTCCAAACCACAGCCCGCGTGCCTGCCAGTGTTATCAATCCAACCCGCGTGACAGTTAGCGAAAGCAGTGTTATCGATCCAGCCCGTGACAGCTAATGGCTTATTGTTGTCATTGTATATAAAAAACACATAAGGATAATATGTAGCTCTTAATTTCAGCAATGAGGTCTACCACCCATCTTGAATGTCTTGATTTCATATTGGCACATATAGGACAGCTTGCATGTTTATTATATGCAGCTGGTCTGCTGGCTACCCCATTTGTGGGATATGCCGTGACGGTAAAGTATAGTATAATAGCTCTACTTATTTATTTATTGAGAGGACGAGACATTAATACGTTCAGTCATATATTCATACCATCAAGCGGGGTAGCCAGCGAACTGACGGCATGTAGTAAACGTGCTAGTCGTCCTGTCCGTGCCAATAATATTCAAGACATTCAGGACGGGCGGCACACTAGATCACAGAATTCAAGATGTAAAACGTTTTGACAAGTGATGTTTAGTGAGAGGACGACATGTATATTCATTACATTCTGCTGGTTACCCCACTTGTGGTAGGTGGCGTAATGGTATAGATAGATATAAAGTTATTATTATTAACTTACCTAATGGTGTGAATAAAAAGTGCACCAACTCTGGCGCGTTCGGGTCGTGTATGTGCGACTTTAACTTTGCAAGCAAATTGAAGGATAACTTGAACTTCTGAAAGATATCGTAAAATTCTTGCTCCGGAGGAGGTCTGGTGCGCATGGACAGCATGCCGTCTCCTGGATCCTGCTTTTTGGATGACTTACGCGATCTATAATTCAAAAACAATATTTACACAAACATTGTTCATACTAACTCACAATAGAGAGAGTATCGTGCGTGCGTGCATGAGTAATTGTATGAATGTAGAAGAAGCGAAAAAAGTATGTAAGGGTTAATCTATATGGCGTTCCATTCTCTCTGCCTACCCCACTTGGGATGCAGCGTGAGAAAAAATGAATAAAAATAAACAAATCATTAAAAAAATATTCAATTCAGCAATGATGAGGCACATTACCACCCATTCTGAATGTCTTACTTTTTATTGACAAGGAGAGGACAACTTGTATGCTTATTACATGCAGTAATTATAGAGATTAATATAATGATAAAGATAAATAGATTATTGTATTTAGTTTCGTACCTTCGTCTCCGCTCCAACTCTCTACTCGCAGCGGCCACGTGTTGCAACCTCGCGATAAATTTCTCAATATCGTCAAAACACCTATTCAGTATGGCAATGTCCTGCTCGTATAACTTATCTGATGATGTGCTGGAAGCCTCGTCTTCGTTCACCATGTGGGGGGGCAGATCCGAGTCGGAGACGGGCTCACGGTACTGTGAAAAGTGAGGGATCTGGAAAAAAAGATGTGTATCAGCATCCAATAGCCTTTTGAATTAACGGGTAGGCAGTTAATTCAACTAAGTCTTAGTGGATAATAGTCGTATAAGGTTGTATTTGGGTTTATAACAAAAACCCAGATATATCAACAACAAAAAACATGATTTTAAATATGACCTATCCTATGGCAACAGAAGCAGAAAATTCAAAGACACGTTGGGTGGCCGCCAAACATACCTGATTTCTCCTCACTCTGTCCCCCAATTCCCTCTCCCTATCGCGTTCTCTCTCCATCACAAAGTCCCTGGCCTCCTCCTCGTCAGGATATCTCCCGTCGTCCCGACGCCCACCTGATGTTTGACTGATACGTCTGTCTGAAGGTTTGCCCTGTCTGAAAAACGAACCAAAAAAAATCTGAATTGAGGTGCATATTCGAAATCCAAAGAATGGGTGATTTTTTATTTATTTATTCTTTTGGTACATCATTGTTTATTTATTTGAAAACACAAATTTAATTCATGTTCGTTATAAGAAGAAAAATCTATTATTTAAGAATGTATCAATTCAATGAACTGTCAAAAATAAAACCAACAATTATTTTACACACAGTGGTGATACTTCCTGAACTCTTAAAAATCAAACAAATATAATTTTCCACATATTGGCGATGCACACAAACGCAACCAAGCAACCCAAGAAGGCAACTTAAAAAACAAGGTCAAGTATTGTAATATAATATGTCACGTTTATAGCTGAATCGAGTAAACTTGTTTATAGGCGGAATTCATTAAAATTTTGGTGCATCGTCAATATATAAAAAAAAACTTGTTAGTTGTTACCTGAGTATATTCAAATCGTCTGCCAAATCCTGTGCCCCAACATCGTGACACTGAAATATATGCATCTCCGACCTAGCACCTGCTCTGCCAGCCACTATAAAGGCCAAGATATTGTTGTACATCTCCATGGGATCACTGGACGTGAAGGCTGTGGGCTCCTGGATAGATGAGCAGGAGAATCTCTCCATGATTGACTGGAAGAAACACAAGAGTTTAATAAAACTAGTATCTATAATACCTCATTGGCTTGTTTGTATTTTTGGTTCTTGTTTCTTGAGTAAGCGCAGTGGAGTTTCATGCAATTTTTTATTTCTACCATTTTTATTTATTTATGCATCTCACAACAACTATCAATTATAAATTTATTCAAATAAAATTAATACAAATTAAAAGAAATAATTAACAGTTTAATGCAACCTAAGCCTAACAAAGTAACAAGGTGATAACGAGTTCGTCGGTAGCCTGGAGGTAGAGTCTCGGCCTCCGGAACAAGGGGTCCGTGGTTCGATCCCAGGTGCCGGCAAACTCCCCTTTCACGGCACAAGCTTTGTAGCTTAGTGTGAAAGGTGTATAAGGATAAAAGTGGCATATAAAATTTTAACAAAAACCCAGATATATCTTTTTTAAAAAAAAATAAAAAATATATTTGTTTGCATAGAAAATTATTTCATCAGAATCAGAGATAATTTATTAAGAAGTATGATTATACATACATATATACCATCACGCCACTTCCCTCGTGGGGTAGGCAGAAAGGATCGAGCGCCACTTCCTTCTATCCTTGCATACATCTTTCACTTCCGTCATACAATTCCTCATGCATGCTCTCCTGTTCAATGTACTCAACACGTGACCGTCCTGTAGGATTTGATTTAAATGATCTTGCCATTTGATCCTCGGCCATCCACGTTTCCGTGCACCATTCCTCTCAACCAAATATATCTTCTTGGTCATTCTGTCCTCATTCATTCTTTCCACGTGCCCAAACCATCTTAACTTATTCACATTCATCATTGTTATTACACCAACTTTCACTCCACATTCCTCTCGTATATCAATCACTGTTAGGCACACAATCTCTCAGACTTTTACCACACATCCTTCTCAACGATCTCATTTCTACTGAATTTATGCCACTTTTATCCTTCTTTAACCATGTTCACGTCTCACTTGCATACATGAGTGTTGGCATTAAGATAGCAGAGTGCACCAACCGTTTAGTATGATTATATAGTGAAGAAATCACTATATAGTGATAATCTCGCCACTGCACATCCTCACATTTATTTTTCTTATGTAAACTGATTTGTTGATTTTGTTATGTGAATGATGATGTGCAAGAAGAATAAATTAAATTAAATAATTTTAATAAATTTCATGTAGTATCTTTATTCTTTGTCAAAATTTGGTATGTATATTATGGATTAAAATAAATGAAAAAAACACAATGAAAATTGATGACTTTTTATCTTGATATCTCAGAATAAACCTCTAAAAAGTTGGGACTTTAATAATTGAAAATAAATAAATGAATTCTTAGCAAATAATAAATAAAATATTTGAAAATATATAAATGAAGAATAGAAATGGGCGAGGTTAACCCTATGAACAAATAGGGGGTTTCAACCTGACTAAACAGACTTTGAACAGGGTGTGGCAGACGTTCAGATCATGTGGTTTGTCTTCTAGCCCTGTGTGTGTGAATTAAGCTCACAACGCTAGACAATGAATCATTTTGTGGAGTGTCCTCTATAAGGCATTGAGTTTGGTTTGGGGGACCTACACGAGATGACCACCAATGCAGCCAACAACTGACTGAGATATTTACCATTGAATCTATAGACCCAGAATGCTAAATGTATCAAAAACAATATTAAATTAAAATCTTACCCCACTCTCGTAGTCCATGATCAGCACCCAGGGTCCATCCAGACAGAGCTGCATCTTTTGGGACCAGATTCCTGCAACAGAGCGTATTGAATGAATGAACGACAGAGAAAAAAATGAGCGAAGAAAATTGGGGTAACCTGCAGATTCACAAGACATGAAAATTGTTTATTGACTCAGTTGGCATTTGTTTATTAAAACTCCATGTATATAGGTATATATGGAAGAAAATACAATTGGTTTTATTTCTACTTTGTATTTAACTATACAGTGACCAGGTTTCGACTTATAAAGTCATTGTCAAACTAATTTTACCTGGTATATCCCAAACACAAATATTGCATTGCATAGAACAAACTAGAAACTAAAATCAATTGTGTTTTCTTCCATGTACATGAAAATTATTCCTTACCATTAGTCTTCTCCAGTTGCAGCAACCTTCTCATTCCATCTGCCGGATACACTATCCCAGTTTCCCTGGTAACTGTGAATGTAGCCAGGTGTTCCACAAGGTACGCGGGTCTGCCCCCTGATCCGGGGTCCCCGTGACTACCCGAACCGTCCCTGTCTCTCGTCAACGAGTCGTGGAACTGCTCGCTGCTCTGATAAAGATTACTGCTGTTTGGTTTTAAAGCCATCTTGGATTAAAAGACGACGACTGTTTTTGAATGTCACAAAGTTCGTCGTTATCTGGAACAAAAAGATAATTTTGTTTACTTATTTTTATTTATAATCAGTAAAAGACTTAAGACAAAACGTCCAAATAATTTTTTTTTTTTTAATTTACTTATTTTTCAACATAATATCAATAGTAGGTATGTATTTTAGGTTATATATCTACATTTTACAAAATCCAATTTATTTCAATTTGGGCGTGTTGTCATATACAATATCAACATTAATTTACTCAGTTACGCCTGTATCTTGTTCAATTAATGATGACAAAAACCGACCGACGCTAGTGAAATATTCACCAAACACATTTGGACAATAATAACTTTACCACAAGAAAAAATGCATTAGCCAATTTAAAAGTGTATACAAATAAAATATTTGATATTGTTAAATATTTCAGTTATGTACATGGTTAGGTGACTGGAGAAATAGAGGGCCAAAATCTTATCCTACCTACACCCTGGGTTCCGTGATATTATTCCGATTATTGTCACATTGTCCATTACCAATCCCTTGGTACTAACATAACAACAGTATACATACGGTCGCAATACGGTTCACATATCTCACTATTTTCGGCGGAACAATCTTATTCAATTTTTCATCAATTTAATTAAATTAATCAATCATAACTCAATTCAACAACAAAACAAGTGAAAGTGACTCCCCAAGAACAATCACAGCAACTACAAAATTACAGTCCACATATTGGAGAACACAGGACGGGGTAAATACCATTCCATCTTCAAATTCCTCAAATCCTGTGTTTCTTATTCCGGATGTTCTACATCTAATATACTTGCTTTAATGCATGCTGAATATTGATTGGTCGGAACATATCGAAAATGAAGATAAAATTAATGAATCAGGGAAGGCCAAAGAATGCAACTCCTTAAAAAAATCAGCCAACGAGGAGCAAACTGCATTGGCCACATCAGGCATTCAAGCTTATTGTCGTCGCGGAGGGCAAGACCAAAGGTAGAAATGGTAGAGGCCGACCAAGAGACACTTATTTTTTTATTTATTCTTTACTGTACATTGATTACAAACAATTACATAAAAGGTACACAATCAATATACAGAGGGCTAGTTTATCGCAAAGGCGCGATCTCTTCCAACTAACCCAATATGGATCAAGTGAAGAGGGACATGAATTGTGACACACATGTAGAATTAAAGAGACTAGCAGTTAATAGGGAGGAATGGTGAAGATAATCCAAACTCGTAGACCAATCCAATGGATTATAGCTCACTTTATATGTATATATCGTTGTTGCATATTCAAAAAGAGATTTGTGAATTTATAAATGTTTTGACATTTCTAGAATAAACTGCTTAAATAATGACATCACAACCATTTCATAAAGTGATTCTTAGTATCAAACATTAAAATTCAATACTTAAAGAATAATATCACATGCCAATAAAAAGTCCAAACAACAATTTTAATGCCCTAATGAACAGTTTTCAAAGAGTATACCTAAATAAAAATGTTCGCACATACCTCTTTTTGAATATGCAATGACGATATGTATTTTCACATTGTAAGGTTATGAAACCATGCAATCAAAATCATTAAAGACACTTAGGATGGGTGGCCTATGATGCATCATTCATCATAGCCTTGCACAGTAATATAGTTTCACAACTTACTATGTGTGTTGGTTGATTGGAAGAACCCACTCACTGACATATTATTTTGTCTAAACACAACATAATAAAAACACACAATATATCATTGTAATTAGATATTACACAACACAACCACCAAATAATACTAAATATCGATTTGGTATTGCATCACAAAATTAAGTCATCCTAAATCATAATAAGATGTAAGTTTGTACGGATGACATTATTACTATTCTAAATACTTTTATGATAAAGGAATCTATAGAGGACATGACATCTGTATGTCACAGGGAAACTCTATAACAAGAATTGTGTTGCCGAGTTTCGAAATCAGCTATAACACATTTTTACGAAAATTGAGTTATATAATATGTCGTTGGATTCGTGATTCAATATTCTATAAACGTAGAAAATTGTTTCTTTCAAAACACTCACCATTTGTACAAAAAAATTGAAATTTATTTATTTATTTATTTATTTATTTAATACATAAACGGCTATCGCCTTTTACATCAAGAATATACATTACACAATAATAAAATCACCAATTTCCAATTAAAAAGCATTAACAATTACTAAAAACATAATTAAAACAATACAATAATTCATCAACTTATCCATCTCACATCATCAATTAAATACAATCCTTCATAAATCTCATACAAAACACAGAGAACGTTAATACAGTTTAAATAACAAATTTTGCAAACAATTAATTGTATTTTTATATGCATTTCTTCCCATTCAGTTCATAAAAAAATAATCAAAATAATAACGAAATGTATGACATGACGTCTCGCTATCATCAGGCGGGTAACAATTATAATTTTACTACAAACTGTATAATGTACAGTAAGCGCCCGCCTATGAGGCAGCGAGTATGGTACAACTTGGATTGGTCAATGGTAAAAAACACAAATATACACAAAAACTCATGATAAAAAATAATTACGAGACTAAAATAAATCTAGAGATTAAAATATTCAATGTAAGGTTGATAAACTGATATTGTGAACAAGTTGTAAGATTGAAATTTCATCTATAAATATTGCAAATCACATCAGTAAGTAAGTTAATCGTAGCAAAAACGAATACATACATAATCAAAATATTAAAAATATAATTAAAAATTTAAATCGTATAAGTAATTAAATAACTTCACTCATGTCATAAAATAAAATTATACAGTAATCACAAAAAAAGGAGATGAAGTGAATAATTAAAATCTTTATAACATCAATACCGTGAAACATACCAATCTATTATCATATAAAATAAAGGAAAATTATTATGAATGAAATGAGAAAAGAATCCCGCTATATCCCTTTGTGTGTCTTTTAATACCCTCTATAACTCAACCGACCAATAGGAGTTATTTTATGTATACAAAAATGAACAGTTTATTTTTATTCAATAGCAAAACATATTTTAAAATTGAACTGTTGTAACAATCTTTACTTTAGGAAAGTATGTTTAATACTTGTATAATAGTTTTTACCGATTTTCTCCGAATCACAAAAATGTGTAGTTATAGCTGATTTCGAAACTCAGCGACACGCTTGTCATTTTTTAGTACAGCCATTCAAGTAAGCAAATTAATATATCATCATCATCATCGCCCTCAACGCTTCTCTCGGGAGCACAGGGCAGAAACCAGCCTCCTCCATTCAGAGCGTCTCTTTCCACGACATTCCCTGCACTCTGATATCGTTGTCATAGGAATGGTGTATTGTGAAAGAGGGACGCCCGGGCCGACGGAACACTTGCGGACGAAAGAACAGCGCTCTTTTTGGCCAACTATTATTGGGCATTCTCAAAACATGTCCCAGCCAGGACCATCGTCTCTCCTGTATTACGGAGATTACAGGTCTCTGCTGGGTGTGCCGGCGCACAGCATCATTTGTAACATGTTCATATCATTTGACATCCAAAATCCTTCTAAGACACTTGTTTTCAAAGCTTAGTATCTTAAATATATTTGTTGAATTAAATATATACCTATTAAATTAATATATATATTTGTATACATATATGTAGTAAATTAATATATATTTGTTGAATATAATTACTATTTATTTATTTAAATGTGCATTTACCATTTATGAATTGGATGCAAATATTATGATGCTTGCTGCGTAGGCAGTGTTTGGGTGGGCGAACATTGCATTTGATTTGCAGTGGAAAATTACAATAACCAATACATATAATAATTTATGTTATACACGCATGTTGTTTCATATCGACTGTGCTCAGGACAAAGGATTAAAACTACAATTTTGGCAAAACTTTATGTTTGAAAATCAATCATTTGCATCTTGTACACATTTTGGTAAAAGGATTCGATCTGCGAACGTCTAGTTTTTTTAGAAAACGCAAAAACTAGGATTTTTCATGTTAGGACTTAACTGCAAATATGCGACAGGACAAAGGATTCAAAGGAAGTGAATTTCATTATGCAGATATCATGGCTGCGTAACATAGGGGAGTGGACCGGAATAACCCAGGTGGGAAGAGCTGATCCGAACAGCGCGGGTCAAGGAAGCATTCTCCAGAGGGACCTGATACGGCACTAATAGAAAAAGAAGATTTATTTATATTATCACGTAAATGTAATATCCTAGAATTGATGAATTGTACAGTGTCCTTGACATGCTTTGGGAAGTAAACGACACTTTAATATTGTCCAATAATAAATAAATATGTTAGTAGGAGGAAAACTAAGCTATGTTGCTTGATTTTTGGCCAAACTGTCAACTGCGAAAACTTGCAGATAACGTTTGTATAGTAACTATTGACAATTTATTTATTTATAACCTGTTACACACTTCAGACTGATAAAGGCATGTATGATTGATACAACATGACATTTGACATATTTAGACCCAGACCCGGTTACATAAAAGATAATGTTCCGTTATCTTCAAAGTGAAATTTGGCTTTCATAAACTAAATTTACTACTATACCATCACGGCATATCCCACAAGTGGGGTAGCCAGCAGATCAGCTGCATGTAAGAAACATGCAAACTGTCCTCTTCGTGCCAATATAAAATCAAGACATTCAGGATGGGTGGCAAACCTCATCGCTGAATTTAAGATGTAAAATCGTCGGTCTAACTTGTAAACCACGTAAATCCCGATTTGGCCAAAAGTGACTTTTTGATACCAATCAAATGTACAGTTTATTCCTCACCACTGTGTGAAACTTTTATTTTCAAATTATTGAAATTGTTTCAAAAAATGGTCATCAAAAAAACACGCAAATCCAGTCCATAGAACAATATAATTTGCAAACCTCTCAAATCCCAATTTACGCGCCTTTTGTACGACAGATATTGGTTGAGTGTTGCCGCCTGGTATAAATTTCTTTGCATTGTGATTCGACCATATTCAGAAGTTTCAGTGTTGTTTTTTTTAGAGAGAGTTGAATGAGAATAATCAGTATTTTGAAAAAAAAATACCAGGAAATAAGAGATTAATTAAAAATAGATGCAAATATCAATTAACAAAGAAAGGAACTTTGAAATTTGCAACGTTAGATGACGATGAGCGGAGAAGTTTGCTGATTTTTGGTCAACTAACTGGGGCCAAAAGAAGACTTTTATAAACATGATGGTTAAGTCAGTAAAATCGGGTAAGTTGGAAGACATCGCATTTTAGTGATGTACATTGAATTCTATAAATGATATTTTCTATATTAATTTGTATTATTGTAAACAATGTATAGTGAAGAATAAAATAAATAAATAAATAAAACAGATAATATTCGCAAGAGAATTCACATAGATATAATATTATGTGCATTTTTTAATTATCTTCCTAAAAATGAAGACAACATTATATTATGTAGTGTGCAAAATAATGTATTGAACACACTCGGAATAAGGGAATGATCGGTAAAAAATCGGAAAGATAATTTTAGGAATTTTGAAGTTTCCAAAATTTCTCAACATTAATTTGTGGAGAAAAATTATTAACTTATGAATGTTGTTAATCAATTGTTTTCACTGTAATTCCATTATGTAGAGCTACTTTATCAGAACCTTATCTCTTTCCTGAATGGCGTTCTAAGTCACATTAAGGTATTATTTTTTAATAAAAAAAATGGTTCAGCTATTTCAATTTAAGTTTTACAAAGTCTTGAGAAAAGGAAAACATATCTTTTTTCAAATTAAAAAAGGACAAATGTTAGACATGTGTCCATATTTGCGAGCAGTTATTATTTCGAGATTCAGCTCAAAATTAAATTTCTCAAACCTATACCTACTACAAAGGCAATTATTTTTGTTTTGACGATTTGACCATTTCACAAAATATGGTTTTCCAGGGACATAAATGTGCCAGCAGAATTTATAAATATGTGCAAGTTTGAATGTAAAAATTTGAGACGTCCAGTGTAGAATTTTTGAGTTTTGACAAATTTTAAATAATCGACAGTGCTCATTTCTCGAAAACTTTATACCTGGGGAGAAAAATTGAGAATTCAGTAATTTGAATGGTATAATAAAATACAAATTATGATTCCAGATACCTGAGCAATTCTACCACAAATGTTGTATCATAGCCTCATTAATGTCGGAGAAAGTATGACGAGTTGAAAAGGATATTACCGAAGGATTTTTGAACTTACTATAACAATTTATCACATTAAAATAGATTATAGGCTGGTAGGACGTTCATGTGTTGAGCACATTGAACAGGAGAGCATGCATGAGGAATTGTATGACAGTGACGGAAGCGAAAGATGTATGCAAGGATAGAAGTAAGTGTCGCTCGATCCTTTCTGCCTACCCCGCGAGGGAAGCGGCGTGATGGTATGCATGTATGTATTTATATAAAAAAAAAAAATATTTGTCATCTTAAAATTATAAATTAAGTTCTTGTTTCACTTTGATGTTCTTGTTTTCCCATACTAATACTCTTTGTAAAACTAATAAATCCCATTCCAGTACTAGAGAGTTAAGAGTCACAAACTCCTAAATCCAAATTATTGAAAAAAAAGTATGAACGCATTTATATTTTTGATTATTTTTAATACAAATCATACGCAATGGAAAATAATTATTAAATGTAATTGTTAAAATTTTAAAATTCCTCTCCATTTTAATAATAAATAGTTTTAACCTTCTCCTGTAAAAAATGTAAATTTGAATATATGAGGTTTACAAGTTAGACCGACGAAATGACTTAATTTTTTCGAACACCTGCCTTTTACAGGACACTCGAAAACTTACGGAGAAGAGTGGGAGACCAATTCTTTACCGGGTGCTCCACGGGATAAACTAAATTTATTTTTATTTTATTTATTTATTTTATTCTTCTTGCACATCATCATTCATAATTATAACAAAATCAACAGAGCAATTTACATAAAAAAAGATGTGATGATGTGCAGTGGCGAGATTATCACTATATAGCGATTTCTTCCATCTAACCACGTCACACTAACACTAAACAGAAATAAAAATAATAACAAAACACAAACAAACAAAAAAAGTATCTACATAAATTACAGAGAAAAAACCACAATCCACACACCCAACACTCCAAAGAGACCGGGAACTATAGGAAGAGGTTAGGGGAAGGATGCTGAGTTAGAAGACAATAAATACTTCTTGACGGCGTATTTGAATCCATTAAAAGATTGAGATATTCTATGAGAAGAAGGGAGATTATTCCAGCAACGAGCACCACATACTGAGAATGATTGAGAATAGAAATTGGTGTTATGTGTAGGAATTGCCAGAAGACGCTCGTTGTTGGAACGCTGTGGTAGGCCATGGTTCGCTAGATACTAGAATTTTTCTTTCAAATAGTAAGGAAAAGACGTTGAATAGAGTGTTTTATGAACAAGAGATAAAATATCAAGTTCACGCCTTTCACACTGTTTGCCATTTCAGTTAGAGACTTTAACTCAATTCAATTCCCAACAACAGATGTCATTATACAAAATATTTACAATACGCCTTGACAACTGTTATTTACATTAATTATCTTAGTAACCAATTGGTACGCAATTAGCGCAGAGTCAATCTGAATAGAGGAAGCTGGATTTTGTCCTGTACTCCCGAGAGGAGCGTTGAGGGTGATGATGATCTTGGTAACTTTCACCCTTCTTCAACCATGTCCATGTTTCGCTAGCATACATAAGTGATAGTACCAGAATGCTATTGTGCATCAGCATTTTAGCCGTGTTCGACACATTGTCATTGTTGACAATTGGTCAAAGTGCACCGTTCACTCTAGCATCCGCCACAATTGCGTCACCTATTGCTAGCGCTCCGATGTCGTTGTTATAGGAACAGTGTATTGTGAGAGAAAGACGTCCGAGCCGTCGGAATCTTGCGGACGGAGGAGCAGTGCTCTTTTTGACCCACTATCATTGGGCATTTTCAGAACATGTCCCAGCCAGGACCATCCTCTCTCCATATCACGGAGATTACAGATCTCTGCTGGGTGTGTCAGCATCATTTGTGGCATGATTACACCATCTTACATCCAAAATCCTCCTAAGACGCTTATATTTATGACATATCACTCAATTAATCAGTTTTTGTCTATACATTGTCATGCAAATGTTTGATAATGTGGAATGTGTTGTTAATGATAATATTGATTGCTATCGATAGCAGCATTCTGATAGCAGGATTATTGTTATACATTTATGCATGAAAAGATAACAAATGAACGCTGATATAACAGACAAATGAATTTAGTCACACTGTGATATAGAGATACCTGCATAATCTGTATTCTTATCTTTTTATATGGAGTAGTTCACATGGTATAATGATATAATATAGACTGTCCAGCTCCATAAC
The DNA here is from genome assembly GCA_947579605.1 of Athripsodes cinereus. NCBI lineage: Eukaryota > Metazoa > Arthropoda > Insecta > Trichoptera > Leptoceridae > Athripsodes > Athripsodes cinereus. The sequence goes on from OX388328.1 coordinate 5,177,235, forward strand.
TCAAATAGTAGAAATGTCATAAATTCGAGAAATCACCATTTTTGTAAATTTTCTATATTTATATTATGTTTTCTATATTTATATCTATATTGCTGGAGAATGCTGGACTGTATATAATACGTTCAACAGGCAACTTGAAACGGCAGAGATGCGAATGCTCAGGTGGTCAGCAGGCTTGTCATTAAAATATAAGATAAGAAGTTCATGCATTCGTGGTAGCATGGGTGTGACTGATATAAATAACAAACTAGAAGAGAGGCGACTAAGATGGTATGGGCACATAAGGCGGGGAGCACCGGAACACACTCTTAACAAAGCTACGTCAATAAATCTCCCTCGACATCCATCAAGAGGGAGACCAAAGAATACCTGGATTACACAATGCGATAGAATTCTGCGGAAAATGGCCTGGATGAAGATGATATAAGAATCAGAAAAATGTATAATCTCAGAACGAGATGAGCCCAACAGCCTTCAGCGGCAATAAGTTGGGACAGTGCCAGGAAGAAGAAGAAATATTTAATACATAAAGAGAACCGTGTGCCTGATCTGCTGGCTACTCAACTTGTGGGATATACCCTGATGGTTGGTGTGTGTGTGTGTGTGTGTGTGTAGTATTTTTCAGCATATTGTTTTGTTGCGTAGCATCTGTTTTCTGGATATTAATTCTTGTACATTTTGTTTTTCTGTGAATGTGCATGTAACGTGTTTATATGTAGGTCAGCAAAATGAGAATGGGTAATTTGAGACTGGTGAGAGGAGACAGAGTGTGAAAGAAATCGGTGAGTTGGCAAACCCAAGTAATATATATCTAGATAAATTGAAACAAGTGTTTCTTTCTACTATAAGTTATTGATCACGAGAGAAACGTCTTTACACTAATTACGTCATTATACTATACTATACTCCACACGCCGTGTCATAAGTGGGGTAGGCAGTTAGAACGGAACGCCATATTTATCCTTAGATGATGATTCTGGATGATATTTTTTTGACGCCGTTTAACAGTGCCTAGACCGTCTCAAGGGTGCCGGTACTTCGCTTCTTCTACATTCAAAGACGCACGCACGTCGATTTCACTAACTCAAAACACGGCCGTCCTTGAGAATTTGGTCCATGTGATCGAGCCACTCGGTTCTCGGACGCCCGTGCTTCCTCACACCCCTTCTTTCAGATAAGTACATCCTCTTTGTCATCCTCCACTCACTCATTCGTTCAACGCGTCCATTTTGGTCCATTTGTCAGTAACGACGATATTCTATTGTATAAAATTGCAACTATGGATAGATGATAAACCCTGCGGATTAATATTTAATTATCTTCTTGTACCGGCAAGCACTCTGGTGAAGGTTTCTCTATCTTGTGTGACCCAAAACAGCTCCCCCACATGTCTCATCCCAGTCCAATTTCCTATGCTGTGCAGCCAAGACATTTGCCTTCTACCAGGCCACGATGCCCCTCAATTTTCCCCATCAGTATCAATTGGAGCAAACCATACATACTTATCTCTTAGAAACGGTCCGCTCCGGCTTAGACGGGTAGTTGGGCATGTAAAAAATATAATTTCGTTTTAGTAAGGATCCCTAATTTTTTTCAAAATATAATATAGCCTATGTCACCCGGGGATAGTGTAGCTTCCCAACAGTGAAAGAATTTTTCAAATCGGTTGAGTAGTTTCGGAACCTATTCAATGCAAACAATCAAATCTTTCCACTTTATAATATTAGTATAGAATAGATATAGATTATAAAATTATCTACTTATCTCAAATGATGACAAACATTACAAACACGTCAAAGTTGTTTTATGGCGTGAAATGATTCACTTGAAATAATAATATAAATTCTTGTACTGATAAGATAATTATTGTATTACTACAGGACAACAGAATGAATGCTAAAACATAATCAGCTGCAGGCACTTGCAAACTTCGATCCATTGTTAGCAATAGCAATGTGTCAGAACTCGGTTAAAATGCTGGTGTACAATACCATTCTAGTACTGACACTCAAGTATACAAGCGAAACTTGGATGTGCTTGAAGGACGAAAGTGGAATATATGCAGTGGAGATCTGATCATTGATAAAAATGGTTGGTGAAACGTTGCGAGATCGAGTGAAGAATGAAGATGTCAGGAGAATGAGTGGATGCGAGAGGAGCGTTGCGGATAGAATGCGTGTAAATAAGTTATGATGATTTGAACATGTGGAGCGAATGAACTTGACCACGGGTATCAAACTCTCGAGGACGGCCGCGTGTTGAGTAAGAGAAATCGGCGTACGTGTATGACAAACTGGATGAATGAAGAAGAAGTGAAAGAAGTATGTAAGCATAGACCTATATGGTATTCTGTTCTCTCTGCCTAGCCTACCTGGGACACGGCGTGAGGGTATAGATCGATAGATAGACTTACAAATATCTCAATATTTGATTGACACGGAGAGCTTCCCACTCGTTGGAGATGCCATAATCTTATACATTCACTACTACACTTTGCGCCCTTGAGGTGGACTTTTTTTCACAAAACGGCGCTTTACAAATCATCCAAATAATAATAATAATACACTACTATCCCGTCACGGCATATCCCACAAGTGGGGTACCCAACTGCATGGAATAAACATGCAAGCTGTTCTCTCCGTACCAACAAAAACATCAAGACATTCTGGATGGTGGCAAACCTTGCTGCTGAATTATTTAAGATGTAAAATGTCTTTATTTTTTTGCACACCCGCCTTTTAAAGTAGAACACTCGAAAACTTACTGAAACGAGTGAGAGACCAATCATTTACCGGGTGTTCCACGGAAATAAATACATTCGCAAACAAAAAAATAATTGCAACATTAAAAAAAAAAATTATCTGGATTTGGAATAAGCTCTGAATACACCCTCACATTAAAAAAGCATTGTGCTTGTGTCGTGAAAGTGGATTAAGATAGCAGCAGTTGGAATCGAAACGGGTCTATTGATTGAAAGTCCGAAACTCTACCATCCGGCCAAACTCTGGGATTACTTCGATTATCTGACTAATATTATAGACACATATCGTCCCTCTTCTGACTAACAGTCGTATCTGCCTAAATCTAAATTGTTCAGGAGAGCGTTTTTTGTGTTTTGCCGTGCATATTTTTGTCTCTCCTAGTTATATGATACAGTGTAAATATATTACATTATTTTATTTGTACCTATTCTTATATAATATCTTAGAATCATTTTTGTGATGAAATTTTGAGGAATAAGTAGATACAACACATTTTATTTAGAATAAATCGTAAATACGACAACAAATCAGAAAACTATTCCAGGATAACGGTAACAGTTCTTAATAAAAATCAAATAAGGATTCTAACCAGGACCTTAACAGGACATTGCAAACTAAGGAAACATATGACGAAAATTGGATTGTCAGATACCCCAATCTGCAGATTCTGTTCAGAGGATAATGAAACGCCCATCCACATCCTCTGTAACCGTGACGCACTCGCTCGCAACCGAAGTCACATCCTCGGAGGTCCTCTGCTGGACTCTGAGAAAGTGAGACTTCTCACACCAAGACAAATAGTGAGCTACATGACGCACCTAGGTCTTGAAAGTGAGATATGACAAAGAAGGATGTCACAATAAATCTGTTATGGTCGCAGTGACACAAAGGATGAAAGGTCCCTTGATCTTTTAAAGGAAAAAAAAAACGGTAACAGTTACAGGTGTGATCTTCAGTGAGAACATGCGGGGCACATATAAATACACATCGGTGATCATAACTCGATTTCGCCAAAAATGACAGATACGACAGTTAGTCAGAAGAGGGACGATATGTCACCAATATTCATTCATCCATACCATCACAGCATTTGACGGGCGGTGTTGCACAGAGGTAAAGCTCTTGCCTTTGAGTCGAGAGATCCCGGATTCAATTCTCGGCCAGGGCAAAATAAAGAATGACATTTTTCAAATTGTTATGGGTCTGGGTGTTACGTGCATTGTATATACATATGTGTATCATTGCGTTAGTACCCATAATACAAGATTCATATTATCTTAGTTTGGGACTAGCTCGATCTGTGTGAATTGTCTGTAAGACATTCAATATGGGTGGCATAACTCATGATTGAATTGGAAATGTTAAATGTCTTATTTCTGATATTTTATGAAGGCCTGCCTTTTACAGGACACTCGAAAACTTACGGAAAAAATGCCAATGCATATTTTTACATGTAATTCTTTCTCTAAGAACCACTGACACAATAAGGTATAGAGAACAATCGAAACTATAATAACCTCATGAATGCAACAAGTATCCATTTACCATTACACTACCGAGTTTGGCATGTTTTTCAACCTTGATACAACAATTCATTAAATATAAAATATTTATTTGACTATTTCACTAATTAGCTACTAAGGTCCCATTCACAATACGTAACTAGCGTCGCCGATTGGTCGGAGACTAGCGCGAAATTGTCAAAAAATTGTCACCGCTTAAAAAAATATCATAAAATATACGAGTATGTACCTACCTAATATTGATGATTTGAATAAACATGAATGTTTAGTTTTATTCGACAAAAATAACACAAAATACTAAATGTCCTTCATAAACTGAGAAAAAGCGAAAGAAGCATTTGTAAGGATAGATGACTATATGGCGTTCCGACCTTTCTGACTAATAATCTGCACTTGGGATACGGCGTGAGCGTACATAGTTCTATTTACTAACCGAATCACGCGTTTATGTAAGGATCGTCGCGATTTTCTAGTAGGTAGGTATTCAATTTTAATAAAATTTAAAAAAATACGTATTAGTAGGCTCATACATAGAATAAATGTAATAAAAAAAAAATTGAAAGATCGAACAATGAACATAGAGGGCGTTTTGATCAAATCAATTCGGCGGGTTTTGAAAGGTTTCAAAATGGCGATCGCGACTATGAATATATTCACCTCATCCACTCCACTCTCAATCAATCACAAAATTTACGAAAGGGGACACTAAGAAAGTTGAGTAATTCCCAATATTTTCGATTAATAATAATAAATCTCGATGACCCAACAAGAGTAGTAGAATTTTAAATAACCTAACCAGGAGTCCAGTATTTTCAAGACAAGGAAGGTGTCAAGACACGATACCGCTTACATAACGCACGAACAGGGAATATAGGGGGGGGGGGGATTTACGTTAAACCGCACACGGTGGCAGGCTTTATTAATTAAGGGTGCGAAATAGCGAAGCCAAAACATACCAATGTATTTTGAGATCGTCAATGAGTTTTTTCTTGTTAGTTTCAAGAAGAGTATAATAATAATTATGACAGATTTAAGTATACGACCAGTATCCGATGAAAATCTATTATTGATGTGTAAAACGCCTTATTTAATGTGCATATAAGTGTGAAACAACATTGAAAACGAATTTTATTCATTTCCTGTTTTGACTGCATTTTAATATAAACATAAAATTAATAATCGCTTCCGTCACTGTCATACAATTCCTCATGCACGCTTTCCTGTTCCATGTGCTCAACACGAGACCGTCCTGTAGGATTTGATTTAAATGATCTCGCCATTTGATCCTCGGACGTCCACGTCTCCGAGCAGCATTCCTCTCAGCCAAATATATCAATTTGTATTGGATAGTAAAATATTATATAGGTATAGACACTATAGACAAACAGTCGCCAGATACTGAAAGTAAATATTTTCGTGCTACGTCGGGTACTAAACTATTTGACGTTGAAATTTCTACAACCGCTCGTAAATACAAGGAGGAAATAGTACATACGTATATATGTATAGTACGAACATTATTAGACGGCCTCGGTAGCCATGCAACGGTCAACACACTTGCCTTGCAATCACGACGTTCCGGGTTCGATACCAAGTTCGGACATAAATTAACACGTGTTTTCGAGTGCCTCGAAAATGACAAGCGTTAGTAAAATCTGTAAATATGTTTTATTTTATTTATTTATTTTATTCTCTTTGCACATCATCATTATATAACAGTGTTAACAAAACAATACAAAATTTAAAATACTAAGACGATATTATGCAGTGGCGAGATTAAGGCAATTAACGTCTACAATTCAGCGATTAGATAATGCCACACGTCCTGATTGTCTTTGACATTTATTAGCGCGGAGGATAATAATTCGCAAGTTTATTACATGCAGCCACTTCGCTGTCTACCCCACATATGGGAAAAGCCGTGATTGTGAGAATGAACGAATGAAAGTATATATTTTTATTCTCTATGAATAAATAAACATATATGTATTTAACGGTGCGATTATTATTTATTTATTTATATTTATTTTATTTATCACTTGTATACACGGCTCACATACGGCGTGAGCCTTTTGCACGTTAAACATATAACAAAGTAGAAAAAAAACAATTTGACAGACAACAACAATAAAAAATGATAAAAAATACTATACTATACTATACCATCACGGCATATCCCACAAGTGGGGTAGCCAGCAGACCAACTGCATGTAAGAAACATGCAAGTTGTCCTCTCCGTGCCAATATAAAATCAAGACATTCAGGATGGGTGGCAAACCTCATCGCTGAATATAAGATGTAAAATGTCTTAATTTTTTCGAACACCTGCCTTTTACAGGACACTCGAAAACTTACGGAGAAGAGTGGGAGACCAATTCTTTACCGGGTGCTCCACGGGATAAATTTTAATTTGAATGGTCTTAATAATAATACTAATAAAACAAAAAACAAAGAAAATGGAAAAAATATTTTAGAAAGTTTTGAAACTTTTTTATAGGAAAAAAATCGCAACTATGAAACTTGAGCGGCCCCACCCGTTGTCAAATTATATGTACGGAACTTCAGGAAATTTATATTCGAAGTAGATTTTATTTTTGCCACAGTTGTAGCAATTAAAAAAAAACTTACTTAAAACTTACATTTTTTTTACTGACACGAAGAGAAGAATCTGCATATTTATTACTTAAATTTGGTCTGTTGACTCCACTTGTGGGATATGCCATATAAAAAAAATCACATGAGGTACAAAATGAATTGGTACAAATTTATAAATATAAATTATATGGTATATTTCACTTTCAGAAGTTGTGTGTTGTGTTTAAGCACAATATAAATATAGCAAAATCACAAAAAAAAAACGATTTATCCAATATAAGACATCAATATTCTATTACGTGTCGAGTTGTGAAACTGGACGGTCGATATGTATAAAATGTATAGATATATTCGCTGGTTGCCCCCTACAAGGCAGACACGGTAGTCAAATAGCGTGATGGCATGTGTTAACAGTTAGACCAACTTATAATAATTTAGATATTACCCATAGACATACTAATAATAATTAGAGATGCGACGAATATTCGGCACCTATTCGGTATTCTGCCTATTCGGCAATATTTTTACTATTCGGCCCAATACCGAATATCTAGTCTATTATTCGGTAGTCTGCCGAATAGTTTAATGTAAATCTGGAAGAACTACTAGCTTCTAGATTGTTCTTATTTCATTGTCAGCTGCAGATGCATAATAATTATTAATCCTCAAATATCTAATTAATTCATTTAATTTGATATGGAGTGAAACAACATAATATTATTAATGTTGGAACACCAAAATTTTGAAAAAATGCACCGCGCTGCAAGTCTAGTACATATTATATGTCTATGATGTACCTCCACGAAGATCGGGAGTACCGCACGCTCTCGCCATTGTTTTGCTAAATATTCAGTTATTCGGCACATGATCTTGCATAATATTCGGTATTCGGCAAATATGCTATTCGTTGCATCTCTAACATTTAGAATGTACAAATATATACATTAAGTAAATACATAATAGGTACATATACATTATATAAAACAGCCCAGCCGAGTACATTACTAGGTACATTAAACATTGCATGTTATGTACCTACTACCTACACATACATGTTATGTGTAATATACGGGAGACGTGTGCGCCAACACCTTATTTTGTTCTTTTTTACTACATCAAAGCACCCGAATGCGAATGAATTGAAAGCTTATTATCGCAAAGTGGCCAAGGGTCCGGACCATAAAACCAAGAAAAAGTGAATAAAAGTAAGGAAAACAGCACAGAGCAATATAGCAAGCCATATATCTATTGGACGAAGTTTGAAGTACATTCACTATGTTGTTCAATCACATTACAAATTTGTACGTTTATTGGCTTTCATGTTTTACACCAATTGGGAGTAAAAACTAATTTTTGATAATTTGTAATAACTAGCCTTCAATTATCAATATCAAAGATACACTTTTTCTCTCTTCTTGACTTTCAGTCTAGTAATGCTGAAGACAGGAGAGAAGAATTCGCAATTCGGGAGATATGAGTAGTTTGGTATAGGAACTGTACAAATCCTTTGTAGCAAAATGTCATTAGAGCCCAAAATCTAATAAGATTTTGACTGATTAAACATAACATAATATATATATGCGGGTACTGATTGCATAGCCCTTATCTCCTTGCTTGGCGCGTGCGCATCTGCATTGTCTACTTTGATTTTTTAATCCGTATTTATTTGGTGTTTTGTATTATTGTTTTTGTTTTATTCTAATTTTTATTATAAATTACAACCTTGTGGGCTCGTTGTAATAGTATAGCAAATTGTAAAATTATATCTGCAATTTAAACAGGATAATGCATTGTTTATACTTTGTGATTTGTAAGTTATTTCTGTTCAAATGTTTGATAATAAAAATAAATAAATAAATATGAAAAATTTACACAACTAGTCTTATATGAAACGCACCAAACACATAATTATAGACGTAAAACGCAGACCCAGGATAATCAGAAAAAAAATCATTGTGTCCTGGCCGGAGATCTAACTCGAGACCTTAAAGGCTCAACTCAACCTTCGATTTTCTCCGTTGTTTTTCACACAAATTTCATAGAAATTGACTATTTTAGAAGATGTAGTTTTATAGAACTCAACATGAAGAATATTTGTTCATATTTAGAAAATAAAAGTTTTTTTTAGATTGTCCGATTTTGATACTAAATTAAGTACAAATCTATCTATTGTGTGGTGTTGACGCACAAAACTCCTCCACATTACACACCGACGGTACTCATTTACAATCGAATTGTATTGAAATGTTATTGAACAGTGTTTAATGTATCTAATCACAGCCAGGGGTAACAAACTGCCGGTCGTAAGCACAAATACAAAAAAAATAACGGAACCAACCACACACCTCTGAAAACAATTTACGGACTGAATTTAACGGAACTTTATTATAATCTCGAGTACATTTTTTTAAGCCAGCAGTCCAGCTACTCCAGATAATCTAAAAAAAAATCGATATCTGTCAGGTACCTACTCGCTAAAATCGGTACATTGCCTGTCGATCGGTAGATCCTCTGTAAAAGAACCCGATACTTATGGGATTATGGGTAGATAATATATTGTAGTTACCAACGAAACCGAGGAGTTTGCGAAACATTTCAAATTCCAAATATCCGGTATTGACATGATCAACCAATAGTCGGTACAAGTATCCGTTACTTTGTAGAAAAGCGTTTTGAGAAAATATTCTTCAACAAAACTGAGGAGTTTTCAAAATTTTAAGCCGAAGCAAAATTAATAGTAATGGTAATAATATATCCGTTATTGATTCCAACCTTTCGGTACTCGGTCTGAAAAAATATCCGGTATTGAAATCATTAGCTTTTATACCTTTTTTTCACTTGTTTTGGCTTCCAACGTTTCCAGTGATTTCGCATGACTTTTTGGAATAAATAAACAATACTAAATATATATTTTTTTAAATCATAACGACCCCTGATTTTCGATTATACATACATCATCGTAACACATAAATACATAGATGTATTAAATAATACCACATAGTGTAGGTATAGGTAGACTTAATAGAATTTTGCTGGAATTTAATGTATAGGTACATATAATATGCTTATACAATGTTTGTAAGTAAATAGTTGAATACATACAGTTTTCATACTTTGGATATGGGAGTTATTAGCCAGTGGCGGAACAAAGACCTTTTATTTTAGTCACGCTTGTGTAATGAATAGGTATTTATTTATTTGTTCGATTAATAATATATACGGCACAATTTTGCCTTTTACAATAGGTACATCAATAAACTCGCCCATTGCACAAAATTATGTATTCAATGGTAATGTTGTCATGTTTTTTTTATTCTTTGTGTACCTACTAATTTTGTGCAATAAAGATTATTATTATTAAATCATAATATAACATACAGTCCTCAGACGTAAAAATGAGAGCATTTGTAAAATAAACAAAGCTATAATATTTATGATAATTATAATTTGTACAATATAGTTATAATATTGATATCTTGTATCATCAAATAAGTCGAAAAAGACATTAAGCAAACATCATCGCTTAATTAAAGATATAAAATGTCGTTATTTTTCGAACACCCGTCTTTTGCATGACACACGAAAACTTAAAGAGTGGGAGACCAATTCTTTTCCAGGTGGTGCTCCACAGAATATTTGATAATATATTGTTGAGTGCCTAAGTGGTATACGTGTTACTTTGTTCTGTTTCAGTAGTTTTATTTTAGTTTATAATCATTTAATATTACAATTACATATGTCCCCTACTAATATAATAACAGTATATTTGGAGTGCCGTGAAAAATTGGTCTGCCACTCTTTTCCGTAAGTTTTCGAGTGTCCTGTAAAAAACAAGTGTTCGAAAAAATAAAGATATATTACATCTCAAATTCAGCGATGAGGTTTGCCTTATATCCTGAATGTCTTATTTTTCTATTGGCACGGAGAAGACGGCCTGCACGTTTATTACATGCAGCTGATCTGCTGGCTACCCCACTTGTGGGATATGCCGTGATGGTGTGTAGTAGTAATTAAGAGTAAATTTTTTAAATGATCTAGAATTTGTGTGTTCACATTGTGAAAAGAAATTTTAAACACATTTGATATTAACAAAAACACTGCTTACTTTTTACTATTGTCCTCTTGAAAATGTCAAGCTAACTAGACGAAAGTACTCGAGTAATAAATCAATAGTGTTTTTGTTAAAATATCAAATATGTTTAGTATATTTTTTAATAAATTATTAACACGTGCGTGGTTATATTGCACAATTCGGAAATCGTGCGATGCTTTTCTGCGTGTACGGTGAGCACACCACTGGAATATCATAGATACACCCATACAATCTGGTACAAGAATGTAACATTATAATTGTATTGCGTAACGTATATTAATCATTGAAATGTAAGTTAAGTACTAATATCGATAGTTTAAACTTTAAAGCACAAAAGACACATGTCCACTATTTAGACAGAGTTAATAACAGCTGTATGCCAGAGCGAAACTACACTATCTCAATAGACGCCATTTTTCAGTATAGCCGTTCAAAGTTTTTTCAACAAAATTATATTTGCTTCTCAAATGTTAGTCAACATGAAATTACTACAAAAAATAATTGTGAATAACATAACATGTGTAGACAATTCACACAGACCGAGCTAGTCCCAAATTAAGATATGAATCTTGTATTATGGGTACTAACACGACGATACACATATATTCAATGCACTGAACACGTATACACGTAACCCCAGACCCAGGACAATTTGAAATAGGTCATTCTTCAATCTGCCCTGGCCGGGAATCGAACTCGGGACCTCGTGACTCAAAGGCAAGTGCGTTAACCTCTGCGCCACACCGGTCGTCGAATGATTGCTATTTGTCACATCTCACTCTTTTTTGGTAAAAATTCACAATATCGCATTAAAATGTGCTTTAACAAAAATTTGACATATATATTTCAAAATATAACTCGTTTTCAAGGTAGATGAATATGATATCATCAAAAAGAGCACGAAAAGGAATACAACACTATGTTTTAAGTCACTTCGGCCGAAATTCGACATGGTGTAGTTTCACTCCTAGTACAGTTATAATTATATGTACAAGATCGATTGCAACGTCATCTATGTCCTGAGTAGGTACTAATAATACTTTTTATATAATTATCCAAATATTTAATAAAAACCAAATGTCACACGTCCATAATTAATGAACTTTGTTTTGTGCTCAAATGTAACATGTCACACAAGATATTTGAGAATGCATTTATATCGACTTTCTTAATAATTCTTAAAAAGCACAATATGTCCATCAAGGACATCTTCTGAATTAATTCGAAATTAGTAAATTAATTGAGAATCTCAAACTTCGAAAACCTGTTTTCTTGAAACTGTCAAATGTGGATATTTGTTTTATGCTTACAACCACCAATATGAAAACACATAGAAATGGGCAGGTTCAGAAAAAGGCAATACCAGAATGAACCAATTGAAACGAAACCGGCACAATCTAGAGAACGATATACCTACTGAAGCATCAAATAATAAATTCATCTACAGAAAACCATGGTTTCGAGTTTTCAAGATCGGAAATTGTCACATTAATTCGTATGAGCTTGATTTGATCAACACAAACTTGGGGTCACTATTTTATATAAATTTTGTTTGATTTCCTACTATTTTCTCGATCCTAGGGGGGGGCACTGCCTTGTCTACATTAGCGGATATACAAATTTGCTTATATTTTTATTCTTACACGTGAACGGGTTCAAGTGTTTATGTGTAAATTAATCATATTTTTTTGTTTATTAAACAATATTGAATTATTGCTGACACAACTATGTCGATAAGTCATATTATTCATCCAATACAAAACTGAAAAAACAATAGACTAAAATATGTGCCGACGTCCGGCCGTATTTGAAAACAGGGAATAATATAAATTGCTGACCTAACTCTTAGTCATACCTAAGTAGTATCTCGCTGACAAACATGTATATTAAATGCATTGTTTCAACTTTACGCCTGACTTAAATTATGCTTTGGTTTCAAAAGGTTCTTTGTATGACTTTGTCGTCTATCGTCTAGACCAGTGTTTCCCAACCGGTGGTTCGCGAACCCCTGGGGGTTCGCTATGTGTACAAAGGGGGTTCGCGAAAATAATAGCGTAATGGCGGGATTTTAAATGGCCAAAGAATCTCCTTATTTAACTTCTGGCTCAGTATAAAAAATGAATATTCTGTTCTGTCAAAAAAAGTCATAGACGTTCTATTACCATTCTGCACAACATATGTGTGCGAGAAAGGATTTTCAACATTTATACTTATCTGAAGGATAAATATAGAAATAGGTTAAATGCAAATCCTGATCTAAGACTGAAATTGTCAGATATTGAGCCAAACTTTCAATTGCTTTGTTCCATGAAACAGCCAAAAATATTCCATTAAGAGCTTTTTCAAAGGGAACATGTGCTGAAATAAGAACCAGATTGTTAAATTTATTTTGTATTCAATTTTTATAGCTTATTTTAGTCTTATTAATATTAATCATTTTAGTCTGATTAATATTAATCATTTTAGTGTTATTAATCTACTACTACTATATAAGTAATAAATGTAAGAAACATGCAGGCTGTCCTCTTCGTGCCAATATAAAATCAAGACAGTCTTATTAATGTTTGTACATAGGTATTCTATGTAAAATAAATGTTCTACAAAATTTTATTGTTTTTTGCCTATCATTAACGGCTACATAGGGGGTTCGCCAAATTCTGTTGGATTTTACATTTGGTTCGCGAGGAGAAAAAGGTTGGGAAACACTGGTCTAGACTACCGCAACATCATATTATGCACAGGAATCCAGATTCGTCTCCAGATGGCCTTTAATGCTGCCGCCAAGACTATTTATATAGAAAGAACAAACCCTGCTACATCACACCACTACTAGCGGAAAGTGAGGCACAGATTGAACTGCACTCTCTCCGGAACTCTCAGCCAATGTAGATCCTTAAGTAGAGTGATGTGATATGGCAGCTCATGTTCTCTCTGTAAATGGTCCTGGCGGCAACATTAAAGGCCATCTGAAGACGATTGAGAAGGATCTGACGCAGTCCTGTGCATATAATATTGCAGTAGTCCAGACTAGAAATTCCCAAAGTTGACTGGACTCTGACCCATCTAACAAAAATTTCCAATCTTGGGACCCATCTTTTAGCTTTCTTAGAGAAAAGAGGTCATAAATATAGACCATTAAAGGTCACGTGGTTTTGTCTATGGATTTGCTTTTGCTTGGGGGGCAAACAGTCAGATTGCGCAAATCATCCTTGTAGGATGTTATGCCATAAGAGAAAAAAAAGAAAGTCAGACGACAAAATAATAACAAAATCGACACTGACAGTTTTTTTGATTATTAGGTATTCTTTAGGCGTTCCACCTAATATTACTCCGTAATCGTGTGTTGTGTTGGGATGCCTGATGCCCCTCAATGATTTTACTGTGACGTCATCCTTTAATGGTCTATTGGTACATAATGCTCAGATTTCCTAGTAGCGAGTCATGGAACTACTCAATGCTCAGGGCCCACTTATTATTCGCTCGCGACCCATAGTTTAGGAAATACTGGTCTAGAGGTTAGACGACGAATGCGGCGACTAGAATTTTTACTGCATCTACAGATAGATGTGTGAATACTAGGTGCAGTCGGCGAATATGGAAGAAGGCTGTGCTTACCGTCCTCGACACTTGAGCCTCCATAGATATTATGTATTTGTGACACAGAGAGGGCAACCTGTATCTTAATTAGATAGAGTATTAGCGAGTCCACTGGCTACCGCACTTGTACGTATTGAATATAGATAGATAAGTTACCTATGTAGATAAAGTTGTAGGACGTCGGGTAGCGCCGTATCCTCTCTTTATACCCAACAAAAGAAGCGAATGATGATATTTAAATATGTGTGCGTAATGTATTTTAAAATAAAACATATTATACCTATTATCTACGTAGATAGAAATCCCGTTGCATATTATTATGAAGTCGAGTCTAGAACAACATGTATGGAGAAGGAGTGCGCAACATAACTGTCAGACTACCTTATGAAGAATGCATTAAAATGGCAAAAATTATCATGAAAACGATAACAATTAAACAGAGGAAACAAATGAAGTCAGAATTAAACAAAACTACACATTATCTACTTCATAAATATGTGTAATATGTTATAATAAACTACTATACGGAATGCGGTTTCCGTACTATGATAAAAGTAGTCGCATGCCCATGTTTTAGTTTTTAGATTATTAATTTTATTTTAATATTCCAGTGGCCCGAGGGGATAATATCGTAATAATAATGTTATTCTTATCATTGCAAAATGGAAAGTAAATTCATAATAACAATATTTATATGACAAAAATTCCAGTTTGAGTATTGTATAGTGGGAAGGAATGCGAAATATGCAGAATGAAAACACACCCAAAAATCTTATAACAATATGACATCAAATATCCGATTAATCCGGCAAATTTCGAGATAAAAACTACAAAATATGATAGAATATGATTTAAATATAATAATATGATAGTCTTACCTTGTATTTTTATAGTTATAATGTCACTTTTGTATATTTTTTGCACCAGATTATAACGTCAAATGTAACGTGCGCGCAACAAGTGCGGCAGCCATTTTCCACAACATAAACTGAATTAAAGTCGCCACACGAACATTCCTACAGGTGAATGTACAACAAATATAATGTGACTAGTGGAAGTATTAAGAACTAATTTAACAGCTGATTCAATTTGAATGGTGGTTCGCTACCAAATGCTCTCAATACTGTGCGGTGTGAGGTTCCTCTAAAAAAAACGTGGCACCTAAGACATTATGTGTAAGACACTGTGTTTCTAAAACATGATTGCAATTATATGCCTAATATGATTATTAATTATGTACCTACTGACAATATGTTGAAAAGAGAAAGCAATTTCAGAAACACTTACACTTTGTTTTTCATAGAAATATAGGTTTTTGATTGATGAAGAAGACTAATTAGATGAAAAAATTATAAATTTTGTTATAAATATTATTATTATATAGGTACGAAGTCTTTGTAACACAGTTTTTATCGTAAATTATGCGAAAGTAATGTGTAAGACATGACGAATTAGTATCCCAAAAGGACATATTTTATCCAGAACCCAATAAGGTTGAAAGGGGCTTCCTCAGGGACTTCCGAAATGCTCATCAAATGAATGTACTACTTTTTCTCTATTTGCCTCATGAAAATTTTCTTTTAAGGATACGTAAGCAATATCTAGAGTTCTAGATATACCCAATAGTTTTAGTCGCAGTTTTGAAACCTACAAAATATGAAGGTGTTCTGCAAATTGTCCCTGTCTAAAAGGGGGAGGGGAGGATATTTTGACTGCCCCACTAGACATGGAATTAAAAGCAAAAAAACATAGATTTTTCTGGAATATTAATTAGGTTTAATTTTATTCTTGATTTTATTAAACAAATAATAAGAAAGAGACATTTAACTTTCATGATATTTTATAAGAGTATTTTCTAATAGGTTTTTACTTTTTACCATTTACGGAAAGATAAAAAAAAACATTTATTAATCTTTATTTTTATTTTAAAACATTCTTTAATTCCCAAAGAGCATTCTTTTAATTTAAAAAAATGTATAACCTTGATCCTTTTAATCAAATTCATATGACCCGTCAAAGCACAAGATATATTGGTGAAACTCTGACCACCACACAATGCAACGTGTCATATTTTATCGCACTCACACTCATCATCGTATACGCGTAAAAGAAAGAGATATAATATCATTTCAAATGAGCAGGTACTATACAGTTGCTCACCTACGTGATTACAAGTTTGCCGTGTTTTGTTTCATTTTCACTTACAAACTATCAAGAAGAGTAAAGAAGACGCAGTATGTCTACACAATAATAACTTTGCTTGGTGTTGTCAGATCCGTATTGTTATATTGTCCTATGTTCGATTATTGAATTTGATAGGTAACTGTAACTAGACGTATTTTTCTATATTGTTTATTTTTGCACAACTCCTTGATTGTTATTACATCATTATTATTATTGAATGTTGCGATTTTTTTTGTAATCTTTTTATCTATGCACTGTATTAAACCTACTTTTTGCCTAAGTATTTGAATAATTGAAGGGCACTCAAGCTGATCATCACCAAATTGCAAATGCCAAGGTCATCACTGAATTCCAATTTCAAAGTGATATCAACTACACTCATAATTTATTCTCGTCTGTTTAGTGTAAGAATGGAGCTATTCCCGATTAGACCAGTCATAAATTATATACAAAACAATAAATGTTCATTTGTTTTATAATCCACCTACCGAATTTGTATATCATCCATCCATCAATCCAATCACGGCATTTCCCACAATTGGGATAGCCAACGGACAAATCGCTTTTGACAAACATGCGAGTCGTCCTCTCCGTGCCATTCGTATACCTCATGATGAGATAATGTAATTCTCTGTGAGAAATGTCATGTCACTTGGCCATAATGTAACAGTTGTTAGTATAGGAGCCATTCTGTGTTTTATTTGTTTTTATTTTTTATTTATTTCAATAGATACAACAGCTTTAACAATGAATAATACAATAATATACATTGAATCATTTACATCGCCAATTAAAGTAGGTATCTAAACTCTGAACAATTTAACAGCACAATATTTAAAAAGTACCTAATTATATAGGAAGAGGAAGGAAGGAAGAAGAGAATACAACCTAATTCAATGTGTTTGTGAGTGTGGTGAATATACATGTATTATTCAGTCGGATTCTTGATTTATTTTCTTATTTATTTATTTTTATTATCAACCTCAACCGAGATCTATAGGAGCTAAATGCTAAATATAACTGGTATTCCATTGCTCAAGATAGAAAGGCTTGGAGATCTATTGTTTCGGAGGCAAAGGTCCTTCAAAAGCTTTTCGGTCATCGGAAGTAAGTAAGTTCATTCTTTAAGCCAGGGGTCTCCAAACTACGGCCCGAGGGCCACATCCGGCCCGCGGACAGATTTTGTCCGGCCCGCGGAGAGCTAGCATACTTGAAAGCTCCTTTTAGAGAACATATTTTTTATAGCAAATTAAATTTAGTTTACTGAAGTATTCTAATTTTATGTTGAATAATTATTAATATGACATCTACATTGATATGGTCATGGGCTAACTACTCATAACATTGTTGTAGGCTTATTGTTATTGTTTTTGTGATAAGTTGGATAAAGAAACACAGAATTGTATTGAGTAAAGACATGTATAATATGCAGAAAATTTAACTTCAATATATAATAACTAACAAATTATTGAAATGAAGTCAACTAACATTTTATACATTTTAAATGATAATATGGTTTTGGCCCTCATGGCAACAATGATAATATGGTTTTGGCCCTCATGGCAACAATGATAATATGGTTTTGGCCCACGGAACTTACTGGAGTAATCAGTATGGCCCTAAGGCTGGAAAGTTTGGAGACCCCTGCTTTAAGCCATGGTGCAACTGGGATTGAATTGGTACCTCACTGTAAGAGGTAGGTGTTCGAAAAAATAAAGACATTTTACATCTCAAATTCAGTGATGAGGTTTGTCACCCATCCTGAATGTTTTGATTTTTTGTTGGCACAGAGAAGATGGCTCACATGTTTATTACATTCTGATGGTGTATTAGTAGATTATTTATTCTTTGGTGCCCACGATGGCGCCTCCCCCGTGGACAAATTTGTTTAGTGTAGAATTCGGATAAATGGAAGTCCCCAGACTTCCTGCGCTATCCGGGTGGTCGGTGGGTCTCCTTTGATTTACTGTACATTGAATCTTGTATTATTCAGAAAACATCCTTGAGAAAAACACATCGACGATCCAATTCCATAGACCAACAACTAGAACTTTTTCAAAATCTAGATGTTTAGCTTGTAAAATGAATTCTTTCATTGTAATACGATGGAAAAGTGCTTTAAATTTCCGATAGACTGCCATATTGATACAAAACTTAACATAACATAATTATCTTAGAATATTAAATTTGGAGTTTTTGATGTGCACAATACCATTCTGGTACCGTCACTTACGTATGCAAGCGAGACATGGACGTGGTTGAAGAAGGACGAAAGTGGAATAAATGCAGTAGAGATGCGATCGTTGAGAAGAATGGTTGGTAAAACGCTGCGTGATAGAGTGAAGAATGAGGATATTAGAAGAATGAGCGGATGCAAGAAGACTGTTGTGGACAGAATGCGTGTAAATAAATTGAGATGGTTTGGTCATGTGGAACGAATGAAAGAGGAAAGAAAGACAAAGAGGATATACTTATCTGAAAGAAAGGGTGTGAGGAAACGCGGGCGTCCGAGAACCACGTGGCTTGATCACGTGGACCAAATTCTCAAGGACGGCCGCGTGTTGAGTGGGAGGAACCGACGTGCGTGTATGAGGAACTGTATGAATGTGGAGGAAGCGAAGGAGGTGTGTAAAGATAGATCTGTTTGGCGTTCCTTTCTCTCTGCCTACCCCACTTGGGACACGGCGTGAGGCTATAGTATAGTAGGTATAGTAGTATAGTTTTTGATATGCTGAACTGGAGGTTCGACATAATAATTTAATAAGAAGTTGAGTTCGTTGGTAGCCTGGAGGTATAGAGTCTCAGCCTTATGAACATGCTGATGTTTGCGGTTCGATCCCAAGTGCCGGCAAACTCCCCTTTCACGAAACAAGCTTTTAGTTTACCGTGAAAGGTGTATAAGGCTGCATTTGGGTTTATAAAAAAAAACAGATACATCTTAAAAAATAGTTAAACTGAAACGAAATAATTAAGTACCTATAATAGTTATTCCATTGATGACTTTATTAATTTATTGCGAGCCGGCTTTTGAAATCAAATTAATAGTTATCTGTGGCCTTTCTTTTTTATTCTTTTACTCGTGTAAGTGCCCTGTCAGATCCCCCCGACGTTGGCGATCACTCGGACATAGGCCCCTCGGTCCTGCGCTGTCTGGAACAACTCCTCTACACCTCTCATTCTACACACATTAAGGGTTGCACCTTCCCTCACTCATAGATGTTACAGGAATGTCAGTTCCTATGTCATCCATACTCTTCACGCAAATTCTTTCTATGGAAGGACTCAAGGTTCGCCTGAAGGACTCCCCTTGATAAAATCCTTCCTGAAATTAAATAAAACCGTTTATGTCCCCTAACTCTTTACTTTCAATATGACTTAAAATTAGCTTACGCAGTTACGTATTTTCTACGTACTAGTTGTCCACCTCTCATTCCAGTCCAATCTCGTATATTGCGCCACGATGTCTGCCTTCTGCCAGCCCCCCAGCGTCCCTCTATTTTTCCTGTCATAATCAACCGCAGAATGTGGTACTTTTCTCCGCCCATTAAATGATCCAGATATGAGATTTTAGGCACGTTGATATCCAAGAGGATTTATAGATCTAACTATTTTATTATTGTGTTTAGATAATGTATTTCAACAAAGAAGCGTCGGTCGATTAATTAAACTTACTATACTATACCCTCACGCTGTGTCCCAGGTGGGGTAGGCAGAGAGAGCGGAACGCCATAATATAGATCTCTCCTAACATAATAATTTTATAGTAATGTACCTCAAACAGTAGAATACATAACTTAAGATCGTTATTTATTGTTGAAAAAGATTGTTCCTTAAAGTTCCCGGGAAAGAATAAATTTCCCACTCTTTTCTATAAGTTTTCTAGTATCCTGTCGTAAAACATCAGAAATGGGACAAAAACATTTTCGATTCAGTGATGAAAGGTGGGACCCATCCTAATGTCATATTATTTGATATTAATGTCATGTTAATGATACGGAGAGGACAACTTACATGATTATTTTGTTTATTATTATGGGTTAGTTGGAAGATATTGCGCTTCAGCAATAAACTCGCCCATTGCACAAAATTATTAATTCTATTGTTGTGATACCATGTTTTTTGTTCTTCTTTACATATTGATTTTGTGCAATAAAGTTTATTATTATTATTATTATTATTATTTATTACATAGAGATAGTCCGCTGACTACCCCACTTTTTGGAGATATCGTGATGATAGGTATAGACAAATAGATGTAGGTAAATTTAAAGATACTACGAAAAATTTGACATCTATATTAGTTTAGGGAGCAGTTTTTATTTTTTATTATGGTTATTTTTTATGCAATTTCCTAAATTTGATACCTAATAATAAAAATCTTTACTTTCATTCACATTCAATTAGTAGAGGCTACCCCACTTGTGACAGACAACGTGATGGTATAGATAAGAATAAAATAAAATAATATAGAGTGAAGAATAAAATAAATTAATTAATCTATTAGGTATAGGAATGTACATAATTTATATTTTATATTTTGTTAAAAGTGCATTTAGTTACACCCACGTTGCCATAATATAAAATGTACATCATTTTATTAATTGTTTATTTTGTCGACCTGGCAACACTAGCTCACCTGACTAGTTCTGATCACACAGGTGGAGACTGGATTCTCACATACGTAATACATACACATACTTAATAATAATAACTTCAAACACAGACGCACACATATACATGGAAACACAGGTAAATAATATTGTATAGTTTCCCAATCGTTGCAAGACTCGTAAGAGGCGCTAGTGGGTGCTATCGTGGTGAATTAGTTGCCGAACTATTACCTAATTATGTTAGATCAGTAAAAAGGAGGAATCGAAGTCCTAAATCCTATTTTGTGAGAATATTTGTATTTTATCAATGTATAAAAAATAATAATAAACTAGTAACATAAGTTATCCATCCTAAATATAAAGCTTAGTATTTTTTTATAATCATCTCAAAATATAGGTTAGTATGTGGAACATCAATTGATGAATAAAAATTGTAAGATAATGAATAATGGGTAGACAGGTATCTACATACATGAAATAAATGAATATGTAGGTATATAGGTATTACTTATAAATCGTGAACAGAGGGTCCGCGGATCGATCCCAGGTGCCGGCAGCCAGGTGCGGTTTTAGCTTACTGTGAAAGGTGTATAAGGTTGTATTTGGGTTTATACCATAAGCCCAGATACATCTTTAAAAAAATTATCGCTCTCATATCCTTGAGAACAAAATTGATTAAGAAAAATTACTCGAGCTAACACAGAATCTAACACAATACAATGAAGTTTTCTCCAAAGCTCTGTAAGAGCGTTTGTTTGCTTTGCTTGCATCTGTTTTTTTGCATCTGGGATCCAAATGTTTGCATTATTATAAATTACTATGGAGATAAGTTACGTAGTCAAAGTGGCTGAAAAGTTGACAGGAATAAAGACAAAAAAAAACACATCCAAAGCCTAGGAAGATTAGTGTTCAGAAAAATAAATTGTATAAATACGGCTCAAGATAGAAAACACGGAATGAAATGAAGAAGTATTTCATCCAGGAGTGGACGGAAATAGGCTAAGAAGAACATTTCCCTTCACTTTCCTCTGGATGTTTTAAGAGCTGAGTTCCTTTAACATTCATACTCAACGAAACAATTTTTTTCACAGGGATGGCTCGGGGTTTGCCTAAAGGGCTCGCTCCGACAAAAACCTTCTCCGACAAAAAACTTTTCATTTTGTTTTTAGTTTCTTAGACTAACTGAGAAATTTTAAATTTTAAATTTTCCTGAACCAGCAGAGAAATATTGCTTTATTTTATTTCCACATGGTTTTAATTGTTTAAAAGTAAAATCAATAATTTCGTCTAATTTTAATTTATAATTATTTATGCATTATATGTACTTTGATTACAAACACCATAAGTACTATTAATATACCCTTTTTACAAACCCATTTGATTGAAGCCATCAAGTAACAATCGATGTAAGTTTTTGTCGATATCTAACTCCAAACAATTCCGTTCAGTCGTGTCATGTTTGTGGGTGTGTACGGCAACCAACAGGTAGAAAAATACCAATAATAATAAAATAATAATAATTATACTTACTTTTCAACATATTTGTACATAGCGTCCTTGTCGCGTCCGCAAAAGAAGAATTCCAATTGAGCGTTCAGTACTGATTCAAACGTGAACGCGGAGAGAACAAGAACACGTTCGATTATACATTTAAAAAATAAATTAAAATATAAAAAAATGTCAACAAATAGTGCCGTGACGGAACAAAACAATAACGCCCCAAGATTATGTCACGTCAAAAAAGTGGATACGTTCGACGGATATGGATTTAATCTACACGCAGAACATGGGAAACTTGGACAGTATATTGGCAAAGTTGATGAAGGATCTCCAGCCGAAACTGCAGGTCTAAAGGAAGGTGATAGAATTTTAGAAGTTAATGGCGTAAGCATCGCTAATGATGTACATAAACAAGTTGTACAAAAAATCAAAGCGTTACCTAATGAAACAAAATTGCTCGTCGTTACGCCAGGACCTGGTGAAAAAGTACCGGGATTAAATAATAATGGCACAAATAATGGTACAACACCTGCTAAAAAAGAAGAAATAAACAGTAAAAGTAATGAAATTACACAAATAACTAAAACCGACGATTCAAACAAAACTAAAAATGGTGTTGATGATGCAAATAACTTAAAAAATAAAGAAAATAGTGCAGCCAGCAATGGTAAAAATACCACATCAGATCCACCAAGTGAACAAATGAACAAACTGAATCTTACTGGTATGACTGTTGCAGAAATGAAAGAAAAGTTAGCGCAAAGAAAAAAGGTTGACCCGAAAAAGACCCAAATGGATTTGAAGCAGAAATTTGAAATTGTGAAAAAATTGTAGTTGTTTAAACAAATAGTGCTTAGTTAGATTTAAAAAAAATAATGAAATTTTAAAATGTGCCGTTTTTTGTTTTTATCTTTTGTTTCATTGATTACATTGGTATTTGTTTTTAATTATTTTTACTAGTTATTTAATCAAGTTGTGTATTATTATTAATGCGTAGTTTTTCATTGTTTTTAGTGTCTATCGCGAGTGTTTATTTTTTTCTATTTTCATCTGTTTTATGATTACTATATTTTTCTGCATCTGCATGTACTTATAAATAGTTTGTGTGTTTCCATATGTTGTGTTTTTATAATTTTCATAAACCTAGTTATTATTTTATCGAATGACGACTCTGAGTACTTTGAGTTGGGTAATATTTTTATTATCATAATATGTATGTGTAGTAGGTACATGATTATATTTTTTATCAGTTGATTCGTTGAAGTTATTACGTACAAAGTGTTGTAATGCGCATGGAAATATTTTAGTTTGTTCGTTTATGGTTTATAGGTATATTTATTAATATTTTTATAGGTATGTCTTTTTTGGATTCAAGAGCATATTTCTGTAGCAAAATGGAATAAATATCTTAAAGTCTTCATCATCCTTCAGGCATAATTTGGGTCTGCTGTGCAGCAATATATCTCGCTAATTTATTGAAAAAAGAAGTCATTATTAGTCAAATATATACTTCAAAGTATGTTTATGTTTTTAGTGGGCATTAATATTGTCTTGAAAAATATTGAGCAGTTAAAGTAGCTAATAATAATCAACCCTCTGTAATACATAGTAGCAAATATTGTGTTGTACTAATTCACAACACATTATTATGTAGGTACCTAATTTAATTTACAAAGCAGAGTTTAGTGTTTCTACATCACATTAATATAATTATTAATATCTCAGTTTGATAATACATATTAGTGTCGGTTGATGTATTGTTACATAATACCATCCACAATTCTCAAAGAACATTTTAATTATACAATATAGAGGGAAAAAACGTAAATTATGCATAAGGACATTTCTTGAATCCCTGGAGGACCCCCTGTCAGCCTGTCTTGGGCTCTATCTCTTCCCTTGTGGGACACCTATTGGTTTTGTCATTACATACTATTTTCGCATATCAAATCATAACATGACAATCAGAAACATTTATTTCAAGGTGTTGTCATTTGTTTATCTCACTTGTTTATGCTTTTTTTCAATTGGGTCAATTTGTGATGATTTCTTGAGTAAAACCGAGTAAAGTTAATATTGATTTATGTTACGTTAGCAAATAACCATGTGTATCGAAACGTGTATAACCACTGATTCTAGTATCATAATAATATAAGATAGTGAAATATTCTAGAATTCTATATTTTATCTATCTATTTATCGGAATTATTATCTATTAAAACGAATTACGTTGATCAGTTATCGGTTAACGATTAAAAAAAATACAAAAAATTGATAGAAGAATTATTATAGGTAAGAGTTAGACTTCGTCAATATTTATGATATGGTCTTAATGGACACCAAAATGAAGCAAAAAGGCTTATAGCTCATACGATACCGTGCCGTCAGATTATTTATTTTCTAACTATTACATGTACCTACCTAATAAACTTACAATTCCTCCTTTTCGTATAGTTAAAAATGAGACATTCAGAGAGGGTAGCATACATCATCAATGTTGAATTAGAAATGACAAATCTTCGTCTCTCACGTGATGAATAGTTGTGAATACCTTTTATAAAGACCGCATATCTCTTCTTCTGTTTTGAACATCAACAGGATTTTGCGGTTTTATATGACTTCTGATATATTATCTCATTGAGGTCATTTACACTTTTATATGAATGAAATCACAAATTGTTCCAAACCACTATCAAAGTTATTTCGATTATATTCCACCATGTGTTTGGTCACTGTATCTTCCGGAAATGAGGTGAACTCTATTTTAACCCGTCTTTAAAATCAATCCACTCTATTAAAGAGAGCTGGTTTCATTTTAAGATTTCATTACGTAATTTAAATTATATTGAATTTGAATTGATTTTTAATCAACGTCATTTTTTACTTTGATTAGTAAATGATTATAAATTTGTGATTCAACCAGACCTATCTACTTCTATTGGACTGCAGCGAACACAAATTTCTGCATTGCTTTCTATCAGCTGACACTCTTTTCAAATGCTTATACTTACTACAACGCACTTCCAAGACCACTTAAGTTTGTGCAAACAGCAAGTAAGATGGTTATACATTGCTCTTTATATCTGTGGATCCCCTCGTCTTCTTATCTAATATTTGTTTATTCAAATTTCGTTTACTGCTTACCTACTGTAGGTAACCGATAGTGTGCAAAAAATATTCACAGTTCGAAGAAACGGTGTTTAAAATTAGGCATCATTAATTTGCCTTGGTTTATTCAAACAGAACGCTATACCTACTCGTAATACAAATTAATTCATACACAAATAATGGTTGTTTTGTCATATTGTATACTTACTTCAATGTAAAGTAGGATTTTCCTCATTTTATGTATTTTATTTCATTATCTGTATTATTATCTTCTGTATTCATGTATTATCATTATTTAGTCGGCGTTATTAATTTTTTATTACACCATTTGTTCGTATTATTTTACATTATATTAAAACAAGACATTTTAATCCATCTATAAGCCTTTTTATAGGATAAATAGAGAGTATGAAATGCTTGACTAATCAGACTATTTACCTTGATTGTGATTTTTTTAACGATATTTAAAATGGGTTTAAAATTGGACCTCCACAGAGTTCGCCTTCACCATGCCTTCACACAGTTTTTCGAATTAACTTGGATGACTTTAATATTTGAGGAATGCCGTATTAAGCTACATACTATGTATGTAGGCTATCGAAACATTTTGAAATGTCCTTCAATTAAAGTTTTTACGACAAAATGTTCGTTTTCAAATGGACTTAAAATAGAACCCTGGATTAGTCCAGAGATTCGCCTTCATGCGCTATTCCTAAATGGCTTAGTTTTGACATAAAGACTTAGGGAATGTCAATAAGACTACCATGTAGGAATAGAAACATGATATTTCCTTTATCGAATTTTTTTTAAAGGTGATAATTTTAAAATGGGCTTAAAACAAAACCCTGAATTACTCCAGATATTCACTTTCGGACACTATTCCCAATCAACAACAACTTGACATTCAAATTTAGAAAATACCGTATTATGCTTAATGTGAAATACCGGAATATTTATGAATGTAAGATCTTTTGATTTTTTCGATAAAAAAATATTTTATTTAAAAATAGTCTTCAAATAGAACCCTGGATTAGTCCTGGCATTCGTCTTCATACGTTATTCCCGATCAACTTATTGATTTTCCATTTATCTTTGATCACATCTTGATATATTTGATCTACTTATCTAATGTAATACCATTTTTTATTCATGGTAATTAAATTAGACCCAATAATACTTCAAATAGCCAACGAGGTGTTTTATTTTGTAAGAATTTGTAGCCAAGGTCAAATCAAACATAAATTATCTATTCATTAGCAAGATGAATCGTTCATAGATACATACTTCTTAAATCTGGGCGACCTAATTGACACATAGAAATGATTTTGCTACCATTACAACTCTACTCGAATGATATTTTTATCTGTAGATGTCTAATTCTTTTCTGACAATTTTCCAGTATTCTAATCCTGTTAGAAGCAGGCATTCGTGAAAGATTAATATAATTGTTGGATATGCATCTTACGTTTCGGCCAGTCTGCTGGGGTCATCTTCAGGGGTTTCTAGTTTCTACGTCATCTCTCCTCTTACATCGTCTGAGCTTCTGTGTTCTGCAGATAGTCCCGCGTTGTTGAAGATGACCACAACAGACCCCAACTTATGATTCATAGCTAACAAATACGAGACTGCCTACCCACAAACACAGAAGAAGTAACTTATTAGAATCACCGCGAAATTCTGAAAACTTGATTAATATAATTACCATGTCTTTTCATGCAGCACGCCTCGGTACAGGGCAACCTTGTAAGACTCACATTTGTATTTATATTGGTGACGTACTGTCTCTGTTTTACTTATATATATATTTTTTAATAAATGAATTATTATTACCAATTGAGTGTATAAAATGTCATATGGCTTATGAACATATAAGACGTTTTCTGCAGTGTTCCCATCAATTCTACATGTCTTCAAGTTTTTTTTTATGGCACGCAGAGACTGTATGTCATGAAAGAGTAGACTGGTTATCTCGCTTGTAAGATATACAGTGATGATGTAGATAATGTATCTTATTCTTTCTCATCCATCTCCCCACAGCTGCATGTAGGCTTCTTTTATACTATTTCTTGACATGGTTAACTGTGCCTACTTTCGACCGTCAAAAGCATATTAAGCAATTGTTTTCATTATTAAAACTATCATTCGTGGACCTTTTTTAGTTTGTATCTATAAAATAGTTTTCATTTTGATATGAAAATTCTCAATATTTCTCGTGCTCTTCGTTTTTGTCCAATTATTTTAGAACCATCTCATATTTAGTTTAGACTTCTAGGAGGGAGAGGGCAGCTTCCCACTTCGATGCCAATTTTCCTTACTTGTCCCATACTTCTTTTGCTCACTTTCCTACTACATATTTCTCACACCGCATGTACCACACAAAATTTGATTCGCTGTTTGGTCATTTTGGTTTTCTTAGATTTAATGATAAATAATTTTGTTAAAATTGTCACTGTTGTATCTATAAATGGTATGTGTAATGTATTTTGTCTTGTAATAGGCTTATGCCGTGAATTTATGTAAAATAAATATAATAAAATATTTTCGACCTCCTAGGTACAAAAGAATCCAATATGTATACTCAATCAATATTTTCTGGGGTAGACTAATTCCTTTTTTTATCCCAGAGTAGCCATTTTAAGATTCTGAGAAGGTCTATTTGTCAGCTTTCCGTTTAATCAATATAAACTTTCGTAAGTAAGGGCATTGCCATGATTTCTATTAGGGAAGAGGGCAGTTGCTTATAGAATTAGTATAGCAATTCACCGAAATACTCAAAATTTAATATGGCAACTTGGTAGAATGAGGAACTTGAAAAATTCGAACAGCTTAAAATCTAAAAACTCATTTATATTAAAAACTCCCAGCTTTCTCGATTATTTGCTGCTGCTGGTATAGTTATTTGAGCTATCATTTTATTTAGTGACTGAAGGAGCAGCTTTTATACATTTTTTTACTTTAACTTCTTTTTTGCCTACTTTGACACTATGACACTTGAACTGGCCTTGTCCGTGATAATAAACTGTATTTGACAGTATGTACATATGCATGTAGTATTTATATTAAAAATTATACCATGTAAATATGCATTATACAATAAATTTTAGATGCTAAATAATTAAGTATTAATAGATTTAAGTGGATTTTAGTTATTCTAATACATTGTTATTCTTATTTTTTGAGTTAGCCATTTTTTTTTTGTTTGATATTTTTTATTTAATGTTTACAAAACACACAAAATCCAATAAATAAATTTTGTTTTTAAATTTATCTGTAGATTTAAAATCACATTGAACTAATTAAATCATTTTCGTCTTCTCATATTCGAGAATTTCATATTTGTGAGGTACAGAAGCAAAACCGCCCCTCTTCATAATTTCGTTTTTAAGGTAAATATTGTATGTGGTTTCTTTTTCAAATCTGTACAGATTACAATAAGTAAAAATTAGCAAAACTGCGTTCTAAAAATCCATATTCAAAACAGGCACTATGTTTTCTATCAACTGTCAATAACTTCACTGTTTGAAATTAAGCCAATCACATTCTAGAATTATTATAAACCCAATATGGCCGCAGAATACAAAAGATAGTGATTGAGTTGAGACTAATTAAGTTGTGATTCATAGTCGCCAATCTAAGTGTGGTCAACTTCAAAACCAACATATTTTGTAAATTTAGTTTATTTTAAAAATATAGTTACCTACAAGGATTTTGAAGTAAATATTTTGGCTGTCAAGGGGTAATCACATCTGTGAAATACTGGAATGAAATATATATGCATTGCAGACTTAATTTTATGTAAGCTTTAAAGTTTTTTTTGATTCCTTAAAATATTACCAATCCACGGTGTGGCAGTTTTGCTTTCATACCCCACATTTAATCCATTTATTTTAACTTTTTTTGTTAATTCACTCAGTATTGGTTATAAATCCTTATAAAATATTTGATATTTAAATATTTGTGTCTGCTGAATTTTCTTTTTTTCTGATAGTTTGTTGGTATATTAGAAACTTGATGTTTAGAAGAAATCACAACATATTAATAATCTCACCACTGCATATTATCACATTTTTTTTACGTAAATAAATGATTTGTTTATTTTTGATATTCAAAATGTTTGTATTCGTTTTTATCTGTTTAAATAAATAATGCCAATTTCATCACAATACAACAAAGAAAGCTAACTTCATTTTTATTCCATTTTGGAGTTGACACAGTTATAGAAAAAAATGAATAATATTCTAAGTCTTACATAGTTGTAAACATATTTTTTTGGAGTAAACCTTACTTAATTAGCACCTTATTATTAGCATCGTATTAAAATTTTGTTAAAATGTTAATTTTGAACATTTTGTGTGTAGGTATCTACTTATTTTAATAAATGAGTTGTGTGAATGTTTGAGTTAAGATATAAAATAAATTTTTAAATACCAACTTGCATATTTTTATGTAATAAAAAAATAAAAATGTGTTATTTTTTATGCTTTTCAACATATGTATTTTTACAAATTTATCACAAAATACAAACAAATACAAAAATTACATTCTTTTTTAAGGCAAAACACCCGAATTCGAGTGATTAATGTCTTTATTTCATAGTAGATACACATTACTAAGCAAATTCTAAAAAAAAACATTAAAAAAATATTTAAAAAAAACTGAGCAAATAATTAGTGTAGCTATTTATTACTTACATTGGTTCAAACAAAACAGCAATCACTATTCTACTCAGGTAGGTATAGGAAATTTGTTTTAATTATTTATCTAAGTTTTTTTTTTAGTCTTGGTTAACTAGACGTGGCTAAATTTAACCCTGACTTAAATGATGAGCCTTATTCACAAAATAATTTACTATCCACAGTTAATCTAAACATCATTCGCAAAATATTTTTCTTTATGTATACCTGTTCAACATTCGTGCTATACCATCACGGCATAGCTTATAAGTGGGGTAGCCAGCAGACCAGCTCCATGTAATAATAAACGTGCACGCTGTCCTCTCCATGCTGACAAAATTCAAGACATTCAGGATGGGTGGCAAACCTCATCACTGCTAAATTTAAGATGTCAAATGTCGATGTCTTTTTACAGGACCCTTTAAAACTTACGGAAATGAGTGGGAGGTGGGAGGCCAGTTTTTTGCCGTGTCTTTCACGAAAAAATGTAACACTTCTATTTAACATTATATAAAAAATTTAAATTTGATATTTAAAAAATACTAATTAACATTATAAGGATTAATTTTAGCCCAACATATTAAAGTTGGAACAAAACTTATATCTGTTTGTGAATAAGACTTAGTCAGGGGTAACTTTTGGACAAGCAGATAATTATTTCTTGTTTGTGATTTTAAGCTGATTATATGTAAAAAATACATTTTTCTTATTTTTATTGTTATTGTTAATTCCATATACATAATTAGTTATATTTATAATGATATGTACTGTAAATAGAAATTATTTTAATGAAAATCTACCTATTTTTAAACAAATAGACTACCTACCATTATGTTACTTTTATGTGTGTAGAAATAAATAAATATATTTATTGAAAAAATGGACTCTTTTACTTCCTTCAAAAACCCTTTGAATGTAATTTTGTATGGGGGTGACAAATTGCACTATTTATATTTGTCGATTTTTGAACAAGTTTATATGAGAACATGTCGACTCTCCAAATCCATAACTCAACAAGTAAAAATGTCTTTTATTCGAGAAATCATCATGTTTGTAATTTTGCTATATTTATATTATGCTTAAAAAACACATCAGAAAGTGAAATATTATAGGTACTATATAATAATCGCACTGTTAGAGGCATTATGTTGTCTTTGTTCTGTTCAATAGTTAAAAAAAATAGGTAGTTTATTTGTGGAATTGAAAAGAGGAACATTTTTTTTGATTAACTAAATATTTAGTATTTTTCACTTTCTGTTGTATTTTTTAAGTATAATAAGTAAAACAAAATTACAAAAATGACGATTTCTCGAATATAAGACATTTTTACTTAATTATATTTTGAACCACTCTAGATTAATCATTCCACTTGGTTTTATTCACCGATAGTCAACCTATTTGAATAGGTATTATTAACTGGGTAGGTATTTTGTATATGATGCACATACATTATGTGAACTTCCTTTAGGAGTACCTACATGAAAAAGAGTTTCGACTCTTACCTATTCAAATTTAGGTTAACTAGCGGTGAGTGTGATCAATTGGAATGATTAATCTAGAGTGGTTCAAAATATAATTGACATCTACACTTCTAGTTAGTAAAATCCAGTCCTTGATATCCAATTGTGTCAAAAATTCTTAAAACATTTTATATTCATTGCGTTATGGAACTAAACAGTCGATAAAATAAAATTAATATTTTTTATTTTTAATATTAAGTGTTACTTGTAGTGTTATTATTGAAGAGAACTCATTTTCTTCAAAGAAATTAAAATTCTCAAACTTATTGAAAAGATCATTATAATAAAATGATTAATTTTTGTAAATATTGTTTAGTGTTACTTCAGTGTTATTATTGAATAGAACTGATTCTCTTGTGGCTAAATCACTCATGATACTTACATTTTATAGTGGGTGTAATGCCAATGGAAAAAAACTGATTTTCTTATTTCGAGGAAGTATTCTTAACTCAAGACAATATTATTGTCTTCAATTGTTTGAGATAATTTAAATTCTTGGATTGACAGAATAAAATAGATCCGTTTTTTCTGTGCACCAAATATAATACCAAGTGTGTAAAGTAATTACCTACTTGGTTTGTAACTAAAAGAAAAATTGTAGTTTATTTATAAGGATAGCTGATATAAGATAAGATTCTGGATTCAGACCACGTTGAAGAGACTCCTTATTGTATTGAAGGACCCACCGAAGTCGACCAACCTGACTTTTATTTATCCGAAGGGACTCCTTAAATAAAAAATATAGGTAAGTATATTCACCCATACATACATCCCATGATGCCGCATCTCTTGCTGGATATACAGAAAGAATTGAACGCCATTTATTACCATCCTTATGTATACACGGTAAGTATCTTATTTACAAAATATTACTGATAATTAAAAAAAAAAACATGAAAGGTTTCATGGATTCGCCGACGTTGTATATTTTAATGTTGGTACTGGCAATATTTTAGAAAAAGACACAACCCTAACATTTTCCCTCTCGTATGGTACAATGTTTTTTCATAGAAATAATATAACTAATAATATATTTTTATTTTTCTCGTTGATATAAACAAATAAATATAGTACCTATTATTCAGGTTAGTAAATTTTAGTTTGTAAAAAATTGGAAATAGCTTTCAAATGTGTTAGCATTGGATATATTTTCTTAAAGTTTATTATTTAGGTTTTGTTTAAATTATAGTAGGTATACCTAATGTAATTTTTAAAAGAATAGTTTGTAGAAATAGTTTTCAAATTTGTACATATGCATTTTATATTTAATATGTCCCTACTCTCCTAATACCGTAAACTTTTTTTCTGTTTGGAGAGTGAGAAAAAAATTTGTTACTTATTAGATATATTAAGGTAATGAATTACTTTATGTTATAGTTTGTCTTATGTACTTAAATAAATAAATAATAAAAAAAAAGTTTTTTTATTGAAATAAAGTGAGGCACCATTTTTCAGCACTTTTGACAGCTCGGTTGGCAAAAAGAAGTGTGATAAAACGCTAGGTTACAAAGTTGACAAGAACTTCCAATGTCCAATTACGTTTATATTATATAGGGGGAAATGATTATATTATTATAAAAATGCGAGAAAAAGTCCAAAAAATGTACCTACTGTACACCACACGCTTTCGCCAACCGTTTTGTCACAAGTTCATTGATTTTTGCCTCACTTTTACAAACGAGTCAGGATTCTAGATTTCGTATGGAATTCTGTGCACCTAACTTCATCGAAAGAAAGCATATTTTTACTTGAATTTGGTCAAAAAGTGACAAGACAGTCTTCTCTTATAAAATGTCTATGGTAGTAGGTAAAACCTTAGATATGAATAGTTTTAAAATGAAACACAATCGCTCGCAAAAATAAATAAAGTCAATAGTGGAATAACTATATATTGTGTTTCATTTTAAAAATTATTAATATGGACTTCCACCAAGAACCGTCGGTCGATAAATTAAACTTTACCATAGATATGAGTGATGCTATGTTACGTATTATACTCGTATTACATATATTATTTTATGTTCGTATGTATGTCGTACTAGTTTAGGAACGAGTTATACAAGATATAATATAGTTATAAATATACCAGTGGCTCACTAGGTATCTGTAATAATTACCATGTTTAGTTTACCTGTAAATACTACGTATTATTTATACATTTCTAATAACCTATGCGTAATATTAATATTAGATAGGTATTATTATGTTGTAGATGTATTGAAATAATCAGACACTTTGAAGAAATCCTAGATGTTACAAAAATTACCCTCGTCCTATTTTACTTAATTATTATTGGACAGTATTACAGTGTTGTTTAACCACCGGAACACATTGTTAACAAAGCTACATCAATAAACCTCCCTCGACATCCATCAAGAGGGAGACCAAAGAATACCTGGATGACACAATGCAATAAAATCCTGCGGAGCAATGGCCTGGACGAAGATGATATAAGAAACAGAAGAATCTATAACCACAGAACGAGAAGAGCTGACCCCAACAGCCTTCAGCGGCAATAAGTTGGGACAGTGCCAGGAAGAAGAAGAAGATTAAAGTGTTGTTTACGTGCTAAAGTACCTCAAGGACACTGTAAAATTCATTAATAATTTATTTATTATTTATTTATTTTATTATTCACTGTACATTGTTTACAATAATACAAATTAACATAGAAAATATCATTTATACAATTCAATGCACAGAGGGCGAGTTTATCGCTAAAATGCGATGTCTTCCAACTAACCCGGATTCCAGGTCATTATATAAATACTAGCTGACCCGGCAAACGTTGTTTTGCCATAAACTAAATATCGCTATTAAAAAATAGGGGTTGATGGTAGAAGAATGAAAATGTAGGGCATTAAGTATTTTTAATGCCTCACCATAAGTTCGAGTTCGTCGGTAGTCTGGAGGTAGAGTCTCGGCCTCGTGAACAGGGGGTCCGTGGTTCGATCCCAGGTGCCGGCAAACTCCCCTTTCACGACACAAGCTTTTAGCTTACTGTGAAAGGTGTATAAGGTTGTATTTGGGTTTATAACAAAACCCAGATATATCTTTTTAAAAAAAAAAATAATAATAATAAAAAAATTGTTCAAAAAATAAATATTTAAAAAAAATCGGGGTGGACCACCCTTAACTTTTAGGGGTATGAAAAATAGATGTTCGCCGATTCTCAGACAAAATTTCATCAAAATCGGTCTAGACGTTTCGGAGGAGTATGATAACAAACACCGTGACACGAAAATTTTATATATTAATCGGTCTAGACGTTTCGGAGGAGTATGATAACAAACACCGTGACACGAGAATTTTATATATTAATCGGTCTAGACGTTTCGGAGGAGTATGATAACAATAACACCGTGACACGAGAATTTTACATATATATTAGATAAATTAATAAGTAGTTTAAATGAGAATCTCACATACATGTCATCCACGTCAGAAGTTACATAATATTATATTATACCTACTGTATTACATTGAATATTTAGGATGTGTAATAAGTATCCACAAACTTTAATTCAGGGATGATGTATGCCTCCTATCCTAAATGTTATTACTTTATTGGCACAGAAAAGACGATTTGCATGTTTATTACACGAAGTTCGTCCGCTGACTACCCCATTTGGGGGAAATGGTATGATTGTATGAGTGTATGTTTTTTTCTTCTTATTTTGCCTGCGACATAATAAAATATGTACATTTCAAATATGTAGGTACCTAAGTATAACATTCTGAGAAATGTCTATTTCATATTGTTTATGTAATAATATCAATCAATGGATTGGTAGCAATATCTCGGACTTGCAAGATAGAGATACGAGATTTAATCACCGCAGCCGACTAACTATTCCGTTTCAGTATTATCAGTTTTAATGTATCAATTGTTTTTATTTTGTAATATAATAATAAACACTTTATTGTCAAAATAAATTTGTACAAAAGGTGTACATATTGCCTTGAGGTAATGTCTTCCAGTAAACCTACATTAATATGTTTAGCATGTTTACATAAATAGTAAATATTACATATGTAGTAAATAGTAAATAGTAAATAGTAAATAGTAAATAGTAAATAGTAAATAGTAAATAGTAAATAGTAAATAGTAAATAGTAAATAGTAAATAGTAAATAGTAAATAGTAAATAGTAAATAGTAAATAGTAAATAGTAAATAGTAAATAGTAAATAGTAAATAGTAAATAGTAAATAGTAAATAGTAAATAGTAAATAGTAAATAGTAAATAGTAAATAGTAAATAGTAAATAGTAAATAGTAAATAGTAAATAGTAAATAGTAAATAGTAAATAGTAAATAGTAAATAGTAGATAAATAGTAAATAGTAAATAGTAAATAGTAAATAGTAAATAGTAAATAGTAAATAGTAAATAGTAAATAGTAAATAGTAAATAGTAAATAGTAAATAGTAAATAGTAAATAGTAAATAGTAAATAGTAAATAGTAAATAGTAAATAGTAAATAGTAAATAGTAAATAGTAAATAGTAAATAGTAAATAGTAAATAGTAAATAGTAAATAGTAAATAGTAAATAGTAAATAGTAAATAGTAAATAGTAAATAGTAAATAGTAAATAGTAAATAGTAAATAGTAAATAGTAAATAGTAAATAGTAAATAGTAAATAGTAAATAGTAAATAGTAAATAGTAAATAGTAAATAGTAAATAGTAAATAGTAAATAGTAAATAGTAAATAGTAAATAGTAAATAGTAAATAGTAAATAGTAAATAGTAAATAGTAAATAGTAAATAGTAAATAGTAAATAGTAAATAGTAAATAGTAAATAGTAAATAGTAAATAGTAAATAGTAAATAGTAAATAGTAAATAGTAAATAGTAAATAGTAAATAGTAAATAGTAAATAGTAAATAGTAAATAGTAAATAGTAAATAGTAAATAGTAAATAGTAAATAGTAAATAGTAAATAGTAAATAGTAAATAGTAAATAGTAAATAGTAAATAGTAAATAGTAAATAGTAAATAGTAAATAGTGGGTATGGGCTAGTTGGAAGATATCGCGCTTCTGCGATAAACTCGCCCATTGCACAAATTAATTTTTATGGTCTAAGTTCGACAATATTTATATTTTAATAATGTTTGTTTTTTTGTGCAATAAAGATTTTTATAATTATTATTATTAATAGTAAATAGTAAACAGTAAATAGTTAGTAGTAAACAGTATACAGAAAACAGTAAATAGTAAATGAATCAGTGATATAGCGAAAAAATGACGACCGTGATGATGATAATGAAGGATGAATTGTTTTTGGACTCTTTCACAAGACTGGCAAATAGTGCAGTCTTCAATAATTAGTCTCTGGGTGTGGTAATCGGCTAATTCTTCCTCAGTAGACTGGAAGGTGGTTCCATAGGTTCCATAGGACAGTAGAGTTACTCTTAACATAATCTGTTTTAAATACGATCTTAATCTTATATTACGACAAGCAAAGGAACTATAGTAAAAAAATACCGCGTTAAAGCTACGACGTATTTTGACATATCGTCGCTGCGCCTGACAAGTTCCATATGTGATATTTGTAAGGTTTTGGGAAACAGCAAAAAACGTTCTGTTGAATGAACGAAAGGAAATAATATAAAATTATTAATGCAGTATCATAGACATTTATTTAAGACGTATAAAAAATACAAAATATGTCACAAATTTTACATATTTATGGAAATACAGCTATTTTTTCAACAAAAGTGCACATGACTGGTTTGACACCGTCTAAAAAAATAGCGTATGTGCATTATTACACATGAAGGATTTGGCAATGTGACGCTTAACCTAATTTTATGATTTATCATTATGTGATCCTTTAGGTTCACTAGGAAAAACATAATACAACATCACTAGGAAAAACATAATATAACAAAGTTAATACGAAACTACAGTTGATCTATAAAGTAATTTATGTCAAAACAATCAATCAGTCTTTCACAACATAAAATATAGTGAGATTAATATTGTATTTATGGCACAAATCACCCAATAGGGGTGGATTGCCTAATTAATCAAAAAAAATATTGTATTTATTGTCCATTTTAACACACACTATTCATTGTTTTAACATAACATGTAACTGTCTATGTGACGGTTTATAATCAATGTACAGTAAAGAATAAATAAAATAAAAAAAAATAAAATAAGCATGGTAGGAAAATTTTTATTGGAGTAAACATTGTTGACCAACGGTTTATGGTGGACGTTTATGTTTTTTTTTATCTAAATACTGAAAAATATATTTTACCTAAAGAGTGGCGAAAGAAGACAACTCCTGAAAAGGATTAGCCAACAAAGAGCTAATTGGATTGGCCGCAACATCAGGTATCCAGGACTGCTAATTACCATCGCAGAAGGCAAGATTAAAGGAAAGAATGGCTGAGGCTGAGCACGAGGCTCTTACATGGAACAATTGATAAATGATATGCGTTGTAGCACATACGTGCTGCTAAAAAGACTGGCCGAGAATAGAGAAAAGTGGAGAAAAAGGACTGAGCTTGTTGCAAACCAATCAAACTGATTATAACTATTGATGATGAATAGAACATTAAATGCTTTATCGCATAATTTAAAAGGAAGGTACTGTAAATCTTTACAGAAAAACAAACAAAAAAAAATTTATAAAAACTTTGAAACAAAAGTAATCCAAAATTTGTTTGACTAAAATTAAAAAGTTACTCTTTGTAATGAAGGTTATCATAAAAAGCATGATAGTCACGATGCATATAGGGCTTTAATGACTGAAGACTATCGTACTTAGTTTTATCAATTTTCCGGGGGTCGTTGAAAAGTTGAGGAACTGTCCTTGGATTGAAGGCACGAACTCGCTGTGGTAGAATTTGCCATTCTTCAGGGTGGCGCAACTTGTAGAAAATATTACCATTTTTATATAATAGAGCCCGTATATCATTCACAGTCGGATCTCCTGCTTTTTTACCTGGACGGATGGAATCAAGGCAAACATCATTCTCATAATTGTTGAAGAATGTATATTCAACATGATGAACATCATATGGTTGCTTAGGTCTTGCTTCTCTCATGCGACTGATGTAATCACTTGGAGTATAGATTGGAGGACGAAACTTTTTCTCCAATGTTGAGTGGACACTGTCCACTTGCATCATCGTATGTCCTTTTTCTAAAATAATCTGTTCGATCTCCAAACCAGTCTCCAAAGTTAACTTCAGTAAGGCTGATGACAGAACTTTATTTTTATTCTGGTAACAACACCCATCCGAGATAATTATCACTTTCTTATAGTTCAACTGAGATTTAATAAAGTGTATTAAGCAACTCGTGAATTCGTTAGCCGTAACGCCTCCGTCGCCCTCGTGCCAAACATACAGGTGAACATCTTTGTTATTATTAATGTAAATTGACTGATTATGCACTTGAAGTTTTTGTTTATAATACTGAACTGACACCAAAATCTTTGGACAAAGAAGAACAGATTGGACATCAACTGTCAATACAAGTACTTCGGATGATCTCATTGTGCTGGCATCAATATGAGCTTTGTAGGCTTCGTTTTTTTTCTGAATGTGTAACGTGTATTCCTCTTCTGAAATATTGGCTTCTTTTTTGGACGTACAAACATCACATTGGTCCATTCTCGGCTTAAAAATTGAAATTTTTTCACCTTCCAATATTTTATTAAATATTTTACGACCAATATTTGGTTTACGATTTTCTTCGCACCATTCCGTATAAACTCGAAATATGTGCGACTTTGATTCAAAAGTATTTTCAAGATACACTCTGCTGCTGCTAGAGCGACAATAGTGACTCGGCACTTTGTTTAGTAACTCCAACCACTCTTTCACAGTAGATGATTTAATTTTTTTTGAATCAGACTTGTTAATATTTTTAGACTGTCTCTTTTCATGTTTTGATCTTAAATCCTTTCCGCTCTCTGTGTTATCTTGTAGCTTCTTAATCCATTCGGATAGTGTATCACTATTGATATTTAGTGTGCTCACGAAAAAGCTTTTACATACCTTTACAGTGACATTTTGATGATTGGGTATAAAATAATCAAAGGCCAATTGTTTTTGAGACATACCTTCTTGGTTACAAATAGTTTTACGTCTTCTTAATATCGGATGCAACCGAACAAGATTTTTTAAATAAGCTTTTTTAGCATTCCATGTATTTAAGCTCCAAAAATAATTGAACACTGCTTTTCGTTCTTCTTCTGAAATTACACCACATAAATAGCTTCTCTCTGATTTGGGAAGACTGGAATGTGTACATGGTTTTTCTTTAACGTATTTTTTAGTTTTCGGTACCGATTCATATTTTGCTTTATTCTCTGTTTCATCCCATTTCCTTTTTCTGCCTATATATTTCTTGCCACGTACTCTCTGTAGTCTATTGTACTCTCTTTGTTTTTTATTAATCTCTTCATCACTGCTGGAAAATTCAGTTTCAGAAAATTTACTTCTGTCATTTTTATTTGTGCTAACCATGTTATCATTGGGTTTTAGTAACCCCGTCTTTTCATCGAGATGAAAGTCATCATTACTAAAGTTTTCATCAATATATTCTATATCCTCTCTTAAGTGTCCCGTGACTTCATCCAGAATATATTTCTTTTTTTATATTAAAGCAGATGTCATTGTTTAGAATTTCAATACTATTTGAGATTTCAGGAATACTGGAATCAATTTGCGTTTGACCCAGAAAAGGATCCAGATAATCATCCACATTTGTAACGTCTCTTAATTCTTCAAACCGAGGAATTTCTATATTTTTGGATATTATATCTGAAGAAACATTCAAATCTTCATCTTGATTACTATTTTTGATTCTTTTAGCCATATTTACCAGACGCTGTGTTCGTGACGAAGGTTTATGAGAATGTAGGTTGAAGGCCATGTCACCTAAAGAAACAAAAACACATTGAGAATGTTTAAATTGACCTTCTTTTGGATATGATTATGTTTTTGATATAGCAGCACCCTCAACTATTTTCTATATTATGTACACATCATTTACTTTTTTACTATTGTTTTTAATCATAACTGTGAGAGAACATGTTAAATTTTAATGTAATATTCAATACATAACCAACAGATTATCTATCCCATTCGTATTAATCATTGCTATAAACACGAGATACACAATATTTTAGGTTAGGATATTATTTAGGTATTTAAATTGACGAAAACTTACGTATCAATGCCTGTTAATATGCAAACTATATAAAAGAACCACTCTGAAATAAATAAACTATGCACGTACCACTTGTA
This sequence comes from Athripsodes cinereus, assembly GCA_947579605.1. Classification (NCBI taxonomy): domain Eukaryota; kingdom Metazoa; phylum Arthropoda; class Insecta; order Trichoptera; family Leptoceridae; genus Athripsodes; species Athripsodes cinereus. The sequence goes on from OX388328.1 coordinate 5,218,673, forward strand.
ACGTGTTTTTACTAGAAAAACAATTATTTTATGTTATTTACACAGCAAGTGTCACTTGTTTAACGCAGTTGGCGGGAGACTGACGATCTTACACAAATCCTTTATGTGCATTTCTGCACTTACGGATTTTTCTAAACGGTCAAAACACATATGGAATTAGTTAAGTTCGTTTCTCGTTGGAATATCACAAAAAGGATTTTATCAGCACATCAAGAATAAAAAGTAGATAATTTTTAGAACAAAAAGTAAAAATTGAAAAATGTCACATATGGAATTTGGCAGGCGCAGCGACGATATAGTCACGTCGTGCGTCGTAATACAAGATTAAGATTAGATTGTGTCAAAAGTAACCCTTCTGTTATTTGGTAGTTTTGATCTAACAAAATTCACATTTTAACTGCTTTGAGGTCCTGTTATGAGTAAACGGCACTAAACATACAAAATAGAAGTGAAGCATAATAATTATGTACATTCATAGTATGTGCAATAAAATTATATGATATCATCATAATATAAATACTATTGTGGTTTGATCATATAGAGAGAATGACTGATTAGTCACTACTACAAGGATGTAAATATAGTAATATATTATGAATGTATCCAGCAATGAGGCACGTTACTCATATTAATATATTTGGAAGATTTGATGACGTATGAGGAAACTCTGCTTTATCTATCTACTTATGTACCATCAAGGTAAATCCCAAAAAATAATCACAATAATGAAAAATATTCTCCCATGTTAACTTTGTAGTGAACTAATCACTTCAACTTCACTGATTCAATCACTGCTAACCTGCTGACTAGCTCATTTTTCTGATTCTGATTTACTTTTGTAAAGCGCCGTTTACTCATAACATGACCTCTAGGACGCCGTATACCGCGTCCATCACCCGAAACTCCCAGTAAAGAGGCGCGTCTTCAGCCTTCTTCTAAAGCTCTCTTCGTGCAAACTGTCCTGTTTTGTGCCAATAAAAAAGTAAGACATGTGTGACAAATCTCATCGTTGAATTTAAGATGTAAAGTCTATTTATTCTTTTCGAATACCTGCCTTTTACATGACACTCGCAAACTTGCAGCAAAGAGTCGGAGACCAATTGACGACCATAACGACCGGTGTGGCGCGGAGGCTAACGCACTTGCCTTTGAGTCACGAGGTCCCGGGTTCGATTCCCGGCCAGGGCAAAATGGAGAATAACCTTTTTCAAATTGTCCTGGGTCTGGGTGTTACATGTATATGTGTTCAGTGCATTGTATATTATGTGTATCGTCGTGTTAGTACCCATAATACAAGATTCATATCTTAGTTTGGGACTAGCTCGGTCTGTGTGAATTGTCTATACATGTTATGTTATGTTAATTCCACGGGTGGAAATAGTTTTTCCATTTGAAATATATTGTATAGGTACTAGTGATGTAACGAATATTCGTATTCGCATTCGCATTCGCGAATATTCGCATATTTCAAAGTATTCGCATTCGTATTCACAAAAAAATATGCGAATGTTTTGCGAATATTATTTTGGTAATAAAGTATCGGATATTCGGTAAAAGTACCGGTTACTTACCTTACCCGGTACATTGTAGAAAAAGCTACTGCAAGAAAATATTATTTAAGAAAACCGACAAAAAAAATATTTTAAATTCCTATACCATTTTGAAAATTCGGCGACGGGGGGGTAGAAAATTTAATGTTTGAGCTTTTGTAGAAATTTAAGCAAGTCAATATTCGCTATTCGCATCAACAAATATTCGCATTCGCATTCGCGAATATCCAATATCACACATTCGTTACATCACTAATCAAACTCAACTCAAATACAGCTAAAGTTAGGTAGCATAATATTCAAATTACTGCTATACGGTACACACAGCAAACCCGTAGAAGGCATACTTGGTTGATTAGCATACCACGGTAACAATACTCTGCTCATGACTGTACTTCTGTTAATAATTGAAGGTCATGCAATATTCATAGGTACAATAAATTATGGCTCACTGAACCAAGCGAGTAGGTATGTATGGAAATTAAATAAAGATACTATGGTTTAGTGCGCAAGTAACGTATGTTATTGACGGGACACCGCAGACTACGAAAACAATCGACAAAAATTGGACTGTCAGATGCCCCAGTCTACAGATTTTGTTCAAACACCTATCCACATCTTCTGTAATTGTGACGCACTCGCTCGCAAACGAAGTCACATCTTCGGAGGACCACTGCTGAGGCCTGAGTCAACAACACACTTTCGTCTCACGTTCCTGAGGCCTGAGTCAACAACACACTATCGCGTCACGTTCCCGCTCCGCTAGCGTTCGGGTGCAGACGATGGTGCGCCAAAGTGTTAATTTTCGTAACTATTGTGTATCTTAGCAACGAAATTGACACTTGCTTGCAACATCGTCTGCACCCGAACGCTAACGGAGCGGGAACGTGAGACTAAAGTGTGTTGTTGACTCAGGCCTCTGCTCCGTTAGCGTTCGGGTGCTGACGATGTTGCAAGCAAGTGTCAATTTCGTTGCTAAGATACACAATAGTTACGAAAATTAACACTTTGGCGCACCCGAGCGGGAACGTGAGACGAAAGTGTGTTGTTGACTCAGGCCTCTGGTCTCTGAGAAGGTGAGGTTTCTCACACCGAGACAAATCGTGAGATACATGACGCATGTAGGTCAATTGAGAGGGAGATATTATGACACAGAAGGATATCACAATAGATCAACTATGGTCACGGTGACACAAGGGATGTAGGGTCCCTTGACCTTTATTATAAAAACGTATGCTATGATAAATGTTGCGGGCAGAGAACTATTCTCAAAACAGCTACCATTGTTATAATAATTAAAGAATTCGAAACCTGAGAGGCTACTGTAAGGTAGTGGCGGATTCAGAAAAAAACTCAAGGAGGGGGGCGCAAAAATTATACATACGTATAAGTACCTATCTACAAAACAATGCCATTTTATTTAAACTGATTATACTCATATACAAGACATCGTCAATAAGCCCCGCAAGGGGGGGGGGGGCGTGCCATCCGCGTCATCTGTATCCGCCACTGCTGTAAGGTTGTATACATGTATTGTAAAAATGTACTTTTTGACGACTGCTCTTCAAATTAATTCAACTCGTTCATACCGATATTTTACAATACAAAATATTTTTCTATTACAGACGTAATTGTGTTTGCAGTACGTTAGGTTTATATTTTTTTTTTCTCTCGTTACAATTTTTTTTACACATCTGTTGGTGATGTTTTTATAAATTTTATTTGTAATGCTATACATCTACACTCCTTACACAAGCATTAAGTTGCTTAAAAGGAGTGGAGTAAAATTATTGTAAATGGTATATTATGTTAAGTTTTGTTTTTATTTGTAATTGTGAAAAATAGAATAAATAAAAAAAAAAAAAAAATACCGCCAGGGCATTTCCCCTATGTAAGTATTGCTGGTCTGTTGGCCACCACACTTTTGAGATATTCCGTACAACAGTAGTAGTAGCAGTAGATCCACATTTTTTTTTATTTTTGTTAATTTTGACATACAACACGATTGCCTTGAACTGATGTCACTTTAATTGAATGTTTTATAATCGTATTTATGTCATATGGTAGATACATAGATTCACATAGATTGATTGAATGAACGTACCTGATTGGTAGGTAGATGACGATAATATCTACATAATATATATACACAAGTATATAATATATCACGTTTTTATCTATATATAGTCAACTATGTATGTATATAAATATTTCCCATAAAGCAAGGCGATTCTCATCATGATTTTATTGTATATTATACCTAAATAACCTTTGAATCATTCATTAACAATTTCCTGAATGTAAAAATATATCATGTTTCACGTAAAATTTATTTTTGTTGTTTTATCCCAAATTAGTGATTGAGAAGAGAAAATTCTCCAAAAAAAATCTCGAGAACGAGAAATTTCTTCGTCTGATGGAAGAGAAATTTCTCTCCATAATTTTTCTTAGTGGTATTATGACCTTTCGCCCAGTACACTTCGCAGCCAACCTGATTGATACAAAAATTTATGAGGCTGATTAAGGCTCAAATCAGAGGTTATTAACACTTTTTTCCATGTACGTACCTGCAATTTTTTTTAAACTTAAATTTGGGCATGTGGGGTGTCAAATATCAAGATTTTTTATAATAATTATTTGTTTCCATAATTAATTGTAGCCATACCTTACCTTACCTTACCTCAGCCTTCTTCTTGTGTCCAGTATTGAACAAAGGCCTCCCTCTTGGACTTCCATAAATCTCTGTTGGACGCTACTCTCTTCCAGTGCAGGCCCGCCACTCTCTTAATATCGTCGGACCATCTTGTCTGAGGCCTGCCCACGCTTCTGCGTCCTGTTCTAGGCCTCCAATCTAGCACCTTCTTCGTCCATCTATTATCAGACATACGTGCCACATGACCTGCCCAGTTCCACTTTAGTTCTGCAATTCTTTGAGCCACATCTGTCACCCTGGTCTTTTCCCGTATCCAAACATTTGTTTTTCGGTCCCTGAGTGAGTTGTTTAACATCCTCCTCTCCATTGCTCTTTGTGTAACTTGAAGTTTATTGATAATTCTTTTTGTCAGAGCAGATGTTTCGAACCCATAAGTGAGCACTGGAAGTATACATGCATCAAATGTTTTCGTTTTCAGGTGAATGGGAATATTTGGGATTTTAGGACATTTGAAAGCTTGCCAAATGCAGCCCATCCTAAAGCTCTTCGTCTTTCCAGTTCAGCTTCCATATTATCCCTACCCAGTTTGACAGTGTGACCCAAATAGACATACGATTGTAGCCATATTGGTGATAAATTATCCCAACATTTGTACATTGTTATTGATTGATTGAATAAAGTATTTATTATTATTATACTGTTAAATAAAAAATAAAAAAAAATCTCCGAAAATTATTTCTTGAGAATTCCACAACACCAACCCAAATATATCATCTTCACATTACCTAAAGACTCACGTTTATGCCTGGATGTGTCAGAAGTTGGGAGACTTCTATTGTTAGGAGATTAACAATGTCCTAACAAGACGAAAGACGTCTCTCTCGTCAGTTAAACAAATAGTAAAATAAAACAAGCGACACACGACACGACACAAGCTTTAAGCTTACTGTGAAAGGTGTATAAGGTTGTATTTGGGTTTATAACAATACCCAGATATATCTTTAAAAAAAAACATTTGTTTTATTTATTTCCTAGTTCCTAATACCTAGTTAATGCCTATTCGCCCTGCAAGCAAGAGATCGTGGATTCGATTCTCAAAGTTACAGATTGTTTCTGCTTGTTTCCGGTAGGAATTATTAAATAAATTTAAAAATTAATTAATTAATTTTTTGGTTTAAAATCAAATTATATTTTTAAATTATTGATATGTCTCAAAAGACTAAGTTTTTGGGTAGAGAGTCTTTTAAGTTAGGTTTTCATTTCATAGAGGTTTACTTTAAATTCCTACGTCTAAATATTATGCATTTTCTATGTGGGAAAGACTAGAAGAAAAATAAATGAAGACACTTGCTATACATATAAAACTAACAATAAATCGAATGACCATTTAGATAATATACATATCTGCAGTATACTTATAGTTCTGTTGTATATAAATATATATGTTGTATATATCTGACAAATGTCCACCACGAGCACGCTGACAGATGTCGATTCTTTCATCAAAGTTTTTAATCACTTTTTGGCAAAATGGCGGGACTATTTCGCTAATCACATCACGGATTTTGAGTTTTAAGGCTGCAATCGATTCGATTGGCTCCGTATAGACTCTGTCTTTAACATAGCTCCACAAAAAATAATCCAGTGGCGTTAAATCACACGATCTGGCTGGCCACTTAACAGCTGAGTTTCGTGAAATCATGCGATCGGGAAATTTGGTTTGCAATAAATTGATCGTTTCATTGGCTGTGTGACATGTGGCACCGTCCTGTTGAAACCACATGTCAGTGATATCCACGTCATCAATAATAGGCCAAAATTGAGTTGTCAACATCTTGCGATAGCGTGATCCATTGACCGTTACCGCATTTCCAGTCTCATCTTCGAAAAAAAACGGCCCAATCACGCCTCCAGACCACATAGCGCACCATACAGTGACACGCTGAGCATGCAACGGCTTCTCAATAATTGCTCTAGGATTTTCAGAAGCCCAAATGCGGCAATTTGCTTGTTGACGTACCCTGACAAGTGAAAATGGGCTTCGTCTGAAAAAAATATTTTTTCAGAAAAACCAGCGGGTTGTTCCTGAATGAATTGAGCGAATCTACGGCGATTTGAATGGTCGTTCGGCTTCAATTCCTGCACCAGTTGAACCTTGTAAGGCTTCAAAGCCAAATCCTTACGCAAAATTCGCCATGTGGTGGTTTTGGATAACCCCAATTGTCGAGAACGTCGAGGAATTGACAAATTTGGATCTGCTTCAACACTGTGGCTCACGGCTGCGATGTTTTCAGTTGAACGACCCGGTCGTACACGCGTTGGTGTTAACACATTTTGTATCGAGCCTGTCGACTCAAATTTAGCGACCAAATTCTTAATAGCGGTCTCAGAAGGACGATTATGTTGTCCGAAAATATCACGAATTTGACGAAATGTCACTTTAGCAGAACCACCATTTTCATAATGGATTTTAATTATTTTAATGTGATTTTCAAGCAAAATTGAATTCATTGCAACAATTGCCAATGCATCCACTACGAATACGTCAAAAAATTAAATGTCAAAACTATCATGTTGCTGGTGTTGCCACAATTAAAAAACAAAGTTCTTGTTGAACAACCCGTTACATGGGTACATAAGAGACTGTTCAGTTCAATAACTCAACAAGTAGAAAAATGTTGATTTAATTGGTAGTACACACAACCAACGCCACTTTTTCAATTCCACAAACAAATAACTATAAAAAACACTGTTCCCTTATGTATTAAGTTATGACTAGTGATGTGAGTAGAGAAAATTCTCCGGAGAAATTTCTCGAGAACGAGAAATTTCTCCGAGAATTTCTCCTCTGATTGAAGAGAAATTTCTCTGATTTTTTCCCATGGGGATTCCCCTATTATTTATTGGCGATAATGCGGCGGGATTCCCCTACAAAATATATGAAAAAATATCCGGTATTGACATCACTACGTGGCAATTCTTCACAGGCAGTGACTAGAATAGTGCAAGATGGGCAAGAAGGAATTTATGTTTAGATATTTTGTCGAAAAACGGCAGGAAGCAAGCCACAACAATACAAGTGCAAGTTTTGTGGTGCCAAGTGTGTAAAAAATGTAACAAAACAGGCCAATCATCTTGTAAAAAGTCCAAACAACAATTCTCCTCTGATGGAAGAGAAATTTCTCTCCATAATTTTTCTTAGTGGTATTATGACCCTTCTCCCAGAACACTTCGCAGTCAACCTGATTTTCTAAGTTTATTCTTTTTACACATGGCCATTTTTTGATATTTATTTTATCCATTTACATATATTATATTCACGGTCAAAGCCTTTTACATGTAAAACCCCTGTATACTTACAATACAAGTATACAAAGGTACGAACACTTTAAAAAAAGACACATTTCATGATTACATTTTTTTTTTGAACATTGTAAAAATGATCATATAAAAAATAAATTTGCCTCAAAATATACCATAATTAATTGTAGCAATATTGGTGATAAATTGTCTCAACATTTGTACATTGTTATTGATTGATTGAATAAAGTACTGATTTATTATTATTTTACTGTTAAATAAAAAAAATAAAAAATTCTCGGTAAATTCTCTACTTCGAGAAATTTACCGAGAAATTTCTCGGTAAATTTCTCCAAAAATTATTTCTTGAGAATTCCACAACACTAGTCATGACAACAAAAATAATGTACCTTTTTTCCATTCTACAAAAAATATTTTGATTTTTTTTTTTTATTACACCAATAAATTACAAATCTTATACATATTTTCATTGATGCTGCCCAACTAGGTATAACCTGTTCTAGGGCAAACATCTCACAAACATATCAATCATACTGAAACATATATACAATCACAAAAAGCATTCATCTCCTATATTAACACAATCACATTCATAACAAGAAAAACACTGCTGCAAACTGTCCATACATGAAACAACACACAAACAAACCATTTCTCCATATAAAACCAGAAAAAAACAACACATCCCTCAACCACACACATCACAAATCCCACACCATATACCAACACAAGTATATCACATAAAACACAAAACAAATCATGGAACAAATCCTAAGATATCCTTTGGAACAAATCCTAAGATAATTGTTTAACTATTGAACTGAACAAAGATAACGCATGTCTTTAACAGTGCGATTATCTAATATAATTATATCGTTTTCATACTCCCCCGTTTGTTATCATACTCCTCCGAAACGATTGGACCGATTTTTATGAAATTTTGTGTGCTTATCGGGTAGGTCTGAGACTCGGCCAACATCTATTTTTCATACCCCTTAAAGTTAAGGGTGGTCCATCCCGATTTTTTTTTATTTTTTGGTCATTTTTCTTTAATTTTTTTTATGAAGAGGTTGTAAAGTGTTGTTTTTAGATATTAATAAGTTGTAAAGAGTTGTCTCTAGTGTTAAAAATTTTAGTACGTAGCATAGCAATACGTTACTATAAGAACATAGTTTGTAAGAATATTGTAGTAGTGAGTAGTGCCTTGTAGTGAGTATCTCCTCCAAGGGGCATTAAGGGTTGTAGTTAGGGGAGGATTTTGTCGGGGGGAGCCCTTAAGGCAAATCCTGAGCCCTCCCTTTAAAATTAACTTTTTTTGTTTCGTTGAGTCTGGATGATATAGGAGCTCAGCTCTTAAAACATCCAGGGGAAAGTGGTGGGAAAAGCCTTAATGTATTATTATGGTGAGGCATTAAAAATACATACAGCCCTAAATTTTCACCCTTCTACCATCAACTTCTATTTTTTAATAGCGATATAAGTAAATTGCAAATGTATATGGCATAATTTCTGACATCTTACTGAATTATTTATTAATTTTTTTGACATTTTAATTATCTATTACAATTCATGTATATTAATTTTTTTCTTCTATGTACTTGACATCTCCTTACTGTATTAAAATAATTGTTCTTGACATTTACCAAGCCTTTGTTGACATTTACACTCTCACCACAATGATTTGACTTTTCTAATTGTTTTGTTTTGACTCATTTTATAATTGTTATAGTTTGATTTCCAATTGTATTTTTTCTTCGCCAGTAAGTTGTTGTTCTGTTCCAACTGTGTTGTAAGTAAATGAGAATTATGTTTGTTTTTGTTTTATATTTTAACATGTAAAAGGCTCACGCCGTGGATTTATGTATAAATAAATAAATAAATAATGTCTATGGCAAAACATCGTTTGCTGGGTCAGCTAGTTATATAGTATAATATTTCATTTTCTGTTGAGTTTTTAAAGCATAGTATAAAAATGTAGCAAAATAACAAAAATGACGATTTTTCTCGAATTTAAGACATTACTACTTGTTGAGCTATGAGCTACAGTTGATACAATACATATACATATACCATAGGTAAACACGTGAATGACAATAGCTTTGAATTTCATTGAGGCGAATCTGATGATATAATTAATAGGCAAATTGTATACCTGGATCAGGGATAGATAAATGTGACTAGCGAGCTGCAAATTCTCGTTTGACATCAGCGACATAAAGTTGAAAGAATATTAATTTGGTAAAACTCCAGAAAATAAATTTTTAACGGATTATTTTTTATACATAACAATACATATGTATTACACATTTACTTAAAAATACACTTAAAATAAAATCATTTACTTAAAATACACTTACCGGGTTAGCTGGAAGACATCGCATTCCAGCGATAAACTCGCCCTCTGTACATTGAATTGTATAACTGATATTTTTATGATACTTTGTATTGATTTGACATATTGTAACCAATGTATAGTGAAGAATAAAATAAATAAATTAATAATAAATATAATTATATTATTTACTATCCCATTTAAAGGATTTACCTATCTTGTGTATGGGATAGAATTACAAATATTCCTAATTTTACATATAAACAATAATAAATTCATCCGATACTCACTCTAGTTAGACAATTTGTATATGTAACAACTACATTTAAATTAAATTAAAATTGAAAAATAAAGCAAAACAAGAGAGATGATGATAGTATAAAAAAGGAATCATTTTTTTTCATTTTTTTAAAAAGATATAGGTATTTATCTGTGTTTTGTTATAAACCCAAATACAACCTTATACACCTTTCACAGTAAGCCTAAAAGCTTGTGTCGTGAAAGAGGAGTTTGCCGGTTCCTGGGATCGAACCACGGACCCCCGGCTGTTCACGAAGCCGAGACTCTACCTCCAGGCTACCGACGAACTTAATTAATTGATTTATATATTTTCCGATCGCTGGTTATACCTATCAATATATCTAGTGAATAACAATAACTATACGTACTTACCTGTACAATTAGATAATCATTATTAAATGTACATGTAGGTATGTATATAAATTCTACATTTATATTTCTGTTACCTAGTAAATAATATAACCGGAACGAACCATTAACCATCAAAGCATATTATCCCACAACTCTGCCTGTGTGCTGGCTGGATTGGTACCCATGGAGCTATTGGCGGGGGAATGACTAAGAATTTTCCGGCAAGGCACAGAATTTATAAAGAAAATTGAAAATATTCCTATTGTAGTTATACATGCAATCTCTGCTTTTGTGGTTTCTAGACTAGACTACTGCAATATACTATATGTAGGACTGCCGCAAATTCAACTGAATCGTCTACAAATGGCATTCAATAGCGCTGCATGGCTTATTTTCCGCGAAGATAACAGTTGCCACATCACACCTTTGCTGGAAAACTTGCACTTATAGTCTACAAAGCTTTGAACAAAATGGCACCTCAGTCACTTTCTGAGCTCTGTGTTCTCAAAACACCTACAAGTAGACCTCTACGCTCAGCTATGACATTCACCAACATGCTGGACGAAAACAACAGAGCAAACAGGTCCTGCTTCCATGATAGGGCTTTTGGCGTCGCAGGACCCGTCATTTGGAACCGACTCCCCGAGGACCTCCGTAAAAACCAGCCGATAACAACGTTCAGGAGCAAGTTGAAGACATCGCTCTTCCAACATAGTTTCACGCGCCCTTGAGATGGATGCTCCATTAAACGGCGCCGAATAAATCATCCAACATACATACATACATATGTTTTCGTCTGGATATTCGGGTTCTCCGCCCACTGACGTGGTAGGGGCGGAGATGCCAACACTGGCATAGCAGTACTAATAGATTAGAGAGAGTTGAAATATAAATAAATTGTCACCTAAACGGATAAATAGGAGTCCTTGGACTCCTGAAATATCTGAGGAATAAGTTATTTCAACATTGGTATTGTTTAAAGCTATCTTCTGGGATCGCATTGGCCTTCGGCTGTAATAATCCTTGTAAGAATCGTCTTATTGTCAGTAATAATAATAATAGGTATTTAAATTAGATAATAATATTAACTCCACATAATTAGCCACGGTAGCACAGTGGACACTAAACTTGACCTGGTTATATGATGATCAGGGATTTAATTCCAGGCAGACTTAAGTCCGATATTTCAATATGCCCTCATGGTAGCACTTATCCTGAAATAGTACTCATTAAATTAAATTTCCATTTACATACGTCCAATAAGCTTCAAGAGTGAGAGGTGTGGAGATGCTGTTTCATGCTGCCCAGAACAGACAAGATTTCTCCCAGGTGACCCGACAAGACACGTAAAGAAGAAGAAGAAAAATGTGAAAGAAAATAAAACCAAATTTAGGGCTAGCTCAGGATAAGTGTCACCTTAAAGACACATGGAAATATTGGGCTTAGGTATATATTAAATAAAATTATCAAGTTAATCGCAAGGTCGAACATTGTCAATAATAATTCTAATTATAGTTCTAACGGTTCTTTTCTTGTGGTATGATATTGTGGTTTTTTTTATAAAGCAAAGAGAGAACACATTTTTTCTATATTCCCTTCAGCTGTGGATCATTACAGACTCAGTACATACCTATTGACATAGTCTTAGTTTTTTTAACAAACTTTGTTTGAAATTGAACTAAATATATTTCGACTTACTATTTTAAGTGGTATATGGATGTATAACTCGGAGTATATTTGTTGGTAAATAAATGGTACGTACTTCAGAGAGTACTTTATTTATTAAATAATTTTATTAGGAAGGTACATTGAATATTTTAACACGTGACAGTGTTTAGATGATAGGAAGTAGATATTAGTACATCGGGTGAAGAAAAGTACCAAATTGAATTTTAAACAAAGAAAGTTTGTTGAACTATTAATTGCTTTTAGGTAAGAGGTTAAATTTTGTTTATGTTGATATGTTATGTAGGTATAAATACTTCAAATAAAAATAATTTCAAGGAAAGGATTGAGAGACACGTGTGGTTGTTTACATAAAAAAGTAGATGCTTGTGCTAGGAGTGAGAGAGTGGATAATTTTGTAAGAAGGACAAAGGAATTAAGTCTATAAGATTGATGTCACAGCTCAACTCGAGGCAGTTTTGTCTTGGAATTAGGAGAGAGAGGTTAAAATCATAAAAGCAGTGTTGTATTCAATTTGTTTTTCGTTGTTGACATTTCTTTCTCCGAGTAATAAATATAATATTTCTTTTAGTGATTATTTCCACAATGGAAATAATAAGAAACTCATCCTAAAATTTTATTATAATTTTACATTAAATTCAGTGTTTCGAAGCAGCGAATTTTGCAGAAAATCACCTTACTCGAAGCTAAGAAATTTTATATATTATTATTTATTTAAATTTTGTAATAGATATTTTTATCGTTACGACTTTGCCTTTCTTCTTGGAGTATCAAAACTCTTGTTTGATAAGTCTCAAATAAGTGAAATTTCTGTAGACAAAGGATTGATGAATTTTATAAAATGTTTTAATGAATATGTTTATGAGACTGTCACTGTTAATTATTTTATTTTCCCAAATTAATAAAATTTGGATAACTAATATTATTTGTAAATTAAATTTATAGAAGTTATTTGATAATAAGAACAGGGACGGACTCAGAAACATATACTAATTATTATTTTCTGATATATTGAATTAACATTTAGCATGAATACTAATTCATATTTATTTTATGTAAATATCTCTTATTATATCATAAACTAACGTCCCACCACCCACACCCACATGATCGTGAACTAAAGGCCCATGATCTCCCAGCGTGAAAAAATCAAGGTTGGTCGTCTGCCTTGCCTTAAGGGACACAAAAAAGCCAACCCCCGCAGATTTATACATAAATATTTATATTATTTGCATGTTATGTATTATATTCTCTTAATTTATCATATTGTATACTAATGAGGCTGACAATAGTGTATGAAAGGCTGTGTCAGATCGAAATTTGCGTGTGTAGGAGCAAATTTTCACTAACAAACCAATTTTTATTGTTATATTAACCAAAAATAGTCAGTGATTGAATTTTGTCAAACTCTGGTTCAGTAAAATATTTCATCTCGATGCGCCCCTGGCGCTGTATACAGATACTATTTTATGTATGAAACCATATGCCTTTTATAAATAAAACTGCATTCAAAACTAATCTGTAATATAATTACAGAAATAAACTTTCGATAACGTTGAATCATAAGTTTGATAAAATATTATTTCATTGACTATTTCTAACAAATAATATGGATTTCTGTGGTACATAAAAAAATTTGATATTTATTCTTGATTGTTATTGTGTGTTGTTTTCTTTGTGTATTTTCAGCAATAAGGTAAGGCTTTTATACTTGCTAACGCAGAGTATAAAAGGAAATAATTTATTAATTACTAACCTTTATGTACAACAGAAAATTAAATTTTGATTGTTATATAAATTATGCTTTTATGTTTCTGAATAGAAATTATTGTTTGTTTTCCACTGATAAAATTTTCTTTTATAAATCGTAAACACAACGTAGAAAAGGGTCCTTTACGTAAATTTTCTTTCCTCTAGATGTATCATGAGCCAATATCTTTGAAGAAACGAAAATTGTTGAATTTAGCGACCGACACTTTTGACGGGCATTACGTTAAACGTTCGGAAATAATTTTAATTACGGTGAAGTGTGAACTGATTTGGATAGACTAGCGAGTATATATTATTATGTACGTATGACATCTTTATATACGACGAATATTATTACTCTTGGATTTTACAAGTAGGTAGGTGATATGAAAGTATTTTTGTATTATTAAATTTTAATCGGAATATTATAAATACGTAATTGCGAAAAGAAATTTATAAATTTGCGTAGATTGGATAAACTCGATTCTTTTTAGTTTAATTACTTCCAACTCAGGGGATAAATACGTATTTATTCTCTCGTCGAAATAAATAAATATATTTTATTTATTTCCTGTCAATGTGGTCTCAACGGTTTTTCTTTTTCTTTTTCTTCCTCTTGAAGAGGGGGGACCACGACAGAAAATGGTGCCGTTTGTCCAGGATATAATGTCTGTCATTGCAGGCATTAGACATTGGGTTACTATGTAGCGAAGGAAAGTTTTCTGTCATAGGCTATGACAGAAAATGGCGTGTGACCAGAATTATCTTTGTCATTGCAAGGGTAAAATTCAGATTCGGTCATAGCAGAAATAGATTTGAGCTAGTATAGTTAGTTGGAAGAAATAGATAAATATCCAATCTTTAAATTGATTGTCTTACAGAGGAGGGGGGGGGAGAGATAGATTAATAGTCTTATGGAAGAGAGGGGGGGTTTCTACACGAGAAGCAGATTTTTTGTCTTGGGGGGGGGGTGAAATTTTCCAGTATTTTGACTTTAAATTATGTTAGAACTCTCTGCCTATCCTTTAAGGAGGTGACTTGCATTTCAAAATTGATGACAGAAGACGACGAATATTATAGAACATATTATGAACACTAGAAATACGTTAAATTAATTGAATCGAGGGCAAACTAAATAAAAATTGTTAGCAATTTTTTTATATCTATTAGAAAATAAAAATATTATTAGTTTTACAAAAACGAACTCGTTAGATAAAATTTGTTGTTATATGACTAGTGAACTAGTAATAAAATTATGTATTGATCTTAAGTGGATAGTGGGTTTAAAATATGTACCTATTGACATGTTATGTATATAGAATGGTAAACATTTTTTTTGTTAGTTATTTATTTCAGTTATGTGAAAGTTGAATGAACTACCTTGAAATAATTTTTGAAGGATGAATTTTATGGGGTTTTTGACTGTTGAATACTGTAATAATTTATGGGGTTGAGATGTGTGTCAGTAGTAATATTTTTTTTTGTTAGATATGTATAGTTTTATATATATATTGGAATGTCATTCAATATGTCGGTTTTGCTCAGATCTTAACAAAATGAATATGAAATAATATTATTTCATAAATGACGAATCTGTAGGTATAATAATGCGGGTAGGTATGTGTTTTGATCTGATGGGTTAAGTAGATTTATCACTTTAGATAAAAAAACTGTTCGGTTTCGACATGTATGATCGGTGAACTGAGTACAGTCGGTAATATTATTATTTTAACAAAAACGCATTTGTTCGTTGTATCATATTATTATTTAGACTGAGTCTAATAATAATATTATATTAGATTGTCGCTAGCTAAGTGGAATGACTATTAAGTACCTATATGGTATTATATTATATTATTATAATTGTCGAGCGATGTTTACAGAAATACTAGGTACCTACTGATGTTTTTTCAATATAGGTAGGACTTTGATGAAAGGCAGTAGATACATAATTATGTTAATATCAATGTGGTATTCATAAAACTTATGGGTACCTAAAATTTATGTTTTAAACAGTAAGTAGATATAAATACTTACTCGTATATAATATTATAGTGCGTAGATTTTATAGTCGATTTATGTATTTGTGTATTTATGGAACAGATTGGTTTTCATGAAATAATATGGCTTTTCAGCACATATGAAATGTGTCTTTTGAAAGGGGAGAGTTGCATACTATAACTGGGGTTTTTGTTGTGTGAAAATTTTTCTATTTTCTTTGGGTGCTGTGTTTGAATGAGGTGTTAGGCATGTGTGTTAGTGAGACATGGACGTGGCTGAGGAGGGATGAGAGTGGAATGAGTGCTGTGGAGATGTGATCATTGAGACGAATGGTTGATGAAGCATTACATGAATGGAATGTAAGAATGATGAAGAGAGTGTATTTTTTTTTTTTTCTGAAGGGGAGGGTGTGAAAATGTGTGGACATACCGGAACTGCGTGACTTGACCACGTGGATCAAATTCACAAGGACTGTCGCGTGTTGGGTGGGAGAAATCGATGTGAATGTTTGAGGAATGGGGTGGATGTGGATAGAGAGAAGGGAGTGTCTGGGAATGGATCAACATGGCGATCTGTTTCTCTTTGCCTGCCTCACCTGGGATGCGGCGTGAGTGTGGTATGGTACCAAAAAAAAAAAAAAAAAATTAATCAGTTGGTAATTGGCTATTATGATTAATAGTTTCAGGGTTAATTCCAGTCATGAGGGGGTAGGGGTTAATTTTTTTTTATATTTTTTTTTTACTGATTAATTAAGTTTTCAATATTTTTATGATGATGTTGGGTAAATGGAGTAAATCTGTTGATTTTGGCGGTACTGTGAATGAGGAAATTAATGCAAATCATGAGAATTTTCATAGTAAAATTTACTATAGGATGTATGGAAGAGAAATATGAATGTGTACAATATGGAAATTTATTTTAAAATTTATGTTCACACATAAAGAAATCAGTATCGTGAAGGAAAAAGGTTTAGGAAAAGAAATGTGATAATAATTATGTACAATATAAAAACTGACTAATACTTATGTCAACAGATATACATAATTATAGAATAGGGTCGGTATTATTATATATGATATAGTAATATCAGTTTATATTGGGTACATACTATTAATATAACATACGACGGAGTTTGTATAAATAAAAACATGTGAGAGTAATAATTATAGTGAATTAACTGTACGTATGTCATGTGTTTGGATGTACCTAAGGTTGACACGTGGGACGGTAGATATATACCTATTATTTATAATTCGGTTATGTATATTGAATGTGTATTCCAACCACTTGAGAGTCAGTACAAAGACATTTGTACTTTAACAAAATGTTTTGGTAAGAAATTATAAATGGGTTTATTTGACTTGTATAGTGCTGTAAGCATGCGACTGTTTACAAATTAATTATAGGATAGTGGGTAATACAAGTGTGTGGTTGTTTATATAGGTATAGGATTGTGAATGATTTTAATCAATATAGAGAATTAGAAAGTTAGGGCCAGTGGCGTAACATATTGATTGCGTTGTGAAATATTTTTCTTTGTTTGTTAAAAAAAATTTCTTTTAAGAAAATAATTTCCTCACCTTGTGCAAGCCCGGAAAATTAATTTTCTGAGGGGGCATGACATAGTCTTAGTTTTTTTAACAAACTTTGTTTGAAATTGAACTAAATATATTTCGACTTACTATTTTAAGTGGTATATGGATGTATAACTCGGAGTATATTTGTTGGTAAATAAATGGTACGTACTTCAGAGAGTACTTTATTTATTAAATAATTTTATTAGGAAGGTACATTGAATATTTTAACACGTGACAGTGTTTAGATGATAGGAAGTAGATATTAGTACATCGGGTGAAGAAAAGTACCAAATTGAATTTTAAACAAAGAAAGTTTGTTGAACTATTAATTGCTTTTAGGTAAGAGGTTAAATTTTGTTTATGTTGATATGTTATGTAGGTATAAATACTTCAAATAAAAATAATTTCAAGGAAAGGATTGAGAGACACGTGTGGTTGTTTACATAAAAAAGTAGATGCTTGTGCTAGGAGTGAGAGAGTGGATAATTTTGTAAGAAGGACAAAGGAATTAAGTCTATAAGATTGATGTCACAGCTCAACTCGAGGCAGTTTTGTCTTGGAATTAGGAGAGAGAGGTTAAAATCATAAAAGCAGTGTTGTATTCAATTTGTTTTTCGTTGTTGACATTTCTTTCTCCGAGTAATAAATATAATATTTCTTTTAGTGATTATTTCCACAATGGAAATAATAAGAAACTCATCCTAAAATTTTATTATAATTTTACATTAAATTCAGTGTTTCGAAGCAGCGAATTTTGCAGAAAATCACCTTACTCGAAGCTAAGAAATTTTATATATTATTATTTATTTAAATTTTGTAATAGATATTTTTATCGTTACGACTTTGCCTTTCTTCTTGGAGTATCAAAACTCTTGTTTGATAAGTCTCAAATAAGTGAAATTTCTGTAGACAAAGGATTGATGAATTTTATAAAATGTTTTAATGAATATGTTTATGAGACTGTCACTGTTAATTATTTTATTTTCCCAAATTAATAAAATTTGGATAACTAATATTATTTGTAAATTAAATTTATAGAAGTTATTTGATAATAAGAACAGGGACGGACTCAGAAACATATACTAATTATTATTTTCTGATATATTGAATTAACATTTAGCATGAATACTAATTCATATTTATTTTATGTAAATATCTCTTATTATATCATAAACTAACGTCCCACCACCCACACCCACATGATCGTGAACTAAAGGCCCATGATCTCCCAGCGTGAAAAAATCAAGGTTGGTCGTCTGCCTTGCCTTAAGGGACACAAAAAAGCCAACCCCCGCAGATTTATACATAAATATTTATATTATTTGCATGTTATTATTTATTATTATTTGGATGATTTGTAAAGCGCCGTTTTGTGAAAAAAAAAAAAAAAAATCCACCTCAAGGGCGCTCTTTACTAACTAAGGTTGTGCTTGGATTATTCCGTGAGATTTCTTGAATAGGTAAGTCTTCAGTTGGTTCTTGAAACGAGATATGTCCTGCGTTTCTCTGATCATTTGTGGAAGCCTGTTCCAGACTACAGGTGCCGATATTGCAAAAGCACGCTCCACGTACACTGGTTTCGATACAGTACTGGTCACCTCCAATTTAGTTGTAATATCTTGACAAGACCTAAGTGTTGTCTGTCTATGACTTAACGCCTGTCTACCACAGAGTTCCATGATATATTCTGGGGCCATAGCATGAAGTGCCTTAAATACTGTCAAACACACTTTAAATTCAACTCTCTCCGGACATCTGAGCCAGTGAAGAGATTGAAGGGTGGCAGATATGTGTGCAGAGCGATTTAGTTGGTAAATGAAACGTGCAGCCGCGTTAAAAACGGACTGAATCCTCTGGAGTTGATATTGCGGAAGATTTGCGAGGATGCCATTGCAGTAATCCAATCGTGATACGACGAATGAGTTAATTATGGTTTTAGCTCCGTCGGTTGATATATTTTTCCTTATGTTCTTGAGCTGCCTTAAAGTATAGAAACCACTACTAACAGTGGATGATATGTGTTTCTCCATCGTAAGGGCGTTATCAAGATGCGCTCCGAGGAACTTAACGTGGTTAGATGGGATGTATTATATTCTCTTAATTTATCATATTGTATACTAATGAGGCTGACAATAGTGTATGAAAGGCTGTGTCAGATCGAAATTTGCGTGTGTAGGAGCAAATTTTCACTAACAAACCAATTTTTATTGTTATATTAACCAAAAATAGTCAGTGATTGAATTTTGTCAAACTCTGGTTCAGTAAAATATTTCATCTCGATGCGCCCCTGGCGCTGTATACAGATACTATTTTATGTATGAAACCATATGCCTTTTATAAATAAAACTGCATTCAAAACTAATCTGTAATATAATTACAGAAATAAACTTTCGATAACGTTGAATCATAAGTTTGATAAAATATTATTTCATTGACTATTTCTAACAAATAATATGGATTTCTGTGGTACATAAAAAAATTTGATATTTATTCTTGATTGTTATTGTGTGTTGTTTTCTTTGTGTATTTTCAGCAATAAGGTAAGGCTTTTATACTTGCTAACGCAGAGTATAAAAGGAAATAATTTATTAATTACTAACCTTTATGTACAACAGAAAATTAAATTTTGATTGTTATATAAATTATGCTTTTATGTTTCTGAATAGAAATTATTGTTTATTTTCCACTGATAAAATTTTCTTTTATAAATCGTAAACACAACGTAGAAAAGGGTCCTTTACGTAAATTTTCTTTCCTCTAGATGTATCATGAGCCAATATCTTTGAAGAAACGAAAATTGTTGAATTTAGCGACCGACACTTTTGACGGGCATTACGTTAAACGTTCGGAAATAATTTTAATTACGGTGAAGTGTGAACTGATTTGGATAGACTAGCGAGTATATATTATTATGTACGTATGACATCTTTATATACGACGAATATTATTACTCTTGGATTTTACAAGTAGGTAGGTGATATGAAAGTATTTTTGTATTATTAAATTTTAATCGGAATATTATAAATACGTAATTGCGAAAAGAAATTTATAAATTTGCGTAGATTGGATAAACTCGATTCTTTTTAGTTTAATTACTTCCAACTCAGGGGATAAATACGTATTTATTCTCTCGTCGAAATAAATAAATATATTTTATTTATTTCCTGTCAATGTGGTCTCAACGGTTTTTCTTTTTCTTTTTCTTCCTCTTGAAGAGGGGGGACCACGACACTATGTATATTGGGACTTGAAGAAGATGACAGATACGGATTCTGTGAAGAGAAAGCTGAGATCCCTGGGTACCTTTTGGCAGACTGGAATATAGGTATGTTGTGGCTTTCGCAAGAATCGCGAGATTAAACTGGGTAAAAGCACTGGATAGGAGTGGTATCATTTCCCTCTCAACGAAGATCTCCTCAAAATCCTATGCTTCATAAGTTGATTGGAACTAGGGAACTAACTTTTACTGAACAACATCACACAAGAAAATTAGGGGGAGTACTTGCAATAGATCTGCTCCCCCTCCCTCTTCAGTAAAATCCTGGGCACTTCCTTGGACATTATTTCTAGTTTTTTTACTAAACTGTGAAATAAATTGTAGTGTGATTAAACTTCTAGCATGAAAAGATGTTGATGTTCTGCCAGGTTTACCGCGTCTGGTTGATGACTCTCCTTCGTCTTGACACGATGTTTCGACCACCGAGTGCACGCTGCAGCCGTAAATTACCGATGTAACGGTTTTTACACACATGCAATGCATTGAATGACTTTGTCAACAGAGTCTAAACTTTAAAAGTGTCAAGACGTAGGAGGCGTGGTAAACTCGGAGGAATATCAGCATAAATGTGAATGAAGACCACAAAAGCCTATAACAGCTGATATCTAGCATGAATCTGGATTTGGAATAAGCCCAATGCACCCTCACAGCAAGCAAACCATACAGTCATTTGGTACATATTACAAACAAACATATTAAATCAATATTTAACCAGTGAAGTTTGCGGATATTACAAATAAATCAGTATGTTTACGAATCCATAAAAAGAATGAAAAAAAAAACAACATGAATTGAGTTGATCATATTCACTTTACAATACATTCAGAAATATGCTTATGAACATGAAAGGGAACTAATTATTTGTACGGCTATTAATCCATTCGTTCGGCAAGAAAAAATCAGCATTTAAGTAATTTGCACAGCAAACAATGTTTTCATCGGCAATAAATAAAAAATAAGCGCAACACTTGTTTTACAAACAAACTTGGTTATATCGGCAAATTAAAAAAAATTAACAGCTTAATAAATACTCGCACCAAATTAATGATGACTACGAAAATAATGCCAGTTTCCGCTTTGCTATATTAACGAAATATCTAACTGAAATGTCGAAAAACGCTAGTGTCGTTCATTCAGACGCTACATATAAAATCACATAAAAAGATGCTACATACAAAGATAATTATATTATTTGAACAAGATTAAAAATTTAGCTTTCACAAGTTTAATTAAAATAAGCTCACGGTTTGCTGCTCATTTATTTATTTTGCTGGACAAATAATCATTATGCCGGTCTAATAATAATTTTGCTGGTCGATTAAATTTAGAGTTTTACAATATCATATTATTTGCAACAGAAATATAATATTCTCGCTGGGCATAAGTAGCATAATAAACATGAAATTTTTTTTATTTGTTCTATAATTTTTTATTTTTTTTACAATTCACACAGACCGAGCTAGTCCCAAACTAAGATATGAATCTTGTATTATGGGTACTAACACGGCGATACACATATACAATGCACTAAACACATATACATGTAACACCCAGACAAAGGATAATCTGAAAAAGGTCATTCTTCATTTTGCCCTGGCCGGGAATCGAACCCGGGGCCTCGTGACTCAAAGGCAAGTGCGTTAGCCTCCGTGCCACACCGGTCGTCTATACCTATTTTTTATTTTTTTTATTTATTTAAGCCTTTATTCCAGACTTGGAGGTGGGATGTGCAAACCTCTCAAGTCCATATCAAATACATATGTTATATTATAATATATATATATATATATATATATATATATAAAAATACAGATTATTAGAAGAGGGAATAAAAAAACATAATGTAAAATATATAGAAAAAAAAGAGAAGAATGTACATAACAAGAATGATAATCCAGAGTACCTATGTTAGATTCTTAATTAATAAAGTAGGTAATCCATCTTTGCGTCAGTTGTTGTACTTGTCTTTCGGAAGCAGCTTGTGTTATTTATAATCGTCAGTCGGGTTCTAAAACCGTAGATTTTCAGTCTGATAGTCGTCTTAAAGTCGTTTGTCTTACCATCTGTAAACATTTGGGATGCACTGGTGTCGGCAGAATACATTTTTCTGCTGAACATAACATCAATATTATGCTGATCGTTTAAATGATAGCCAATATGAAATAGGTCAGCAGCGGGAGTAATCGAGCCTGGGATCTCTTGATTAAAAGCCAAATAGTTTACCAATGAACTACCAGCCACATCGATTTTGTTCGCAATATTAATTCACAGTTATTTGTTAGTGGGTATATAGATAACAATACATACTGCATGCATGTGACATCCAATATCATTCTTACAGATTTCTTATTGCACACAACTCTCTGTGAATAAACAATTAATAAATAAGCCATTATTTATTAATTGTTTATTCAGACAGTTAGCTGGGTTGCTAGTTATATTATAGGTGTGGGAAATAGACAATCGTACAATGGGTGCATCAATGTGCCAAGGTACGGAAATTGAGGTGTGCAATCATTCATAGACACATCGAAATAATTGTAGCGAGAAAATACAAGATTATAATCGAATGCCATATAAGAAGATTACAGGTCAAAGGTTTCCTAGTTTTTTTTTAACACAATTATGCAAGGGCGTACATATCGCAAATAGAATGTACCTAGACAAACTAAAAACTTTCGAAAAACTATGAAATCAGGAAAATTCTTTAATTCCTGTACCAAATTGGTTATTGGTTAAATATTGATGTAATGTGTTATTTTCTAAAATGTGCTTTTTTAAATGCTAAAATTTCTTAATTTTTTTTATTTTTTATTTATTTATTCTTTACTGTACATTGATAACACGCAAATTCACACAAATATACATTTAAAACAAAGACAATCATACAATCAATATACAGAGGGCGAGTTTATAGCATGAGGCGCGATTTCTTCCAACTAACCCAAAATATCTAAAATAATTTAAAAAATAAAGTTAAAAAATATTAAATTCATTTCTCAACTGTGAGCAAAAAAAAAGATAATAAAAAGTTCATACATGTTTCGTTTTTTAAGGTCAAATTACTGAAGCGTGATAGGTGATGGAATATGAATATAAAAGACGTATTTCACGAAAAATATGTTAGAAATATAAAAAAAACGAAAAATAATTCAACATTATAATTAATACTAAACTGCTTTTTATTATAATGCATTCACAATATAATTTATTATCGACCTTTGACTGACGCTAAAAAGTACAAATCTTACTTATGATAATAATAAACGTACCTACATACTTTAAAATAAAAAGAAACACAAACATAACCTAACAACACGCATAAGAAAAAAAACGAAAGCTAGATTTTTTGAAAGAAAATATGCAGGATTTCTCTCGTCACGAACTAAATAGATCTTAATCTTGTCTTAATCTTAAACCTAAAATGCGCAAAGTGACTTAAGTAAAAAATACGTGCATGCAAATCCTGTGGTAGCTAAATATAGTCATTCGTTTTCTAGTATTGTTCAGAATCTGAGTATTCGTTCTTATGTATTCGTTCTTCAACTTAACTCGAAGAACTAAATCCTCAATGCCAAATCTGTTCGGTCTTTTTCGTTCTTTTGGGAAAAATTACATTAAAGTACTATATTTTCAAAGAAACTAAGGTTTAACATCGCGTGGCAAATAAACACGAACGAGATTTAAATCTTCGTGTGTGTTTTTTCTTGGAAAAAAAACCTTAAGATACTCTATTTTCAAAGATACTAAGGTTTCATATTGCGTGTCAAACGTTGAGAACGAGATTCTTGGATTTAAATCTACGTGTTATTATTTTGGAAAAAACGCCATTGGAGTATTCTATTTTCAAAGGAATTAAGGTTTTATATCGCGTGTCAAATGTAACAAACATGATTCAAAGATTTAAATCTTTGTGAAGTTGTTTTGGTAAAAATACCATTAGAATACTCTATTTTCAAAGAGACTAAGGTTTAAAATCGCGTGACATATATCACAAACGAGATTTAAGGATTTAAATCTTCGTGTCGTCTTTTGGAAGAACGATGTCTCAAGTACCGATTCCTGAGAAAGAACTGGATTTACCAATACTATCGTTTTCAAAACTTGCATGAGTATTGTGATTTTATTATGTAACATAACCTCCAAAATGTACCAGATATTGATCATAGATTTTTATATATAATACCTAGATGGAGTACTCGTACGTATTTTCATTATAATAAAGTGAGGCACCAGATCTATGAATTTTTGACAGAACGGTTGGGGAAAAAAAGTGTGGTAAATCGCTAAAAACGTCGACAATAACTTCAAAAAATGTCCAATTACGTTTATATAAATGTAAAAATGATATATTTTTTACAAAAATGCGAGAAATAGTCCATAAAATGTAGGAAACACCACACGCCTTCGCCAACCGTTCTGTCAAAAATTCATAGATTTTTTGCCTCACTTTTGTAAACGAGTCAGGGTTCTAGGTTTTGTATTGAATTCTGTGATTTTGATGTATTGTTGTGGTATTTATTAACTATTATGAAATATGTAAATGTAAAAAAAACTTTTATCAGACATCTGGTAATTTTTTTAGCCCTGAAGATCTAAACAAGAAATGCAGGAACAGATACCTATATATATAAAAAAAGTATTGCATTGTATAAAACCAAATCTACTGTACAAATTAAATGCTCGATGATTTTATATATACCATCATTATTACGTATAACTCCTTAATTTTAAATATCTATTGTGATTACTGATTAGAAGATTGCTAATATATATTCTAATAAGGTATTAATAATCTGAGAGTCATGTAGAAGACGGTAGATATTCAGTCAATTGGTATTAGCTGCAGATATTTAAATAATATTATTGGTTAGCTATAACAAAAACGACTAGACGACAAGCTGAAAGTCTCTCTTTCATAATACACAATATTCTCTACGACAAAAGTGATATCAAAGCGCTAGGAATCATGTGGAAAGAGATGATACAAATGGCCCAAAGACGTTCTGAATGGATGAGACTGGTATCTCAGATCGTCATTGCCGTGCCATAAAATAAAAGATATCCAAAAACTGCTAAACTTTTAAATAAATGTGTTAAACAATTATTTGTGATGTTTTTAATTTTTTATTAGTGCACGTGGTGTTCAATCCTTTCTGCCTACCCCATTTTGATTTGACATGGCATGATAGAAGTAGTGATGATAATAATATTATGTTGTTATTAATAACTTTTGAAATGATTTATACTTGTAGAAGACGACCTGTGTCTTTATTACATACTGTATACTTAAGCTTCGATAATATAGCTGCTATGTAGACATCACTTCACGATGAGGCATTATTATATATAATAAGTTACAATCCATTGGATGGTCTGCAACGAGTTTGGACTTTCTTCTCCACTCCTCCCTATTCTCAGCCAGTCTCTTCAACTCCATGTATGAGCCACAGCTCATGTCCCTCTTCAGTTGGAACATATAGGCGTCTCTCGGTCGGCCTCTGCCATTTGTGCCTTTCGTCCTACCCTCTGCGATTGCGATGAGCAGCCTGCGTGCCTGATGTTGCGGCCAATCCAGTTAGCTCGTTGTTGGCAGATTCTTTTGAGTAGTTGCCTTTATGAGGCATTTAACATCTTAAATTCAGCGATAAGTTGTGCCAACCATCCTGAATATCCATTTTTTTTGTTGGTACAGTTAGAGCAATATATGTTTATAACATGCAGCTGTTCTGCTGGCTACCCCACGTGCGGGACATGCCGTAATAGGAGTATATTAAAAAAAATCATGAGTCAACCTTTATATTAAAAATATGAATAACCTTTGTTTGAAAACCTGCAAAGTTGTTATATATTATATTTGAAGATTATATTTTTATGTATAATGTTTATATAGCACTATATTATATTGTGATGGATTATGTAGGAATGTAAGTATTTTGTTTATCTATTTTTTTTTTTTTTTTACGCGGCGGCAGAATTGCCATCCACACTTCTCAGCATTATACAACCAGATAAGTCTCCATATGATCAGTCATGATCACACAAAAACTTAACAGTCTAATGCCGGGAAAAATTCACCTATCCAGATATACAGGATATCAAAGGATTAGGCTCAAAACGCGGGATCAAAATACCAGCATTGTGCCTGAAATATCTGTGTTCAGAAACCTTTTTACCATATTACAAGTGTTTATTATAATAGATTTTTGAATTTTAATGTACAAATTAACCGGTAAATCTAATTTTTGTAAATTATTTATTAAAGATTTCGGAGTTACCCCTGTAGCTGACATGACTAAAGGTATTATATAAACGGACCTAGAATGCCAAATATTTTTTATTTCTCCTGCTAGTTCTGTATATTTACGTATTTTTTCTGCGACGGTTGTTTGTATATTATGTGTATTTGGGACAGCGATGTCGATTAGGTACGTTATTTTATTACGTTTATCATGTAATACTAAATCGGGTCTATTATGATGTATTTGTCTATCTTAATAATTAAGTTATATTCTTCTTTAATATTATTATTATTATTATCAGGGCCTGATCTAGTTAAATTTCCGCTCCGGGCAAAAATAATATTTGCCACCCTTTAGGTAGGTATTTGCAATGTCACCTTACAAGAGGCCGTGGAGCACCTGTTAAATAATTGGTCTCTCACTCGTTTCCATTAGTTTTCGGATATCCTGTAAAAGGTTGGTGTTAATATGTGTGTATCGTCGCGTTAGTACCCATAATACAAGATTTATCCTAGTTTGGGACTAGCTCGATCTGTATGAATTGTTTATGTATGTATTATGTTTGTGATGATAATTATAAATAAAGACAATTTACATTTCAAATTCAGCATTGGCACAGAGAAGACGACTGCTGGCTACCTCACTTGTGGGATATGGATACCTTATAGTCATGAACATTATTATTCCAACTATCACAATTTTATATTGTTGATAATTTTTTATCCGAGAACCTTTTTCTTTAAATCTCTGATTCCGTAACACGACAAAATTTCTATCCCCCTAATCGCCAGATTTTCAAAAAGTCTAAGGAATTTGGAATATTTCACAATCTCTTCAGATTTTTCCAAAACTTCGACAGATAGGAATTCGAAGCATTTCAAAATCTTTTCAGCTACGTTAGAGAATATGAAATAGGGATTATGAAATCTCTATCAGGGAGGTAGAATATTGTGCTGTCGTTAATATGGTCACTTGTTTGTATGTATTTGTTATTTGTTACTGTTTACCTACTGTTTTGTTGTAAGAACCGTATACTATTATTGAGTTACCTATTATTGGTATAGTTCGTAAGTTAATATGAAATGTATTATTATTTATTTATTTATTTATCGCTTGTACACGGCGTGAGCCTTTTACACGTTAAACATATAACAAATTACCAGACAATAATAATAAAAATGATAAAAAATGAATTGGTACAAATTTATAAAAATAAACATTAAGATGCAACAAAAATAGTAGTAATTTGAACAAAACAACAATAGTAATAGAATAAAACAGTAAGATCAATTTAAACAGAGATTGGACAAAATTTACTACTACTACTATACCATCACGGCATATCCCACAAGTGGGGTAGCCAGCAGACCAGCTGCATGTAAGAAACATGCAAGTTGTCCTCTTCGTGCCAATATAAAATCAAGACATTCAGGATGGGTGGCAAACCTCATCGCTGAATTTAAGATGTACAATGTCTTAATTTTTTCGAACACCTGCCTTTTACAGGACACTCGAAAACTTACAGAGAAGAGTGGGAGACCAATTCTTTACCGGGTGCTCCACGGGATAGTAAATAGCTCCACAAAAATAGTAGTAATTTGAACAAAACAACAATAGTAATAGAATAAAACAGTAAGATCAATTTAAACAGAGATTGGACAAAATTTGATGAATACAAACAATAAAAGACAAAATGTCATATACAAATTAAACAAAAACAAAAATTAAAATAATATCCATTTAGAATAGTCCAAGATAATAATAATCAAATTCATCAGATTTTAAATATATTATGTGTTGTAATTTGACATAATACGATGTGTTTTGGTTTTAATTTGTAATTTTATATTATGCAATGTGTTTTGTTTTTATTTTATGATTTGATATGATTCAATATGTTGTATTTTTATTTTATGATTTGACATGATGAATGTGCTGTAATTTTATTCTATAATTTGACATGACAGCGTGTTTTGTTTTTATTTTATAATTCGATGTGATGCAGTGTATTGTAACTTTATTTTATGGTTGGATATGATAACAGTTTTTTTTTTATGATTTGACATGATGCTGTTAGTATGTTGTAATTTTATTCTATGGTTTTATGTAATTTTTGTTTTTATAATTTGAAATGATGCAGTATATTTTATTTTTGTTTTAAGTTTTAATTTGATACGATGGTGGTGTTGTGCAATTATTGTTTGTAACTATGTATTAAAGGCGTAAGCCGTATGTATTATTATAAATAAATAAATAAATAAATAAATTATCTTCTGTATACTTTGTAAAAGGCATTAGCCGTATATTAAATAAATAAATATATATAATATCATGCATTATTGTGTTTTTTATGAAGTAATATTATTAAAACAAAAAATTTTGCTATCCCCGAAATTGAATTCTAGCGCCCCTCATTTTTGCCGCTCTGGACATTAGCTCGGCTTGTCGCTCCCCTAGGTGGGGCCCTGGCTATTATAGTGTTTATAATAATATAATATTATGTACATCCTACAAGGTCGTGGTTTTTTGTTTTGATAATATGGGACTATTGTTTTGTAACCAATTTGTCGACTAAAATATACCGCTTCGCATAATAACCATATTTTATATAACTTATTAAAAATTGGATGATATTAAAAAAAGGTTTCTTCGAGTAAATAGATTTAAAAAACGAGAGAGACATATTATTTCGACTTCTTAGGTCATTATCAAAAGATCAAAACTACTATACTATATATATAATATTATTATGGCATATCTCACAAGTGAGGTAGCCAGCAGACCAACTATCGAAGGAATTTATTTAATTTATTTATTTTCTTCTTCTTGTGTAGGTGCCCTGTCAGGTCCCCCCGACGTTGGCGATCACTCTGGCATAGGCTTCTCGGTCCTGCGCTGTCTGTAATAACTTCTCCACACCTCTCATTCCAGTCCAATCTCGTATGTTGCGCAGCCACGATGTCTGCCTTCTGCCAGCCCCCCGGCGTCCCTCTATTTTGTCTGTCATAATCAACCGCAAAATGTGGTACTTTTTTCCATGCATTGTATCACCCAGATACGAGATCTTACGCACTTTGACATCCAACAGGAGTTCTCTGTCCATTCCAGCTCTTATTGGCACCTCTTTTGCACTTGTGGTTCACATTACTTTTGCGCTGATAGCCTCATATTTTTTTTCTAAAAAAAGATAATTAATTAAAATAAAACACTTATTAGTAGTATATCCACGGTGACTAGTCACCGTGGATATACTACTAATAAGTGTTTTATTTTAATTTATTCAACATGAATTTCCACCAAGTACCGTCGGTTGAAAATATCAACTTTAAAAAAAGATAAATCTGGCTTTTGTTATAAACCCAAATAAACCTTATACACCTTTCACAATAAGCTACTAAAAGCGTGTGTTATGAAAGGGGAGTTTGCCGGCACCTGGTATCGAACCACGGACCCCTTGTTCACGAGACCGAGACTCTACCTTCAGGCTACCGAAGAACTTATAGTATATATGTAGGTACTTACAATACATTTTTGGCGGTATAATACGGACAATAATCGTCTCATATCGCACAGTATTACACTGTATAGTCATCAAATTCAAAACATCACAAATAGGTACACCCACCATTCACCAATGCTATAGGATATACCAATAGGTATACAGAAATATTCCTTTTGCCATCTATGATTAATACTCGTACAAAAACAATTAACCCTGGTTTACAAGCCATGGCTAGACTGAGAATAGTATTATTCAAGATTAAACCAAATTAAAGTTAACCTCACACAAAACGATTTAAGTACTATAATACCGGGTTAGTTGGAAGACATAGCATTTTAGCGATAAACTCGCCCTCTGTTCATTGAATTGTATAAATGATATTTTCTATGTTAATTTATATCATTGTCAACAATGTACAGTGAAGAATAAAACAAATAAATAAATAAATATAATGATGCATCAAACAAAACATAACCTAACATACATAGACAATTCACACAGATCGAGTTAGTCCCAAATTAAGATAATTATATAAACTTTGTATTATGGGTACCTACTTGGTACTAACACGATGATGCACATTATATACTACTACTACTACTAATATACCATCACGGTATATCCCACAAGTGGGGTAGCCAGCAGATCAGCTGCATGTAAGAAACATGCAAACTGTCCTCTTCGTGCCATATATACCTACAGACTACAATACACTAACCTGTGGTTCCCAAAGTTAACTGGGCTCCGACCAATATAGGAAAAATTTCCAATCTTGGGACCCGTCTTTTAGCTTTTTACCTCCAACATTGCTCCAACAACATTTTTTTATTTTTGTTCCATTTTATCATTTTTCTTCAACTGTCCGGTTGTTCTGTCATAGACTATTGTGCTGCGATCAGTCAAAAACATTATTATTGACAACCGAGAATAAACTGTTTTATCCGGGCTTTACAGATGGAATAATAATAGTTATTCCGTAATTGTGAATGTATTAACGACACCATACACTTGTTTGTTCTTACAATACTAAGTTTACATATATGAGGATAATCAACACATTATATTTATAGGCAGTACTTATAACATTGGATGACTGCATTTTCATATAAAAACAATATGCATATAGAAACGTACCTAATTTTCGATAACGTCTAAATAATAATAATATGTAATTTTGGCCAAAACCCGAAATTGACTGGTTTGAATACATTTAAACTGTTTAATTTTCTAAGTCAGTGGTTCCCAAAGTTGACTGAGCTCCGACCCATCTAACAAATATTTCCAATCTTGGGACCCACATTCTAGCTGTCTTAGAGAAAAGAGGTCATAAATATTGGTAATCCTCAGATTCTCTAGTAGCGAGTCGTGGAACTACTTAATGCTCAGGGCCCACTCAATATTCGCTTGGGATACCCATAGTTTGGGAAACACTGCTCTAAGTACATTTTTTTTTTTAAATAAAAAAGATATATCTGGATTTTGTTATAAACCCAGATATATCCCCAGTTATAAACCCAAACATACACATATGAAGCATTAAGACAAGATAAAAGACTTCTACGATTCTATAGTTTTTCCATGACGTGTCTTTTAGATGTGTGTGTGTTCTCTTTTGCTTTTTTTATTTATTTTGTTTTTATTCCCGCTTGAGATCGCTTTGGCCAAAAGCTGTTATAGTCTCAGTATAAGCTGAAATTTTTGGAATAATAATATCAATAATAATAAATACCTGCAAATAACATTTTAGTACTTTTTATTATTGAGGAATGGATCTCCCACTATATTCTGTATGGTTTTTCAGTATCGTTCTATTTATTTATTTATTTTATTTTTCTTGCACATCATCATATACATAACAAAAACAACAAATCAGAGGCCTGAGTCAATAACACATTTTCACGTTACGTTTTCGTTCCGTTAACGTTCGAGTACAGACGAAGTTGCAAGCAAGTGTCAATTTTGTTGCTAAGATACACATAAGTTACGAAAATTAACACTTTGCCGCAACATCGTCTGCATTTGAACGCTAATGGAACGAAAACGTAACGTGAAAATGTGTTATTGACTCAGGCCTCAGTTTACATAAAAAAAGAATGTGATAATATGCAGTGGCGAGATTATCACTATATAGTGATTTCTTCCATCTAACCACGTCACATTAACACTAAACAGAAATAAAAATAATAATAATTAAAACACAAATAAGAAAAATCTCTACATAAATCAAAATGAAAATAAAAAAAAAACTACAATCCACACACCTATCACTCCAAAGGGACCGGGAACAATAGGAAGGGGTTAGGGGACGGATGCTGAGTTATCATATGTATTTTTTATTTTAAGAAATCTTTATACCACAGAAATTTAATACCAATGAAACTACACTCTAACCATCCCTTTCATCTTGTTGATTATAGTCCTTGACCTCTAATAAGCTCTATTTTGTTAGAATCTTGGGGTAGGAAGGAACTTCATGCTAGACACCTCAATGATCTCAACCAATCTTGTGTTGACAAATATGCGTCAAACAGGTGGTTGAGCATTGGGGAATTGTATGGGGAAACCGAGGGTTTTGTGCTAGCAATTCAAGATCAGGTAATAAATACAAAAAATTATCAAAAATATATCATAAAAAATCAAAATATAATTGATGATTCGTGTAGGAAATGTCTGGCCAAACCGGAAACAATTCAACACATAGTTTCGGGTTGTTCCACTCTCGCTCAAAATGAGTATACCAATAGACAGACCGTCGCATAAAAAATACGTAAATATACAGAACTAGCAGGAGAAATAAAAAATATTTGCCATTCTAGATCCGTTTATATAATACCTTTAGTCATGTCTCATGTCAGCTACAGGGGTAACTCCGAAATCTTTAATAAATAATGTACAAAAATTAGATTTACCGGTTAATTTGTATATTAAAATTCAAAAATCTATTATAATAAACACTTGTTATATTGTAAAAAAGTTTTTGAACACAGATATTTCAGGCACAATGCTGGTATTTTGATCCCGCGTTTTGAGCCTAATCCTTTGATATCCTGTATATCTGGATAGGTGAATTTTTCCCGGCATTAGACTGTTAGGTTTTTGTGTGACCATGACTGATCATATGGAGACTTATCTGGTTGTATAATGCTGAGAAGTGTGGATGGCAATTCTGCCGCCGCGTATAAAAAAAAATGTATATATCAATGATGACGAGATATTCATCGAGAAAGCTCATTTCAAGGACTTCATTCAATTGAAGTAACTTTAAATGAAAAATGAGGAATAATTTTCCATAACGGAAAAATCTTCAAAGAAATCTAAAAAAAAACACACAATAAATACTTCTTGACTGCGTATTTAAACCCATTAAAAGATTAGGATATCCTATAAGAAGGTTCCGGTCAAACATCTTTCTGTAAAATCTTTTACAGAAAGATGTTTGACCGGACTAAAACTATGTATATATATATATTACCATATAAGAATAAAAGCCGAACTTCGGACTCGGTGGATAATTCTGTTTCAAATAAGTGTCAGTAAAAAATATTCAACAATAACACATGTGGTTTTGCACGCTTATTCATTAAAATAAATAAAAATAATTATCAAGATGACTGCATCTCTGTATTCTGAGAAGAAACATACATATGTTAGAATATTTACTCGTGATAATAATATTATACATACACAAACATAATTATATTTTTTATGTAGATACTATCAGAATATAAATACATATTCCGTGGAGCATCTGGCAATAGGTCACCCACTATTTTCCGTAAGTTTTGAGTGTCCTACTGTAAAAGACAGCTAGTGTTTGAAAAAATAATGACATTTTACATCTCAAATTCAGCGATGATGTTTGCCTCCTATCCTGAATGTCTTATTTTTTTGTCGTACAGCGAAATGAGAGTACAGCTTGCATTGTTATAACTTGTAGCTAATCCGCT
This sequence comes from Athripsodes cinereus, assembly GCA_947579605.1. Taxonomy (NCBI): domain Eukaryota; kingdom Metazoa; phylum Arthropoda; class Insecta; order Trichoptera; family Leptoceridae; genus Athripsodes; species Athripsodes cinereus. The sequence continues at coordinate 5,253,161 of OX388328.1, forward strand.
GGCTACCTCTTTTGTCGGATATGCCGTGATAGTATTACATAGTACCTACAGTACTATCAGGGAAAAAAGATTGAATCTGTTTTTGCCATCCCGCTATATCACACATATCGAATGCGAATACGAATATTCGTTACAGTGCAGAGGGCGAGTTTTCTGCTAGAATGCTATGTCTTCCAACTTAAATACCGTAAGACGAGTGTTTTTTTTGTTATTGTTGTTAATATTATTTCATGGTTTTTCTCTGAGCAATGTCGAGTATAATGCTAGTTCAACAATGAAAATAATGTTATGTATTGGTGTTAATGAGCATGTAATGAATGTAAAGACCTGCTAAACAATATATTTAAGGAGACGGTTCGTAATATATACAAATAAACATAGAAATATCGTCCCTCTTCTGACTAACTGTCATATCTGACATTTTTGGCGGAATCGAGCTATGATCACCAATGTGTACTTAGTATGGAGTTCGTCGGTAGCCTGGAGGTTGAGTCTCGGCCTTGTGAACAATGGGTCCGCGGCGGTTCGATCCCAGGTGCCGACAAACTCTCCTTTCACGGCACAAGCTTTTAGCAGCTTACTGTGAAAGGTGTATAAGTTTGTATTTGGGTTTATAACAAAACCCAGATTTATCTTTTTGTAGAATAAAAATATGTGCCCTGCATGTTAGCACTGAAGATCACACTTGTAACTGTTACCATTATCCTGGAATAGCTTTCTGATTTTTTGTCGTATTTACGAATTACTCTAAATAAAATGTGTTATATCTACTAATTTCTCAAAATTTCATCACAAAAAATGATTCTGAGATATATGAATACCTTCCTATTCTTAATATAAACAAAATAATGAAATATATTTACACTGTATCATATAACTAGGAGAGACGAAAATATGCACGGCAAAACACTAAAAACGCTCTCCTGAACAATTTACATTTAGACAGATACAACTGTTAGTCAGAAGAGGGACGATATAACAATGATACTAAAAATGATGTCATCTTATAAACCTATGGAAGAAATAATATGTTCATAATAATATGTACATACGTAGGCGTTATTATTTACTTATATTGTTCATTCATTAATCGCCCTCAACGCTCCTCTCGAGAGCACAAGGTAGAAACCAGCCTCCTCCATTCAGAGGGTCTCTGCACTGCCAATTGCGTCACCTCTTTCCACGATATTCCCTGCGCTCTGATTTCGTTGTCATAGGAACGGTGTATTGTGAAAGAGGGACATTGAAAAGACATCCTAAATCCTTCTAAGACTCTTGTTTTCAAAGCTTAGTATCTTCCGCTCTTGAGCCTTGGTTAATTGCCAAGACTCACAGCCATATAGAAGGATTGGGATGATGCACGCATTGAACAAGCGACATTTTGTCCTGATGCGAGTCCAGACGCCTTCCAAACTTTGTTCATGTTATTGAAAGCCCCACTAGCAGCTCCAATGCGGATTGGTAATTCCGACCGGAGATCACACTCTGGCGTTATGGTTGCTCCCAGGTACCTGAATTTGCTAACCTGAGATATTTAGGGTCTACAATGATCTATCTAATATAGGGTAGACAAATAGAACGATATAGGGTTGATGAAGCAAGTCTTTCAAAGCAAAGCAAGTCGTGATAATTTGTCGAACCAGAAAAAATTGCTTGTGCACAATACAATCCTGGTACCGACATTTATGTATTTATTTTATTTATTTATTTTATTTCAATTTTACAGGATACATACAGTTGATACAAAAAATATTATGGTCTACAACATATTTAGAAAACCAGTGAAGATCCCTATATTACCCTTATGTGCTCTACATAACATACATAACCAAACACAGCAGCACCAAAAATGTATGCAAGCAAAACGTGGACATGGTTGAAGAGGGACGAAAGTGGAATAAATGCTGTGGAGATGAGATCGCTGAGGAGAATGGTTGGTAAAACGTTGCGCGATAGAGTGAGGAATGAGGATATTAGAAGAATGAGCGGATGGAAGAAGAGTGTTGTGGACAGAATGCGTATAAATATATAAATATATAAATGCGTATAAATATATAAATTGAGATGGTTTGGTCATGTGGAAATAATGGAAGAGGAAATAATGACAAAGAGGATATACTTGTCTGAAAGGAGGGGTGTGAGGAAGCGCGGGCGTCCGAGAACTCCATGGTTTCACCATGTAGTAATAAATACTGCCCTACTGCTACCGCGCGATTGGTATCACGAGACGTATTTTTGACTATATAGTCACTATGCGCGTCGTAGGATTAAGATCAAGACGAGATTAAGATCGTTTTTGAAATTGTGTCAGGAGTAACCCTGCTGGTCACTGTATAATTAAATACAAAGTAAAACCAATTTTGTTTTCTTCCATATATAATAATTATATTAGTAGAATACGTTTAAACACATAACTACTTAAAAATTACGCAATAGTCAATGAAGTTGAATACGTTGCCGTGGAGGTGAAGTGATCCAAGCCACACTTTTTTGAAAAATGAGTTAAGTATGCAGTTTTGTTCAGAAAACCACGGAGAACATAGTGGTGAAGAGAAATAAGTGATTTGATATTCTTAAAGGGCATTTTTGGAAGATTTTAAAGAGATGTCAAGTATTTTTACATCATTTCAAGTGTGTGTTAGAGCATTTCACTAACAAATAGTTCAATTAAATTATAGAAGTGAAAAGATCCAAGCCGCATAGCGCCTAACTTTCCATACAACTTTTTTACAGGTGGATCTTTCTCAGTTCAGAAGTGAAAAGATCCAAGCCGCATAGCGCGTAACTTTCCAACAACTATTTTACAGCTGGATCTTTCTCAGCTACAGTGGTGAAATAACCCAAGTGATAAATTCGTGTTTACTTCTAAAATATAAAAAATCTTTAATATTTTGTTAATTATATTAGTGGAATATGTGATCAGGAATATTGTGTAAAATTTTTAGCGAAATCCATGCAAAAATAACTTAGTTATTGTCAGATTAGTATTTTCGGATGTGACAGCGTAACTTCAACTTTTCTCGGAATGTCTGTCTTGTGGGTTAGATCACTTCACATCCACGGCAACGAATTATTGTTTATGCAATAAATAATCTATCTACATGAATGTGCAACATTCTTTACATAAGTAATGATTTAATTTACATGAATATAACGTACAATGAAATAATAATTAGAGATGCAACGGAAAGTATATTTGCCGAATACCGAATACCTATTATGCAAGATCATGTGCCGAATAAACGAATATTCAACAAAACAATGGTGAGAGCGTACGGTAGGTACTCCCGACTGCACATCTTCGTTTAGGTCAGCGATGCACAAGCCGCGGCCCGCGGGCCGCATCGCATGCGGTCCATGGTCGGTATATCTGCGGCCCGCCAGCGAATTATATAATATAAAAAAAATGTCAATACCAGAGATAATCCGATATACGGTAAAAGTACCGGATACTTAATAATTCGAGTAAATATTCTCGAAGAAAAGTGAGTTTTTGAAATATTTCAAATTCCTATACCATTTTGGAAATTCGGCGACGGGGGATAGAAATTCAAACATGTTACATTTTTGATATCCGGTATTGACATAAACAATTGGTACAAATACCAGGTGCATTATAGAAAAAGATACTGCGAGAAAATTTAAGAAAACCGAGGAGTTTTTGAAATATTTCAAATTCCTATACCATTTTGAAAATTCGGTGACGGGAGGGGGGGTGTAGAACTTTTGAACATTTCTAGAAGTTAATACTTTTTTCTTATAGCGGCCCGTCCCCTGTTCCCTATAAGTTTGTGCATCCCTGATTTAGGTATTTCATGCACATATTGTGTTCCAATATTTATAATAATAATAATATTACGTTGTTTCACTCCACATCAAATTAAATTAATTGATTAGATATTTGAGGATTAATAATTATGCATCTGCAGCTGACAAAGAAATAGCAACAATTAACAAGCTATTAGTTCCTTCCAGTTTTATATTTAAGCTATTCGGCAGAATAAAAGACTTAATATTCGATATTCGGCCGAATTGTAAAAATGTTGCCGAATAGGCAGAATATCGAATAGTTGCCGAATATTCGTTGCTTCTCTAATAATAATAATTATAGACATATTAGACATACAGCACGTTTTAGAAAACTGACAGTGAGAAAGCTGTCCCAACGCTTACGAATTGGCTCTAGGCTGGCTTTATTTATTTAATTAATTTAATATGGTGCACAGCAGATGAAAGACATGTAAAATACAAATAATATGTAAGCAATAATAACATTCCAACAGTCTAAAGTATCATTCACATTGCTTCACTTTGGATGATCATTCAGAGTGTCAGGGTCAAACCTGTTCATCGAAAGTGAACATGTCTGTTCACATTTGTTCATCCTATGCTTTCACTGTCATGTCATCACTCTCAGTCATGTTGTATGTAGTTTGACGTATTTTCGTATAAAAATAATTAAACAAATTCAAAAATGAAAAATAACACTTGGAATAAATTAATATAGCTCTAGCTGCATCATAATTTTGTACATGATTTTGACATTCAATACAAATTCATAGAGAATAAAACAAATTCATAGATAAAACTTGTTTATGGTCGTTTCAGTGAAAGGTCCTTTCATCGAAATTGTGACGAGTGGTAATCTCTTTCCTCCGTCATCGCTAGTGATCACTATTGATGAAACGCCTGTTCACACCTGTTCATCTTGGAGGATCATCCGGAGTGATCACTGAAAATGAACGTATGTGAACGACCCTTTACATACATATACACAAACAGTGCACACTTCAGCAATAACATACAAAATAAACACAAAAAAGTCACAACCTCGCACACACAATACAAGAGAGCCCAACATTTCACTTACTCAACACACGGTCGTCTTTGAGAATTTGATCCACTTGATCGAACCACGGAGTTTTCGAACGCCCGCGCTTTCTCACACCCCTTCTTTCAGACAAGTCTTGTAATAGAGAATTTCAAACTGAAAACATGTTTTCTTGAAACTGTCAAATGTGGACATGTGTCCTTTGTGCTTTAACCCATCGATATATTACACTCTTAAAATAAATTCCATTCGCAAGTCGTTGCATAATGACAATTATTCAATTATTGACATTCTGTACTGACACTCCAATATTTTATGATTTGACTTAAATTATTATTGTTATGAATGAAATGATTCCCTTTTGTGTTTTGTTAATTCTTGTTTTCCTACTGTGTTGTGAATGAGATATTTGATTTGTGTATTGTTTATTCTTTAACATGTAAAAGGCTCACGCCGTGGATTGTGAAATAAATAAATAAATAAAATTATGTATAATATAAATTATCATCTATTTGCTGTAGGACACAAACACCTACATAAAGCAATGTTATGTTTTTGTTATTCCGTGGAGCACCCGGTAAAGAATAATTGGTCTTCTACACTTTCCCGTAAGTTTTTGGGTGCCCTCAAAAAAACAATTGTTCGACATAAATAATATAGAGACAGATTACATCTTATATTTAGCGATGAACTGCTTGCTACCTGTGCTGGATGTCTCAAATTTTTGTTTGCACGGATAGGAAGGCTTACATGTTTATTATATTCAGCTAGTCTGCTGGCTACCTCACTTGTGTGATATACCGTGATGGTATAGTAATAGCGGTAACTGTAGTAAAGTCATATCAAAATCAAGAGAATATTGATAGTATGTGGGTTAGTCGGAAGATATCGCTTCTGCGATAAACTCGCCACTGTACAATAACATTTATTTGTATCACATTATTTTATAACTTGGTAATTATGTATTGTGCAATAAAGTTTATTGTTATTTTATCATTATTATATCTAATTTGAATTCATTTTTATATAAAACCCTATGTTTTGTTATCAATGAACAGTATAGAATGAATAAATAAATTAAAAAAAAGTGAATAGTGTTTATTTTTTGTCCCTTTTACGAAAACCCGTTCCGTGGAGCACCCGGTAAAGAATTGGTCTTCCACTCATTTCAAGAGAGGTCTTGTTTCTTCCAACTGCCTCCGAGAAGAGAATTGAAGGGCCAAAAGAAGAAGTACAGTTTGTTTATTACATGTAGCAGTTAGTCCACCGGATGCACAACTTGTAGGAGATGCCGTGTTGGTAGATATGTAGATAGATTTTATTTGTATTTTTCATTATTTACCTATTTAAAAGCGGAAATATCATTGAACATATATCATACTAAGCAGTCATTGTAGATACAATAATGCATCTAATTAATTAATCACTAGCAATAAGCCCGCAACTGTTCAGAGAATAAACATCTATTACTTCTACTACTACATATATCATCACGGCATATCTCACAAGTGGGGTATCCAACTGACCAGCTGCATGTAATTAGCATGCAAGCTTCCCTTTCTATGCCAAAAAACTTAATACATGCAGGTTGGGTGGCAAACTTCATCGCTGAATTTAATAAGTATGTAAAATGTCTTTATTTTTCAAACACCTATATCTTTTATAGGAAACTTGAAATCTTATGGAAAAGAGTCGGAGACCAATTCTTTTTCGGATGCTCTTCAGTAATAGAGAAAAAACATATTTTTTTAAAGACATCTTACCTATTATTAACTTGACAAGCATCTTATTCACCCAACCAGCAGATTGTCCACTCTCCTTTTAGTAGAAAACAGGAAATGTATTACGAATATGTTTACGAATCAGTTAGGATGGTTTTAGTCATCGAAAGAAGGAAAGAGGCCAGTGGTTGAGTGAATGGTACACTTTGACCCATTGTTGACAATATCAATGTGTCGAACATGACGAAAATGCTAGACCGCGGTACTATTCTGGTACTGACACTTATGTATGCAAGCACAACATTGATGGGGTTGAAGAAGGACAAAGTGGAATAAATGCAGTGGAGATGCGATCGTTAAAAAAATGGTTGGTAAAACGTTGCGTAACAAAGTGAGAATGGGGATATTAGAAGAATGAACGAATGCAAAAGGACTGCATATAAATAAGTTACGATGGTTTGGACATGTGGAACCGTGTGTAGAGTAAGAAAAATCGACATTAGTGTATTCGAAATTGTATGAATTTATTTAAAAGAAGCGAAAGAAACATGTAAGGATAGATCTAGTATATGGCATTCAGCCCTCTCTGACTATTCCATTTTGAATACGATGTTAGGGTCATATAGTTATAGTCTTTACTCTATTTCTCGAGAGAATAACCAAGCTAAATACCAAACTGAGAACTGTTCTGCGCAGGTACGCCCATCTGTGTAATGTCCCTGCCAATAATAGCCCTTATCGATCTATCGACACCCTTGCGCAGGAGTGTTTTGAATTTTTTTGTTGAGTTTTAACCGAGTAGTGACCGTGATAAATAAAATACCCCAAAGTATCACCAGTGAAAAAAAATAAAAAAGGACATGTAAAGTGTTATTTTTTTGTAATTATTTTTTCAGAGGTGTTATTTGAATAAAAAGTGTTTGTAAGGAAATTTTATTAATTTTTAAAAAGAATACTTACCGAAATTTTATGAATTTAAAAATAACGCGTTGCTACCACATATTTCAAAAAATGTTGTTTTTCGAATATATTTCTATTCATTTTTAGTAGAAAATATGTTCTTTGTATAGGTATTAAACGTTTAACTGTATATTTGTTGTATTTAAAACAATAAAATATTAAATTTATTTCCATGCATTTTCAGTAAAAAATATATTCTTTTTATATGTATTAAACGTTAAACTGTTTTTTTTTTTATTTAAAACAATATATTTTGCTAAGAGTGTGTAGTAGATACTGCTGATAATTTTTCTGAATTGAAAATAATGTAGGTACTGCATTTAAAATAATAACTATTTTATGTTCAAAAAATTTCTTGGTCTTTTTGTACCCCATTTTTAGACATTTTTCATCTTAAATTAAGCGATGAGGTTTGCCACTCATCCTGAATGTCTTGATTTTATATTGGCACGAAGAGGACAGTTTGCATGTTTCTTACATGCAGCTGATCTGCTGGCTACCCCAGTTGTGGGATATGCCGTGATGGTATAGTATAGTATATGCATTTTATATCGCATTTGGCCCGTATTTCCTACTAAAAGAGTTTGCACAAAATGTTGGTTGTGCAGATGAAATGTCTGTTAATGAGTTACATTCTTATCATTATCAGTTAAGCAATTGCAAAAACTGATAAAAAATTTACAAACATACATACATACATACTTACAAACAAATTATTTTATTTATGAAGGTATCCAGAAAAATACAGCTTATGCATACATATCTAATTTGATACATAAATAATAAAAAAAAAACATCATTGCGTTCCCACCGCCTGTCAAATATGACGTTCCTACTTATTATGGTCGTGACAACCAGCGCACACATACAGGCACCACAATTACTGTAATATTACAAAGACAAATACAACCATATTATATTCATACTATTTCATAATCTGCCATAGGTGAAGTAACCAGCACAAGAACTTCATGTAAAAATTATTATTGTTATGTATGTGGTATTGATTTCGTTCATTTTGATTTATTGAATTATTTTAAAATTCTTTTTCCATTAATCGTATTTATAATGTATTGATTCTATAATGATATATTTTTTACTTCTTTTTTATTAAATAAATAAATTATTTGAATTGTTATTGCAGTATTCTCTGATTTCTGTTTGATCTTCGACACCATAAATTATTTTACATTTTGTTATGTCATTTATATTATGTCTATGTGTGTAGGTATTTTATATTTTGTTATTGCCGTGTATGTTTGAATAAATAAATATAAACATGCGCAATCTAAATACAATCTTAATAATAATAGGCGAATTTATCGCAGAAGCGCGATATCTTCCAGCTAACCCGTTAAAAAAAACTAAAATAAAGTAAAAATCGTGTCTTGATCCTTAATCTTGTCTTGATATTAATCTTTTATTAACCTTTTCATACTAACATAATTTCTGCTCTTGTAGTTTCTAGACTAGACTACTGCAAGGTACTTACTATATATAGGTATGTAGGACTGCCGCAAATTCAACTAAATCGCGTACAAATGGCATTCCTCGATGATACGATGACGATAATTTTATTTTCCTCGAAGATAAGGGTTGTCACATTACACCTTTCCTAGAAAAGTTGCAACGGTTAAAAGTAGGTATGGTCAACTGGATGCAGACGCCGCAGGAAGAAAATAGAGGAGGCCTTCGTCCAGGAGTGGATGGGAGTGGGCTGAGAAGAAGAAGAATACGAAAAGGCTCACGCCTTATATTTTAGTAAATAAATCTTCTAATACCTATATAAAATTCACGGTGTTTGTTATCATACTCCTCCGAAACGGCTGGACCGATTTTGATGAAATTTTGTGTGCTTATCGGTTATGTCTGCGAATCGGCCAACATCTATTTTTCATACCCCTAAAATGACTAATGGTCCCATGGTCCCATGGTCCATGGTCCACCCCGATTTTTTTATTTTTTGGTAATTTTTTTTTATTTTTTTATGGTGAGGAATTAAAAAATACATACAGCCCTTATTTTTCACCCTTCTACCATCAAACCCCTATTTTTTAATGGCGATATTAGTAATTCAATCATTTTCAACTCCGGTCGATATAATATAATGTATAATGGAAAAACAACGTTTGCCGGGTCAGCTAGTAAATTTATAAACAGTGATATTTTACGAATATTTAGAACCTTTTACAAGTCACTCAAAAACAATTACGTGAAAAGAATGAGGAGGGGGGATCATTATTTGCCTGAAACTATCTTAGTTATTGGGTCATATTTTCAAAATAATATCTCAGTACCTAGAATAGTTGATGTAAAAGATTATTGATGTTTTCTCGTTCACAAGATTTCCTATACATACTTAGTTTTCTTAAAGTTTTAATTTATTTAGCGTAGCGAAAACGATCGCGTGACAAATTTAACAACTACATAACATACTGAGTACTATTGGGGTAAATATAGCGAAACAGATAGAAATCAAAACCTCGCGTAACCATAAACCTAATACAGAAAGGCGAATATTAAGGTTCGTTAAGTCTCATATTTGGACCACATTGAGCGAGACGATAATATCGGCTCCTGCAGTCGATAATAGAGGGCAAGATTGAGAGATGTCGTGGAGTGGGAAGGAGGCAGATGTCTTGGCTGCGTAATATACGGCAATGGACCGGAATAACACAGATGGGAGAGCTGGTCCGAACAGTGCAAGACAGAGAAGCATTCTTCAACATCGGGCGGACCTGATACGGCACTGATAGAAGAAGAAGATATACCTGGGAGAAGTCATGAAAGGATTTTGTTTTTAAACCAGCACTTGTTTAAAATTGATTAATATGAAATTATTTCGGTTGCACAATGCGATTGGCCGCATTGCCAATCTTTCCTTTGAATTTCTAGTCTATCCTATAAAATAAAGGTCATTGTTTCAAAGCCTTATATTTTATCGTAATTTACTGACTAGTATTTAATTTTATTTTATTTGAATTTTATTCTCCCCATATACATGATTTTATTTCCTCTTTACCGTTGGTCTGTTGGTGCTATGAATTTATTGTTTAATCATTTTTATGTCACTGTTGTTGTTTATATTATATAATTGTATCCAAACATGTTAAAGGCTTGTGCCGTGTGTTTTTGTAAAATAAAATAAATGTTATACTATACCCTCACGCCGGATTCCCAAGGGGGGCAGGCAGAGAAGACGGAACGCCACACATCTTTCATGATAACCTCATTTTATAATAATATCGCACAAACATTATATCTCCCATTGTACATACGTATATTGTACAGCAAGGTGGAGGTACTCGTACATGTAACAATAGCAAGTCGTGAATTGTCACGTGTTGGTTGTATTTTATCATCTTATAAACAACGTTATAAATAAATGGTAAAATAATATGTTATAAAGTGAATTATACATCTTATCTTTATCTTTATATTTACATCCGTTCTTATGTTTATATGTATGTATGTTTGAATGACTTAATTGAAACTTCGTGCAAATCACAAGAACCATTATGCATCCCTATTGACGACCGATCATTAGCCATTTTCTACAAATATTTAGTACAATTTCACTGCGAACATTGCAGACTCCCGAGTATTTTAAAAATTGAGGGACTTCTATTTATTCGCACCTCATAAGCACAATAACTTTGTCCTCAAGGGCGGGCCCTACTGGGCAGCCTTAGGGGCTGACCGTCCAAAACCGCCTCTTGGAAACTGTGAGAACTATGAAAAGTAAGTGTTTGTTTAAATTTGTTATTGTTTTGTCGACCGGCGTTCACAGAAGAAATTCTATTATTTTTCTGAACGATATTTCATCTTCCGAAAGTAGGTATATTAACAGTGAATCCTCTCTAAGCTTTAAAAAAGATACAACATCAACAACGATAGACATGTCTCATCAGGCATCACTGATTAATTGAAGATGTTAACATTGTGATTTTTTATTTATTCATTCTTTACTGTACATTGATTAAAAACAATTACTTATATTTATTTATTTTTTATTTATTTAATACATTTTACAGGGATACAGACAGTTAAAATCAGGTAACAATAAACAGAATCATATAAAGCCATAAATGGACCAGTAAAGTCCCCTATCATTACCAATATGTAATAACAAACAATGAATGCAACAACTTCGCCAGACATGTAAATTTAAAATCCCAAGCATGAGACAAATACAAAGGAACAAATAAAATTAAAAAAAAAAAAACAATAAGATTATGCTAAAATTCAAAATTTACAATATTACATAAGAGATATAGGTACATTCAAATTAAATACAATCAATATACAGAGGGCGAGCTTATTTTTTACGAATTCTCGCTTTTTTAAGACACTCCAAAACTCATAGAAAAGAGTAGAAGATTTAAGCAATCAAACAATTTAAGTTTATTGTCTACTATGTAGGTACCTAATAGAATTGATTAATTTGAGGTTTCTAATGTACATGGATCCCTTGATATTACTTTCCTTCCAGTTAGTGAACGATATTCGGCAGAGATAGAAATATTTATGGCATAAAGCGAATGCCTTGTATACTAATTATAATATGAAGGAATTAGTTATTCTGCTCGCTTTTCCACTTGTGGGAGAAGTCGTGATAGACTGGAACCTTATTGCATTCTTTATACTCTGTAATCAAATGTTACCGAGCCAATTAGCTAGTTCGTACGAAGCATGCGCATATAATTGGCATATAACTACTTTTTATAATTGTTGTGCAGTACTGTGCCTATGCACACCATTGACCTCATATTAGTAGACTAGTAGCGTAGTGCTAATCTTCTCAGATAACATGCTCCAAAATTAAAAATAGATACTTATTATACCTACTGGGGGGTAACAGTTCTATACGAGAATAATGTGGACTGGAAGTTGATGTAATAGCCAAGATGACTGTAAATGAATTCCGATGGTTTGGGCATGTGGAAAGAATCAATGAGGACAAAAGGATCAAGAAAATATATTTGGCTGAGAGGAATGGTGCTCGGAGACAGAATCAGACGGTTGAGAATCAAATGGCCAGATCCTACAGGATGGTCACGTGTTGAGCACTTTGAACAAGAGAGCATGCATGAGGAATTGTATAACAGTGACGGAAGCGAAAGGCAAGGATATGGGTAAGTGGCGCTCGAAGTGGCGAGATGGTATATATGTATGTGTATTAATGTTGTTTCACTCCATAAAATTTAGACGGTAGGTAATAGTTTCTTTCCTAATCATACCTACTTAGGTATTGTGCATCCTATATTGTAATTATATTTTACAACTATAAAAATTAAAAACCCAGATGTCATCCGTTTTTAGTAACTAATTTCCAACACAAAATTAACATTTATATACTGAACTTCTAATATGTTTCATCATTCATTGATAATAATTATATGGATCATCAATATACAGTCGATTCCGCTTAATTGGGACAGCCTCTTATTTAGGACAAATCTCAAAGAACAGAAACAAACCAAGAAACCAATAGTTGATTTATATGTTTAATTGGGACAGTAAATTTAAGATCACAGCACAATTTATCATGTTACGATGATAATGAAGACTGTGAGGATTTAATTGTAGAGAGTTTTAAATCAAATCATGAAAAATTAGACGAAGATGACGATAATGATGATGAGTCACCTGTGCCTGTGACTAACCAGGAGGCAAAAAAATGTATGACCGTGTTACAGCGTTATTTTATGCAGGAAGGAAATGAAGGGAGCCCTACATCCGCACTGAATATCTGTGCTAATTTTGTAGAAGTGAAATGAAGAAGACTACACTTGACTCATTTTTACATTGAATAATATTGTATGTTATTTATTATTTTAATTAGGATTTTTTTCTTAAAAGTTTATATTATATATTTGTAATTTACATAATAATTTATATAACCTATAGGTATATAATTTACAATTTCCAAAAGTTTTTAAAATAAAATAATTGAAAAAAAAATATGCATTGTTTAATTTTATGTGTGTATTACTGGTTAATGGCCTTAGTTGCCAAAACCAAATAAATGAAATAAAAAAATGTGAAATTCGACTGTAATTTGTATCAACGGTAACATACTTTTGTAAATGTATCTACAACGAGAGAGTCGAGGGAGATCTTAACGCGCATTATTGAACCAACGCCCGTTTAAGACTGATTGATATGAAATTATATTGGTCGCAAAATTTGTTTAGTCGCATCATTATTTTTTCTTCATTCCAGTCTATTTTAAATAGGTCATTGATGCCTACTAATACTGTTGAATGTGTGCACTTGTAATGTCGCTTATCGCAGGTTACAATGCGGAACACAGGCGTATCAGGTAGACTATAATAACATTATACTTATTAAATACATGTATGTTCTTATAATATATCTACAAGGTTAATTCTAATTTCTGACAAATGTACGGATGCGAGACGAATGTTGTGAGTAGAATGAAATTTATAGTATAAAAAAGTTATGTAAAGTAGCATTCACATTGCTTCACTTTGGATGATCATCCAGAATGTCAGGGTCAAACCTGTTCATCAAAAGTGAACACGTCTATTCACACTTGTTCATCCTATGCTTTCACTGCCATAACAACACTCACAGTCATATTGTATGTAGTTTGACGCTTTTTCGGAAAAAAAAATTTAAACAAAAAAAATGAAAAATAACAGTTATTAAAAATTAAAACAAATTAATATAATTCTCGACAGCATGAGAATTTTTTTTATATAATACTAATTTATAGAGAATAAGAATAATAGGATAAAACTTGTTTATGGTCGTTTCAGTGACAGGACCTTTCATTGAAATTATTTCGAGTAGTAATCGCTTTCATCTGTCATCGCTAGTGATCACTATTGATGAAACGTATATTCACAACTTTTCGTTTTAGAGGATCATCCTGAATGATCTCTGAAAGTGAACAAATGTGAACGCCCCTTAAGACTATCAAAGGTAAAAAAGCGATATTTTCATCACAGCATTCAGTAGGATAACCAGTGGACCAGCTATCACATGCAATAGACATAAAGTTCGCCCTCTCTACGTTAAAGTCTACTGACGAGCTGAGTTACTCTTGACACAACCTAAATACGATTTCAACCCTGTCTTGATCTTAACTCTACGATGTGCGAAGTGACTATAGTGAAAAATACGTGCATGCCAATCCCGCGGTAACTAAGAATAGTCGTTTTCAACATTTTACATGAGTATTATGGTTGTATTATGTGACATTACCACAATAATATTTTATACAGCAGGGCTACTCTTGACAAAACTAAACACGATCTTAATCTAGTCTTGATCTTGATCATACGACGCACGAAGTGACTATTTGCCAAAAATACACGCAAACCGATCGCGCGTTAGCGGTAGCGCGGTGTTTTTGACCATAGTCCCTTCGCGCGTCGTATGATCAAGATCAAGACTAGATTAAGATCGTGTTTAGTTTTGTCAAAAGTAACCCTGCAGGACATTCGAAAATTAATGGAAAAGAGCGGGAGACCAATTCTTTGTCTTTTATAACCTTTTCTATTCCTGCAACTTCTAATCTACGGATAGCAATAAACAAAAACGCCCTTCGATTACGTCTACTTAAAACATGACCGTTCTTTAATGAAAGTTCATTCATTCATTCAAAACTGAATAATTTTAATAATAATGATGTAGGGAAAAACATCTGTCATATTGTTATTATTATCAATATGAATGCGCGTGCGCATGTTAGGTGTTTACCTGAACACCCTTAATTTTAAAAATTCTATTTATTATTGAATGTATTGCATATCTACATATATATTGCAAATAAAAAAAATGTGGGGGGACAATATCAATTGATAATGTGAACGCGACCCTCGAAAATATGGGGCGTAGAACCTTTGGTTGTAAAACTTTAAGATTTTATAATAATACCTAATAAATTTATTTTATATATTCCCTATGATTTGCGGACTCTGGAGAATGGGGGGGTATTCAAGGCAAGGTTAAAAACACAATTGTTCAGCAGGTGTTATGATTCTCGAATGGGCCCTTGCGATTGTTTTTCCACAAATATCATGGCGCATCTTAATAAAGTTGTCTAATTATTATTATTAATAATAATAATTCAAAATTAAATCTAATAAACTTTGTGACGATAAAAATAGTTTGCATGATTTGTATTTATAAAGTAATAAAATAAATTATAGCTACAAATAATATTGTAAATGCGCTCTTGATGTGATTTAATCACAAAAACAGCGCAATATAAGCGAATAAATAATTTATTTATTTATTTATTATTGAGGTGCACAAAAAATGCTTGATACATACCTATTAATTATCAGTTGAATCAGCCAAAATCACACAAATAATAATATTAAAAAAAGATATATCTTGGTCTTAGTTATAAACCCAAATACAATGTACCGACAAAATATATTTTTTTAAACAATGGGCAACATTCACAAAAAAAAATTTTCAACCCAAAAAATAGTACAGAAAATTAGAAAAATTATGGTGCTTTTTATATTTTTAAATGTGCATTTTTAAGGTTTTTATCACCATTTAAAAAAGCAATTTTCGTACTTCGCCGCAAAAAGGTTCACTCGTGGCGGAGCAGTGTTTGACAATATCAGGCGCTACAAACAGTACTAAGAGTGAAATGTGTGGCAATACAAAATAGCGACTAGCGACGTCACACCGGACTAATTCAATAACAGAGAATATGGATTTTTAAAATGAAAATAATGAATGAAAAGTTTTATTTTATCGTTTCTTATTAGGATATTCGTGTTCAGCGTATATTTATTAATATGAATTGATAACATTTATTCATATTCCTCACACATGCATGTTCCCCATTAAATAAATAAACATTTTTTTTTTTTTTAAATAAGATATATCTGGGTTTTGTAATAAACCCAAATACAACCTTATACACCTTTTCACACTAAGCTAAAAGCTTGTGCCGTGAAAGGGGAGTTGGCCAGCACCTGGGATCGAACCTCGGACCCCTTGTTCTGGAGGATTTATCGCCGTTTTTTATTTTAACCACCACGAGGAGACCTATTCTTTACCGCGGATTACAAGAGATATCAAAAGGGCGTATTTAAAGTATTTTCATTATTTGGACATGTCGTGTGGCATACCTCATCGCTGAATCGAAGATGTTAAAATCCAATTATAACAAATATTTATTGACACCTGGAAACTAAAAGAAAGGAGAAGAATATAAAATAAAAATATCTTGATTACAAAATTTCGATTGATTTCAATAGAAAGAAATAACACATACCAATGGTTTGCGATTCCTGACTTTCAATTCTGAATAATGATTTTATCGTTTGAAATGGGTGTAGGTAGGTACCTATGTGAGTTTATTTTTTCCATAAAATTGTAAAACAAAATAAACAATGCTATTTAATTTTATTTTATGTTTTTTTTTTCCTATAACATGACACACCATTTATCTTATTAAAAATACATTATGTTGCATCCATGTTTTTGTCGTAATACTAGGAACGGTTGATTGTGAAAGAGGGTCGTCCAGTTTACCTTGTGGACGGAAAAACAGTGCGTTTTTTAACATTCTCAATGTTTGAAAACTTAAATGAATTTAAATTCTCCAGGACGACCGCGTGCTACGTAAGAGAAATCGACGTGCATGTATGAGAACTTGTATGAATGTGGATGAAGCGAAAGAAGGAAGTACACGTAAAAATAGGATAAAAAGGCGTTCCGCTCTCTCTGCCTACCCCACTTGGTATGCGTGGTGAGGGTATAGATGTACCTACCTATAGATAAATTTTGCTATTGAATAAAAATAAACTGTTCATTTTGTATACACAAAAATAACACCTATTGGTCAGTTGAGTTATAGAGGATATTAAAAGACGCATAAAGGGATATAGCGGGATTCGTTTCTCATCATCATTTTATTTTAACTTTTTTGTACAAATGGTGTTTGAAAGAAACAATTTTCTACAGTTATAGAATAATTACGAATCATATTATATAACTCAATTTTCGAGAAAATGTGTTATAGCGGATTTTGAAATTCGACAATACATATACAATTCAGTTAAAAACAAAATAAATCCCATCTATGTAAACAAAATAAACTGATATGTGTTACGATTGAAAGAAATTTGTTTCCACCCTGCGTTCCAGGGATGAAAATGTGAGGGCTAAAATGAAAAGGAATAATAATTTATTATTGTCAAGTAGTTTAGAGCAATGCAGACGAAATATAATTTATCTTTCTCAAGGATTTTTGTTGATATGAAATTTTGGCGCCGTGGATATCGTTAATATTTCAAGCCATCAAAATTTTTCCCCACGTGAGATGTTAAAATATGTAAGTCACCCGAGTAGATACATTTAAAATTGAAAAAAAAGAACAAATATTTTCTCTATTATATTGTTTATTATATAAAGAAATATCTTTCGTCTTATAAGGACATTATCAATCTTTCTAAATAATAAGCAATAAAGTAGAAAAAAACATTTTATTTTTTGATTTCATAATGGAATACTACTATTTTAAACACCGACACAGTGAATAAACCGGGTTAGTTGGAAGACATTGCATTTTAGCGATAAACTCGCCCTCTGTACATTGAATTGTATAACTGTTATTTTTATGACACTATTTTATTTTGTAATATTGTAACAAATGTACAGTGAAGAATAAAATAAGTAAATAAATAGACTTAATTTAGGTTCTTCTATTAGTACTACAACCACACCATTACGGCATATACATACATATAGTGATGTGAGAAGAGAAATTTCTCCTCTGATGGAAGAGAATATTTTTTCTGAGTGGTATTATGACCTTACGCCCAGTAAACTTCGCAGCCAACCTGATTGATCCAAAAATTTGTGGCGCTGATTAAGGCCCAAATCAGAGGTTATTAACACTTTTTTTTCCATATACGTACCTTCAATTTTTTTTTAACTTAAATATGGGCATGTGGGGTGTCAAACATCAAGATTTTTCATCAGTTATTAGCACTTTTTTTATGTAAGTACCTCACATTTTTTTGTTTCCATAATTAATTTTAGCCATATTGGTGATAAATTGTCTCAACATTTGTACATTGATTGATTGAATCAAGTATTTATTATTATTATACTGTTAAATAAAAAATAAAAAAAATTCAAGGAAAATTCTCTACTTCGAGAAATTTACCGAGAAATTTCTCGGTATATTTCTCCAAAAATTTTTTCTTGAGAATTCCACAACACTACATACATACACATGCAAGCTGTCCTCTCTGTGTTAACAAAAAACATAAAATTTTAATGTGATTTTGATCTGTTTGATATTTATGCGTGCGAATTTCGTTTCAATGAGTGTTAGTACCACTGACCACAAAGCAAGTTAGAAATATTAGAGTTCCGAATATCGTTCTGGGTGCATGCAATCCATCCCCTCAAACACAATTGTTGCTGGTAGTTGACACTTTGACATGTATGCTCAAAGGATGCGTTGAACATAATGGTATGAAACACAAATTGGTGAACGCACCTTCACCACGCACTTCCACCTTCACCACAACCAGCCTAAACCGATTCGTAAGCATCTGAGCACTTTTCCTGTTTACTACTTAAAAGAGTTTGCACAGTCTGTTGGTTTTGCAGATGAAATGTCTTTTGAGCAATATTCTTAATATCTCCACTCACGGACTCACGTAGGTTTAAAAATCGTGTAAAATGCGAAAACTTCGTTTGAAATGCAAGTAATAAACATGCAAGACGTCCTCTCCGTAACAATACAAGTTTAGACGTTCTAAGAAAAAAAAAACTGAGATGAATTATTGACTTACGATTTTTGTCATTTGCTTTCTTATAAAATAATTTTGATATATCATGTACCCCGCTAAATATTTTTGTCTCTCGTCCGCATTACAATTAGATATTATTATGATTGTCTTAAAATGAATTGTTTTTTGTAAATAAATAAGAATATAAAATAAAAATAATTAAAGAGATAACAGCTATGAAGGAAAAATGTCGAGTAATTCAGTTCGGGTAGTTTAAACAACATGTCAAAGTGGCGTTACGCTGATTAAACTATGAACTAAGGGGCCCGAATGTCAAGGGCCTTAAAATATAATAATTTATTTCATTCGTATCATCACCGCATTTCCACAAAAAAGGGTAGCCATTAAACTAAAAGCACGTAAAAAACATGCAAGTCGTCCTCTCCGTGTTAAAGATATTAAAGACCCCATAAATTAAGGATGTTAAATGTATTATACGAGAAGTTCAATAATAGGTATATTATTTTAAATATTTTGCAGGATACTCGAAAACTGACGGAAAAGCGTTGGGGCCTATTATTTGCCGGAGACCCCACGAGTCAATAAGTACATTTTTTTTTTATCTTCAAAAGTATTCCACATTAATCGTTAGACAGGTATAAAATTTGTTAGTAAAGTTTTATATCGTCGGTGGATCCATGAAACTTTTTTTCAAAAATGAGGTTTGATACTAAATCATTCATCTCGTCTGGCCGCATCTACCGATGAAATAATAACCTATACACTGAGATATCCACGGAAAAAGTTATTGTGAGAAATTAAATATCTTACTTGCTATTTTTTGTTGGGCAATTCGTGAAAACTCACATGCGCATAAAAAATGTTTCTATGATTTTTTTTTAATTTTTGAAATTACAGTCGATTCCGCTTAATTGGGACACCGCTTAATCGGGACAGCCGCTTATTTGGGACAAATCTCAAAGAACAGAAACCAAACCAAGAAACCAATAGTAAATTTATATGTTTAATTGGAACAAAATTCCGCTTAATTGGGACAGTAAATTTAAGATAACAGCACATATTATGGTACACATATTCTCAAGAAAAAATATGTACAAAGAATTCTCATTTTGCATTGAATTAAATTGTTTGTACCTACCCATTTATTATTTTAATTAGGAATTTATTTATTTTTCTTAAAAGTTTATATTACATATTTGTAATTTATATGATAATTTATATTACCTATTTGTAATTTACAGTTTTCAAGAGTTAATAAAATAAAATAATTGAAAAAAAATAAATATGCATTGCTATTTTATGTGTGTATTACTGGTTAATGGCCTTAGTTGCCAAAACCAAATAAATTAATTTAAAAAAAATGTGAACTTCGCTTAATTGGGACGACCGCTTAATTGGAACAAAATGCCCAAGTCCCGATGTGTCCCAATTAAGCGGAATCGACTTTATTTGAATTTGAAATTATATTTTTTGGAATTCAATAAACCATAGAATATCTAGGACACCTTCCACTTAACGAATCAAACATATAGAAAATGTCATCTAGCAAAAAAGTTTTTCGTTTACGCCTTTTTTTATATATTTGAAACTTTGAGCTACGGTTCATATTATAAAATAAACAAAATAATAATTGTACAAAATTTAAGCCAGTTACTACTTAAGTTATTTAATAAATACACAATGATAAATATAAAAGCAATTAATATAAAGCAATGATTGATATTCATGATAAAAAAAAGATAATTAGATAAATATACATCAAAAAAGGTAAATGATTTCATCTATTTATCTTCGTTATGGAATCTCCTTGATGTAGTCATAGATAGATAAGGCACAAGACATATATTGTAGTGGGCGCAGCCTTTTATAAAATCTTCACGTTACTCCATTGCCTCAATGAATTTGCCAAGGAGGCATTTGAAAATTAATAAAGTTTGAAGCATTCATATTATCTACTTATGTCTAGTCATTCAGTTTCGTATTTTTATATAGAGATAAAAAAATAAATAGAATTTCGTTAACTTAATAAAAATATATGCCTACTTATATTTTTAGTTTTGACATTACTTAAAAAAACGCGTTATGCGATTTTTCTTAAATATATCTGGGTTTTTGTTATAAACCCAAAAACAACCTTTTACATCTTTCACAGTAAGCTAAAAGCTTGCGTCGTGAAAGGGGAGTTTATATAACAAAGTCATCCGACGCTCTGGTGTCGTTGTCACAGTCGTAACAGTGTATTGTGAAAGAGGATCGATTAGAATAGTTTAGATCCTCGGAAACTTTGTGAGCAGTGCTTTTTTTACTAACTATGATTATATGCAATCTCAAAACGTTACATTACTTACCAATTTTTGTATAGCATTTGGTATCTTCGAAAATGCAATTTAAAAGGGGGCCCATATGGCATCAAAAAAAACATCAATAAAACACTCTTTTTTGCAATTATTTACGTTTGACAATTTCATACCAGTGACCTACATTCGTTACGAACCCTTTTTAAATAAATAAAAAAAAACTTTATTATTGTGAAAAATTGCGTCAAATAAATTGACAATAGAATCAACCCGATCAAAAAAAAAACTCACATAAAATTGGAATTTTTTATTCTTCAATAACAATTAAGTATTGTTGCAATAAAGTGTGCATAAATATTTTAACCTGTTCGTTGATGTGTATATTTGTATGTTTATATTCCCTCTGCACAAGCCCATCTCTTACTCGGGATACACATTCTGCGAGAATGGAATAATATGAAATGACAGCTTTCCCAAACAATATTTTATAAGGCGAAATAGAAGCGGTTGTGGCTGCGCAATGCAGGCAATGGACTGGCATAGCTCAGGTGGAAGAACCAGTTCAAAAAGCACATTAAATTAAGGTTTGTTTAATGTCTTACCTTACATAGATGTCACAGAAACGGTAGTTCTTATATCATCCAAATTAATCGGCCAAATTTTTGTTTTTTCATCGAAAGCTTCAGAGATGTCCCTGAAAGGTTCCCCCAACAAAACCACCCCACATCTTATTATATTGAAGGAGATTTACCTTCCAACTGGATGCCACAGAAGTTTGAGGACTTCCATTTACCCGAAATTCTATACTTAATAAATTTTCTCCACTCCGGAGGGGCCATAGTAGGAAGTCTGAAGATCTACTCATTACAGTTTAAATCCGCTAAGGTTGTTACAATATTTAATGAAAACAATAACAAGGACAAGGAGGCTCTCTCCAAAGTAATTGCCAATATTGGGGACCTGATACGGCACTCAGAGGATACAATAAGATATATCCTCTATTGGAGCCTAGATGATAACATTATTTTGATAATTAAAATGTTTTGAAGTCCCTCAAATAGAAACAGTTTTCCACTTTTTTCTGCAAGTTTTCCAGTGTTTTAATACTGTAAAAGGCAGTTATCATTCGTCATAAACATGACGTATCAAACATTTTACAACTGTAATTCAGCATTGAAGCATTGTATCATACACGCAATCTGTCACTTACATTTTGGTATACAATAGTTTGGATGGGTTTAAGTTAAGGTGACTGTAAGTATATAGATACAAGACAAATGTAATTAAAGCCAATTCTGAATCATAAAATAGTTTAGTTGCACTAATTAAGTGTAAGGAGATAGTTGAGTCATAATATTTAGTTCAAATTCGTATTCACAGTTTTCCGTACTAAAACTAATTTAGTTAGCTAGTTCATTTTGACACCTTAGTACAACTATAAATTTCGAGAATCTGTGGATTTCGTATTGAGAACGAAATTTTAGTTGACATCTGACAACTACAATTAGTTGTATTTGGCAGAAATATTTATTCGCGAATTTTAATGTGCGAATATTATTAGTTGCTGTCAATTTGCCGCAGAATATTGCTTTATTTTAGAAGTTTAAAGTTATTTTTTCAATTAAAAGTAAAAATGGATATTTTTAGGGTCCTCGCAACTCTTGGTATCTATAAATTGTAAAATTATACCACCACCGACGCAAATGCGAACGTCAAAATATACCGGCAAATCTGATATTTCACGATTTTCACGCGCGACAACTATTAAATTGTTACCAGAAGTGTAAATCGGAACGTGAAGAACATTTTTTATTGCGGCATCACCGACTAATATTTGTTTGTCCCATAGATTTTACCGTTTGCCCTTGGTGGTTATCGAGTTTATAGTTGTTTATAGTTCGTAACTAATACTGAATACGAATTTGTACTATAATGACTAATATTAGTCAACTATTATTAGTTAGTTTAGTTAGTTCATCAAGATTCAGAATTGGCCCTATTGAGTTGTATAATCTAGGATCACATCCAAAAGAGCATTCATTTTGTCAACGTGATTGTGTACGCCTGTGCATATTTTGTAAGCATGACAGAAATCGGGTTTAAATGCTAGTATAAAAAATACACTAATGCACTTTTCTAAATACATAGGGGTATTACTTAGATAGTGGGTACACATTTTTTTTATTACAAAAATACTTTTTCAATGGAAAAAGGGTTTTTATTGTCAATTCTTCTATTGACATTGTAAAATACAGAAAAAAATCACTAGTGACACACTTTTTGATTACATATTTCATTTGGATGAATGTAGGTTAGGATTAATGTCATTTTTGTGAGTTTTTTTTATTATTAAATCAGTGTTTTTTTAGGAAATGTTTTTTTTTAGAAATTCGTTAAAAATAAAGATTATTTTTACTTATACCCCTTTTGATGTAAAGTTTTTGTTTTTTTTTTTTAATAAAACACATCTGTCATTGCATTTTTTATACTCTGTCTTTCTATAACATCACGCCGCATCCTTAGTGGGGTAGGCATGGAAGATATAATGTTAAACAAGGATTAAAAAAAACTCAATATTTCTACCAAGGAGTTCTCGGAGTATAATAACTTCTTCCCTGTAAATTTCGGTCAATTTCTACTATAGGTTATCCAATATCCAGTAGTAGGTACCCATTTCGAAAATATATATTATATTGATGATCATACTTGTGCGTATTTTTATTATCTTTCACTGTATACCGTTAAAGATATCACAGAAGTCATATGGGGGCGAGGGGGTGCATTTTTTCCAGTGATTGCAATATTATTGAAATGCTTAATTATGACATGAAATTCAAGTATGTAGAGTAATAAATCATTATATAAAAGTATAATTTGTACCCCTCCCCCAGCTCATATCTGGATGACTCATGATATCTTGTAACAGTGTACAGTGAAAGATAATAAAAATTAATACAACTTTGTTCATCAATATAATTATATTTTCTATCTGGAGATTATTGGATAACCTATAGTAGAAATTGACCTAAATTTCTAGAGTTTACTGTTAAAAAGCAATATTCACAGTAAAACATCACATATTTATTTTTGCACATAATCATTATATAACAGTGTTAACAAAACGATACAAAATTTAAAATACTAGGACGATATTATGCATTGGCGAGATTATCACTATCAAGTGATTTCTTCCATCTAACCACGACACATTGAGATATACCTAATTAAATCAAATTTACTTATACACAATACCATCAATACATAACAAAAGAAATAAAAAACAAAATTTAAAATAATTTTTGACACACACCCGGCACGTGGTAGGAATTATAGTTTGGAGGAGGGGGGGGGGGGCTATTTAATAACTTTAAAGTATACCAACCTCTGCACTGTCCCGATACTCATCATGAATTCCAATTTAATGTCGATCTGGATGTTTATTATAAGTAGTTAGCCTACAGTTTACGCTTATTATTGGAGATGTTGTGAAAGCATAGCTCATTCCAATTCTAATTTACGACTGCGAACCTCAAAACTTAACAAAGGATTGGTATCTACACTGTATTTCTAAGAGGGTCGTCAAAGGGTGAATGAAGTTTGTAGAATACAATAAGAATTATTGTCAAGTGTATGATGGTAAACGGCCTAAATAAAAATTGCAAAGATACCCTATTTGACCTATATATTATGTTATACCAGCCGACACGGCCTTGAGACGCGTGCACATTGTATGCATTATGTGCACAATATATGGATGGTATTATACAACAAAGTATTAAGTCACACCGACTTCAATTATAATTATAATAATAGGAGTCTGATCTGTGAATCTGATCAAATAGAATTCTGAGAATAATAGTACTATGAAGAAAGTAAGGAATGAAAAGGAATAAAGTAGGTAAAGAATGTCTTACCACTTGGTTCGAAAGGTTTACCAGATGGCTTAACCATGTGGTTCAAGCTTTCCAGAACTACTATTGCTACTACTACGATACCATCACTGCATATCCCACAAGTTGGGTAGCCAGCAGACCAGGTGCATGTAATAAACATGCAAGGTGTCCTCTCCATGCCAATAAAAATTAAAATATCCAGGATGGGTGGCCAACCCCATCAGAAGTATATTAAGAGAAATCGGCATGAGAGCATGAATGTGGAGAAAAAAAAGTGTATGAATAGATTAAATTGGCGTTCTGTGCTCTGTCTACTTCACAAGTAATTTGGCGTAAGGAGATAGGAAAATCTTTTGGACAATGAAGGTACATATTTTTATGTATCTACTACGTACTATACCATCATGGCATATCCCACAGGTCGGGTAGCCAGCTGACCAGCTGGGTGTAATAAACATGTAAGTTGTCCTCACGGTGCCAACAAAACAGTAAGACATAAATGAGTGGAACACCTCATCGCGGAATTCATGATATAAATTGTCTTTTTTATCGAACATCTTCCTCTTACAGGCCACTCGGAAATAATAGAAAGGAGTGGAATGACCAGTTCTTTAGCAAGGATTCCACATCTTAATCCTTGTCTTAATTTTCTCCACATACTCCAAGGTGGAATTTCGTGTCACAGCAACAATTTGCCCACGCAAACCATAATATTTAGCTAAACCACATATAGGCAGAAATAAAAGACAACTCCTCAAAAGAATCTGCCAACAACGAGCTAACTGGATTGGGCACAACATCAGGCACCCAGGACTGCTCATCGCAATCGCAGAGGGCAGGACCGAAGACACAAATGGCAGAGGCCGACCGAGAGACGCCTATATGGACCAACTGAAGAGGGACATGAGCTGTGGCTCATACATGGAGTTGAAGAGACTGGCTGAGAATAGGGAGGAGTGGAGAAGAAAGTCCAAACTCGTTGCAGACCAATCCAATGGATTGTAACTCATTATATATACATATAGGCAAAAAATACAGAAATGTGAGGGGGCATAGCCTCTTGTATTCCTCTGCCGTCGCCTGAGAAGGATACCACTTTCTTGGGTACAAAATTTCTCTATTTTTTTTTGTTGCAATTTGATACATTGTGATACATCAATATTGCACCCTTTTATCATTCACTTTGCGAATTTATATTAAAAGTTTTTTTATACCTTTATAAATTTAACGCATTTTAATATAAAAAAATATTACACGTTATAAAACCCTATAGTTTGGCGTAAAGGGATGAATTCTTTTGTCATTTTCGTATAATCCTTTTTACTGTTTTTTTTAGTTTTTTTTTTTATAAAAAAGATTTAATCTTCGAATCTATCTATCAATTTATTTATTACAACAATATTTTTTCTACAAAAATGGGGTAAATTTATTGAGTTTCCACTCTTTTGCAAACATTTTGTAAAAAATACTACTACTTCTACTACTACTACTACACAATCACTGCATATTTCACAAGTGGGGTAGCCAGCAGACCAACCGCAAACATGGACGCCGTCTTCTCCGTGACAGCTTAAAATTTAGACATTCAGGATGGGTGGCAAACCTCATTGCTGTATTAACGTAAAAAATAATATTCATCCTGATTTTTTTCACTGACAGAAAAGACAACTGGCGCATTTATCTTCTACGATTGATCTGGTGGCTTCCTCATTATTGTGATATTATGTCATTATAATATATTATTATTAGTATTTTAAAAATACCACCCTGCACTGAGACCATATTGGCCAAGGCGATCTCAGCAGACATACATAGGAAAAAAATAAAAAAATATATAAAATTTTGCAAGTGTTTTTATTCTACTATTTTTTTCTATTACTACTACTATACTACTATACCATCACGGCATATCCCACAAGTGGGGTAGCCAGCAGATCAGCTGCATGTAAGAAACATGCAAACTGTCCTCTTCGTGCCAATATAAAATCAAGACATTCAGGATGGGTGGCAAACCTCATCGCTGAATTTAATATGTAAAATGTCTTAATTTTTTCGAACACCTGCCATTTACAGGACACTCGAAAACTTACGCAGAAGAGTGGGAGACCAATTCTTTACCGAGTGCTCCACGGGATTTTTTCTATCTAATTCAGTTAAATTACTCTCCAACGTTCCTTTTGGGAGCACAGGCTGATTGCTTACTGATACGATTAAGCTGTGGAGTAGGTACCCAGCAAAAAAATGGCCTCCCACACCTTTCCATAAGTTTTCGAGTGTCATGTAAAAGTCAGAAGTTCGAAAAAATAAAGACATTTTACATCTTAAATTCAGCGATTATGAGGTTTGGCACATTTTTTTACGTGATGACCTTTATGTTCATTAAGTATCTACTGTAGTTAGCTGGTTACCCTACTTGAGGGATAAACAGTGATGGTATAGAAATATAGATTGATAAATAAACCCCTGTTAAATAGAACAAACTAAAATATATAGGTATATATTAAATAAAAATGCAAAACAAAAAATAGGGTAAAATATTTTGTAATTGGCTTCACTCTTCTTACAAACCATTAAATTTAGTTTTTCCCTATTTTTGGAAGGTCGTTCATTGTTAAATTCGACAATTAAACATTGTATTGTATAAAAAATATATAATATGGATGCTGTACTTACGATATTCTCCCCTCCTGATTGAATATCTACTAGTTTTTAAGCCCGGTTATATTGTGAAGTAACATAAAGAAAACAAATGAGCTACTACTATTTATTTATTTATTTTATTCTTCTTGCACATCATCATTATATTAAAACAGTGTTAAAAAAAACCTACAAAATTTAAAATACTAAGACGATATGCAGTAGTGAGATTATCATTGTCAAGTGATTTCTTCCATCTAACCACGGCACATTAACTAAAAAAAGTACACATATACCTAAATATATCTAAGTATCGTAAAATATTATAAAAAATATGTATAATTCGAGAGTTTTTGTATTTATACTGTGGAAATCCATTTTTAATTTTAATTAAATAAAAATATTACCTACCTACTGAAAAAAACGCGGTTTAATTTCAACATTAGATAAATAGTAACTGTACGTTTTCGCCTATGCTTGTAGGCATCCTCAGGGAAACATTGATCATTATTACAAATGTTTGGTGTCAAAAAACTTTACTAATACCACTGTAAAATATTCTACGCGCGATCAAGATTTCAACAAGTATTCCGTCATTCTCAAGAAGCGCAATTGACAAGTAAAGTTTTTTGACTCCTAGCATTCGTAATAATGTTTAGAAACTACCACAACGTTATCGCCAAATCAATAAATAAACATTTATCAACTTAGTTGACATTTTGAATGAAAGATAAATTATTAAATTTCAAAAAATCGAGACTTAAAACAAACTTAGATAGGGCCTTGTCTATGGATTCCAGTTTATATAGAAAATGATATTTAAAAAGTATTTGGGGGTAAAAACAAACATACACAAATATTTGTGCGTATTTATATAGATTAATTTTGTTACAAAACTTACTTTTGTCCTTTATTTTATTTAATGTACATATTAAGTTATAGGTATTTAGGTACTATTTATAGATAAAATAATTATTTTTTAGAACATTTTTTTTTTCTAAAATGGCACACTTTTCGCACGTCTATAACTCTTTTTTTGCAAAATAATAAAAAAAAACTATTGTCAAAAAATATAAAAAGGGTTTTTTTTATATTTGAAGACCTATGTCGACACAGTTATTTATTTATTAATATGAAGTTGAGCTCGAAATAAACCCTAATACATCTTCGAGCATCAAACAATATTATTTTATTTATTTATTCTTTACTGTACATTGATAACAAGCAAATTCAAACCAAAATAGATTTAAAACAAAGACAATCATACAATCAATATACAGAGGGCGAGTTTATCGCAGAGGCGCGATTTCTTCCAACTAACCCAAAAGAATATTATTCAACAGACATCTCATCTGCACAACTAACAGAGTGTGTATTTCTTTTTAGTAAAGGTGTTGCGTTGCTTACGAATCAGTTTAGGCTGGTTTAATATGATACGTTTACCAATCTTACCAATTCCTATTTCAAACCATGACTATGTTCGACATCTGTTGATTTCTGTTAGTTCTCAATTTTCCTGTAAAAGGTAGATGTTACATACTACCCATGTTGAATGTCTTATTTTGTATTAGCACGGAGAGAATGATCTGCATAATTATTTAATGATATTAGTCTGTTGGCTACCCCTCTTGTGGGATGGAACCATGAAGCTACAATAGTATTTTTGGTAGTAGATAATTAATAATTGATTCAGAAATCGCTAAAATTCACAATAAATCATTGTTGCATTATGTATGCACACAAAAATACAGAAAATGGAAAAAATACACATTTATCAAATGAATGCGTCCGTTCCATGGACGTCGTGTCGAATTAACAACAAAAAATAAGAATAATAATAAAAACTAATATGTGATGTAGTATGCAAAACACATAATGGCCGACATTCTGGGCGGGAACATGGGG
The DNA here is from genome assembly GCA_947579605.1 of Athripsodes cinereus. Taxonomy (NCBI): domain Eukaryota; kingdom Metazoa; phylum Arthropoda; class Insecta; order Trichoptera; family Leptoceridae; genus Athripsodes; species Athripsodes cinereus. The sequence goes on from OX388328.1 coordinate 5,283,170, forward strand.
TGGACAAAATGGAGGCATGAAGATGTTATAGTGGAATATGTAATATCAACAACTTTTTTTTAAAAGATATACCTATCTGGGTTTTTGTTACAATATTATACCTACATCTTTCACAGTAAGCTAGAAGATTGTGTCGTGAAAAAAATTACCAGCACCTTGGATCTAACCGCGCATCTCTTGTGTATGAAGCCGAGACTCTACCTCCAGTCTACCAACAAACTATCTTTTACAGAAAACATTTTTGTTTTTTTTTTATACAAATTATCTACAATTTTCAATATCCATCATATAATTATTATAGAGAATGGCGACCTCTAAAAAATATTGCACATCTTCGATGTTTTTTTGTGGTAGTCCCACTGTCTTACATCATCCTTACCATTTTCTCTAACACTTTGTATTTTAATGTAACTCCTTCACTTTATGTTAGCCTGATGATGAGGACAGAAGCATTTGAAACCCAGCTTGCAATCATTAAAGTCGTTGTGAAGTACTTAATATACCTAGGTGTTTTATTTTTTTAATAATTTAACATGAAATTCCACCAAGTACCGTCGGTTGACACACTGACTATTTTTTATACAATCAGAAATCAAAATCAAAACTTTTCCACCACCTCCAACTTGTCCACCAATTGTGAAAAAAAACATTGTGTGACATAGTGAATGGGGGAATTAATGAACGTTGTCCATGAACACCGAAAGTTATCACTTAAGCTAGCCTAGAGCCAACTTATAAACTTTGGGAAGCCTTTCTCACATCTTTCGATTAAATTTTAGATGTCTGTCAAAATTTATTATTCAGTTATAGATAGTTACTTATTCCGTTATAAAACTGAACTATGATATACATCTTGATTTTACAGATTAGTATTGCCTGTGCGCAAAAAAAATACATAATAATACAAATTATAATTTATGCATCAGAATAATGCATTAACAAAAATGTTCTTTATTCGAAATATTATAATGGCGGGAACGCGGAATAACAATAGAACAGAAATTCAAATTTGGGGAAGTTCGATTAGAACACATTACGTCGAATGGAACGAAATCGATATTCAAATTGAAATTTATACGCGGGGAAAACTATAGTTAGGTACCTAAAACATTTTTTTTAGATAATCGGTGTGTTTTTAACTGAATTTATTTATTTTTATCATTTTTTCGCCGAATAAACCGAAGTTTTCGTTGATTATTTTTATATTATCTGCCTATACTATCACAGTACCTCCCATAAGAATGGTAACCAGTGGATTACTTACTGCTAGATCTATTTTCTTCACTACTGGAAATAGGCCTCTTCGACACTCGTCAACGCTTTTCCATCTCCAGCAACACGAACTCACTGCTTCCATATCACCTAAAACCTAGAGTACCTACCTAGATATTGTCATCAGTAGGGTTACTCTTGACATAATCTAAATACGATCTTAATCTTATATCTTAGGGACTATAATAAAAAATACCTTGCTACTGCCACCGCGAGATTGGTATGTACGTATTTTTGTCTATAGTCACTTCGTGCGTCGTATGATTAATTAAGATGCAGACAAGATTAAGATCGTATTTAGATTGTGTCAAGAGTAACCCTGCAGCTCATAAGATTAAGATTGCATCTCAGCTCATCTTTTCTGAAGTTTTCCTACAAGTCTTAATTCTTCTAATTGTAGGTGAACTCCTAGGACTCTGGGAGTTCTCTCGACGTCCCGTGTTGCCAGCCCATAGCAATCTTAATGTAGCTTGGAGGTTTTATCAAAAGTATTGACGATTTTGTCTTTAGTCGGGTGATCTTATTTCTCAAACTTATTTTACCTATAGCATTATCTAATTGTCTCTCCATGGCACGCAGAACACATTATAGTTTCCATTTATCTAATATGCTTTATTTAATATAGTATTGCCATTATGGCAAGTCTATAAATCGTCGCTGGATTCATAAAACCTCTTATGATAGGAATTATCAAAATTATACAGGAGAACAAAAAAACTGTTTTGCTGGATGACATCTTAGTACCTAATAATTGTAATTCTATAGTGTATTGGCATGATTCGAAAAATTACACAAAACCAATTTGAAGTAGGTACACGTGAGTTTTCACGAATTATCCAAGAAAAAGCAGCACGTTAGAGATTCAATTTAAATCTCAATATTTTTCTCGTGGGTACCTCAGCGAATATATTAATTTATTATGCGGCTGGACGAGCCAAATAATTTGGTATCAATATCTCATTTTTTGAAAACATTGACACATAGGAGGTTTCATGGATCCACCAAAGATATACCGAAGATGGGTAAGTTTCACAGGCGTAGCCAGAGGGAGGGTTTTGGGGGTTCAACTCCCCCACCTCCCGAAAAAATAAGATATCAACATCAATAATCAATTTTTTTACATATTTTATATAATTTCGGGTTGGCTGGAAGAAATCGCATATGCGATAAGCCCGCCTTTTGGTAGTTTATTGGAACAAAAAACATGTACACATTAAGTATATATTGATGCCAATAAAGCTTTATTTATTTATTTATTTATTTAATATTAAGGTTATTGCATGCACTTTCAGTAGTTTTATTTTCTTGAACCCCCCCCCCCTCCGAAATTGAAACCTGACTATACCCGTGGTTAGTTTGATACACCAAAGATGGGTTAGTTGGAATATATCGCGCTTCTTCGCTAAGATATCAACATCAATAATCATTTTTTTTTACATATTTTATATAAATTCGGGTTGGCTGGAAGAAATCCCGCGATAAGCCCGCCTTTTGGTAGTTTATTGGAACAAAAAACATGTACACATTATATATTGATGCCAATAAAGCTTTAATTATTTATTTATTTATTTAATTAATATTAAGGTTATTGCATGCACTTTCAGTAGTTTTATTTTCTTGAACCCCCCCCCTCCGAAATTGAAACCTGACTATACCCGTGGTTAGTTTGATACACCAAAGATGGGTTAGTTGGAAGATATCGCGCTTCTGCGATAAACTCGCCAATTGCACAAATATGTTTGTCTAGTTATAATAATTCTGCCATGCATGTTTTCTATTGTTGATTTTTGTGCAATATAATTTTTATTATTATTATTAAGATATTGAAATGCTGGTAAGATGAAAAAATATCTCCTTAGATTTGTGAGAATTCCATTATATTTAAATATCTAGGTAGTTATGTATGTTTAGACACTTTAGATTAGAGATGAAACGGATATCCGGTAACTATCCGGTATCCGGCCTAAATTTGCTATCCGGCCGGATACCAAAAACTACGACAATTTCCTATAATAAAATGCAATACATTAATCTTTGTGAGGTAAATATCAATAAATGGCTTATAATTATGAGATCTTTTATTTAAAGTCGGAAAATTTACAATAACGCAATATACAGCTCTTGTTCTTTTTCTTATCAAAGAAAATATTTTGAATTAATAGTCAACAACTTAATACTCAAAATTAACAAGTGGTAAATTATGGTGAATAAAGACTAAATTTTCTGCGTTCGCAGGCAACAAGTGATTTCGCTCGTTGCCTGCAACGAGACGATGGTCCGAATATCCGGCCGCCGAATATCCGGCCATCCGGCCTCGCAGCTCGCCGGATATCCGGTATCCGGCCAAACAACTATCCGTTTCATCTCTACTTTAGATAAACTGCATGTAATGATCATAGAGATTGCTATCTCTTTGTCAACAAAGAAGTAAGACATACAGGATGGACAACAGTAGCCTTGTACATTAAAGAGAGACCCGCCTCTCAAGTTCTCAAGCCTTGTACAGTGTCTATCCATACCATCACAGTACCTATCTCACATTAATGAGGTAGCCAGAAGACAAGTTGCATGTAATAAACATGCAAGCTGTCCTCCTCGTGCCAATATAAAATCAAGACATTCAGGATGGGTGGCAAACCTCATCACTGCTGAATTCAAGATATAAAATGTCTTTATTTTACGAACTCCTGCCTTTTACAGGACACTCGAAAACTTACGGAAAAGAGTGGGAGACCAATTTAAGATGTAACATTTAAAAAAAAAGACAGCTGCCTTTTTTAGGACATTTAAAACTTACGGGAAAGAATGGGGGACCTATGTATTTGTTACTGGGTGCTCCACGGGGTAGTGCTCTCACGAGTGAAATAAACATACAAATTGTCCTCCCCGTGTCAATAAAAAAAAACTTTATAATGGAAAGATACAAGGTTCAAAAAAACATTTAATTTTATATAATGGAATGATCTTTATTTTATATAAAACATAAAATTATATAAAAATGAATTAGTTAAAGGTACAAATATTGTGTAGATATTTATTACAAATAAAAAAAAAACATTAAAATTCACTCCATTCGATATAATTGTATTAAACAATTAAGCACAAAAATTTACAATAAAAAATAAAATAAAAATAATTAATTAAAATTATTTTTCTTTTTGACTAGTTGCAATTCATAAAAAATAAAAATAATATAAAATAAAATAAATTTACACATTATTTCGGTATGTAATGTCTTTTTATTATGATAATAATAATAATAATATATAATTTTAAAGAATTTATTCTTTTTTTTACAAAATAGGAACTTAGAATTGTTTATACCATACATTTATATTTATTTATAAATAGTTATATACTCTTAAAACTAAGTTTTTGGTTTTGCACGTTAATCAAATAAATTAATTACTGCATGTCGGAGATAAACTACCCTATGTCTTTATTTGTCAAACTATCTGAAAAAAAAATCAGATAGGTACAATTCCTTATAACTATCTAGAGTGCAATACCCATACTAGGTATCTCAGAACAATACCTACACATGAAGCTGTCATTGTGGTTTATAAGAGAGAATATCGGAGCCTTTGGCATATCGACTAGAAGCTTAATTGTACAAAGCACTCCTCGCGAAAAGGTAGAGATGTGGGTTAAAGTCTCGTCTAGAGCATTACCGAATAAGGTAAGGTTGTCTTTTCTAAGCCATATATGGTAGTTTCATGTGTAAAATTTACATTAATTCTGAAAGAAGTTATGTAAAAAATCGTGAACGTACGAGAAATTGCAGTAGGTACGAATGTGGAGGAAACGAAAGAGGTTGATTAAAAAGGATAAATCAATATAGTGTTCAGGTTTCTCCGTATACCCCGTTTGGGATAGGTACAGAATGTTTAAAACACATTATATTCTGTCATATCCTTAGACGAAAATAATATGTCAAATTTGTGTCAAAACAAAATAACGCTAGCAGTTTGACAATTTGATAGCATATAACGGGAAAAAATATAACAATAGACTATAGTAAAAATGACCTACGATTACCTTTGACACTAATTTTGTTCGACAATCATTTTGTGAGAAGTAATAATTGTAATTATTTAAAAAAAAAGCATTTGATTGCAGCTGTTCTTGACTTATGTTAGTTTTTCTCCGACACAGAGAATTTAAAATAAAAAGAAATATTACAAAAATTAATAAGATAATACAAATAAAATAAAAATACAATTTTTATAATTAAATAAAAAGAAAAACATTAGGAACATTTAAAATAGTAGTTTTGTTTTGGTGAAAACATATTTTTGGCATCATTTACATATCTCAGTCGTATTTAATTGAAAAAAAATACCAAAAAATAATTTATGAATATAATTTTGTTTAATAAATCTAAAAAAAAAAGTACAAAATAATTTGTGTATTATTGAAATTGAATACAACAAAAATCTCAAAACCATCACAAAAACCTCCAAATTAACACAAAATTCACGATAATTATTGATTAGTAAGTAAGAATGTAGTTTTGTAATTCTATGAATTAATTAAAATCTCAACATTAATTTTTTTTCAATAATGACCAAAAAACACAATACCCAACATTGAGATAAAACAACATTAGAAAAGACATAACATTTCATACTAAAATATCACCCGTAATTTTAGTGTTTTTATATTTCAAAATTATGAAATGTCAAAAATAAAGAGAGAAAACATTTTATTCCAAAAAAATCATCAAAAAGAATGTCGCTCATTGGCATTGCTACAGTAAAAAAAAAAACAAATATAACATAATTTTCTTGTGATATTTGAGTTTTATTCACATTTTCTGGATGAATTTTGTAACTAAACAGCATTTTTTTTTATTTTACTGTATGAAAATCAATGCTCTTACCAGAACAATATATTTTCCATGGAGGTTTTTGTTGTTTTTTTTTTTTGCTTTTTGTGTGAGAGTTAATTCACATTTGGATGAAACGTGGGATTTTTTAAATATATCTCGTATTTTTATAAAATACAATTCATTGGTAACGTAATAACAGAAACATACTACATTAATTTGTGTACTACCTCTCAAATAGAAAGTACCTACTGGCACAAGTGTCAAAATGATTGGGTGCCAAGTATTAAAATTGGAGGTGGGTAGTCTATTACAGTATTAACTCTATGTTGACAATTGATTCAATAGTGAAGAAATTAAAAAGGACCATGTGCATATAATTCTAACAAACTTCATAGAGTAATATTTTGTCTTTGGTAAATGAGCAACATATGATGATTTTTTTTGCGCAAAATGCTTAAAATATTTCACACAATATTTTTTTGCAATAATTATACAATTTTCTATTTATTTATTCATACGGATATACACAAATAATTAAATATAGAAAGACACCTACATAATATAATAAAACTTTTTTATACACTGACAACGATTGGACCAATACAGCGACCAAAAATATACGGCAATTCTCTCAAACAAGCAATAACCCTTATTCCAACTGTCAAATCCTACTAAGTGACATTTCAGTAAATAGTTATTCCTTACAACTGTTAAAAGTTTTTATTTAACCAGAGATAACAAATTGAGAAAAGTTTTTGACTTAACATTAGACTCGAATAATAAGCTAAGTCTAAATATGGATTTTCTTAAAGAGTGCGGCTGACAATGACAATAAAATACCAATGTGTAGGTACTAATATTTTTCAACTCGAAAATATTTCATAATCTTTATGTATGGATTTTTCATAAGTAAATTGTCTGTTATGTAAAAGAAATATGATGAAAGAGAATGATATTACATAAAATGCTCTAAAATTTGTTTTAACTCAAATTTAGTCAGAGTAGAACATAGGTTAAAATTTTCATATCAGGAGTACCACAGGGATAAATTTTGGTCCAACCGTTGAAAATGCTTTCAAAGAAAATTCTTTCTACATTGTTAATAGTTATTACAGATTCTATTAAAGAGAACATAATAATAATAATAATAATAATAATATATTTTACATAATTTAACAAAATATAAAGAATGTGAACAAAAAAGGAGCTGAAAACCTCCAAATGTTATCATTCTTCACAAATATTTAATATAGCAATTGCTAAAGAAGGCACACAGCGTTTATAATTTTACAAACAATTTCAGCAATTACTTTTTTTTTATTATTAATCTAACGTTACATATTCAGCATGATCTCAATAATTTACAATACACCTTTTTTATAAATACAATACTCTTGTAAAATGATTATAATTCTTTCACACTAAATATGAACAATTATTTTATTTCGATTAAATTTGTCGTCTATGTAATTCAGTTTTTCATTAGGGCTTGTGTAAATAATGCTTTAAAAGTAAAATAAAACTATTATTGATATGCTTCGAGACTGCCACAAAGATCATTGGAGGCTGTGGGATAGGAAAGAAGGCCGTTGGGTTCCCCCAGAAAAAACTGGCAAGGGCAAGTGACAAACATTTAAATTGAAAGATTTGGTTTGGAGTTTTCTGCGGTTCTGGTGGCAGTAGCAATGAACAATTGAGATTTCCAAATAAGTATCAAGATCAAACGCATCCCTGACTCAACCATGACAAAAGGAAAAGGTTGTACCTATGTATGAAAAATTAGTCGTAATAATTAAAAATTAGCTCGAAACTGGCTCGAAACGCAAGGAAGCTTCTAGATTTAGCAGAAACGACAAAAATCATCACGCAAAAAGGGACGGGAAAAATGGGAATCTGCTCTTTTCTCAATGCAATATCATTAGGTACTTAAAAAGTATATTTTAATCTACTAAAGAAAATGCAAAAGATTTTGTTGGCAAAATATATCTTGTAGCTACCAAATCCGCACTTCTACAGCTACAGATACAGAAATTGGACCAAAAACCACATCGAGCATCTGAATTCATGGTTAGAAAATACAAATTTGATATTGTTGAAATAAAACCGTATGTTCAATACGTAAGTTCCTTTATCTGTATGATAAAATTCTTACTTATTTTCGTATCTGGTTGGATTAAACATTTTATAAAACACATATTTCTATCTTTATACACTATTTGTACGAGTTTTTTAGAACAAGAGATAAGATAAGGGGAATGTGTGTACCTAATTATGTCTATTAAACACGACTAAGTCAATATTGCACTATAATACGATAAAACAATGTGTAATGTAGATAATAACATGAAAACAATCAATGATTATAATATTATACCGAATATAAACTGTTGTTTAATCAAGATTGTTTTTAATTTAACCCCAGTTAATTCAGGGAATAAATATCAAATTTAAGAAATGACAGCAGATATTGTATGCAACCTTTTTGCGAATTTGGGAAAGAAGTAGTAAAAAATGACTAAGTATACAAAAGAACATCTTCCAAATATATTTTTACATACGATATGCGTTTGGCATATCGTATATGATCAAATTTATGTAAAATCAAACTCGAAATTAATTTTAAAAATGCATTTTTTACAAAAAATATCAGTTTCCATGAAACATTTCTGGATCACCTCATAAAATTGTGGCTATTAATTCTGCAAATATAAAAGATTTACATGTATAATTTTACATATTTTTAAGGAACATACTCAAAAGGTTAAAGTTTTTAATGAATGCATTATTTTTTCTATTGTTTGTCTGGTATAGCAGTGAAAGTTATTCGGTGAAACTGAATACATAGACGAAAATTTGATAAGTACATTATTTAGAAAAGAAAGTAAATATATAATTCAACCAAACAAAAATAAAAAAATGATTTAATGACACAATCAAAAAGAAATACTCAAAGCACAAATCAACCATAGAAAATATGTAAAAAAAAACTAAAGTTAGGTATTAAAAGGATGATATTGTTAGGTTTTCTAATTCTCTACTTCTTATATATGGTCAAAGATCCATGCCAAATTTGTCAATGCTGAATAAAGTACAATACCAAATGATTTAATATTAATTGTTTAATTTTTAGCAACCTTCAAAGCTGTTGTTTCATTCACCTACTCAGAAATTGTTCATCTATAAAGGAAATTGTCATCCAATCTAAAAAATAAGTTCAATTTACAGGTTGAAGAGTGGTGTACCGCAAGGGTTAAATTTAGGCCCCTTGCTTACATACAAAAGTTGAGTTTTCACAATATTGTTTTTGTTTATGACTTTTTTAGGGAATTTTTCTAATAAAGATAAAAATAAAATCATTTTTCTTAGTTATACAAAACGCTAACTGGAATAACCACATATTAATGGTTAAAATTTATATTTTTTTAGAACTTTACTTACTTTGATGTCAATGAATGATATTTGAAATGACTTTTACATTATTGAAGATGTTTTGTAGATATATTATTTATTATATTTATTAATTTATTTTCATTATATTGGATGACAATTTCATTTATTTCATTTTGAACGTTCTTTTTTGTTTGAATAATATTACAATTAGTTAGTAGAAGCGATGTGTTTCACAGGAAGGCCCCAACACTGGCCAATAATTATAACCAACGTGAAAGTATATGAAAGAAATGAGGAGACTTTAAGAACATGTTTGATTTTATTAGAAATCAATTATAACTAAAAGATTGATTAGAACTATTTAAAAATCATCTACTTAGAAATTTAGATCACCCTACAGCAACAAAGATATTCTATTGATAAAATAAACAGATAACTAATAGGTAAACACGTTGTTTTTTTAGTCTAATAAGATATTAATATTCTACTGTTTAACTGATAAGAACAAATGTTATTAATTATATCATTTTAAAAGATAAGATGTTCTTAAATGGATGAACGTCTTAATTCAAAGCGAAGAATTGTGGGTTCGATGCCCGGAATCGACAAATAGTAGACACTATTTAGTTTTCAAAGCTAAACTTATATAAATGAACCATCCATGTAGAATAAACTTTAATTATATCAACAAATTATCTAAAGTAACTTATCTGCAGAAAAATTGTTTAAAACATAGTTAAGAATAGATAAAAAATAACTCATTTAATGAAAATATATTATTATTAGGTAAACCCGTATGTGATTTCTAAACATACCCGTGATCTGTTGAACAGAAAAAAGCTACACTATTTTAGGAACTACTAACTTAGTTTTTGAATTGCTGTTAAAAGCAATTTAGGAAACATAATTACTTGTATTCATTTTTTTTTTGTAATACAAATTAACTCTAAGATTTTTGATTCATATATAATACATTATTAAGCAATTGTAATTTTTTTCAACATACGTATTTGAAATAGAGTTCTAGTACATCTTCAGACTTTTTTGACTCTCAAACTCTTTGTAGAGAAGGGTTCGAGTGTCTGGCAGTGTAAAAAAATGTCTTCAAATGCCTGCTAGATGTTAACTATTGTCATTTTGATTCATGAGCTCGCAGAAGGAAAGTTTATAAGCCGACACACTGAGAAAAGCATTAGGGATATCTTGACTTCTTTAGGAGAGATGGCATGTTAGATACGGTGAATAAAAATCCCATTAATTGAGTATTTTATTGCATATTTGACTTTATTGATTTATGTCTCTATAAAATTGTTTAAATCGTAATAATGTTAGTTAAGAATAAATTAGTGAATAAGTAGAACGCTATTCAGACGATGACATATATATCGCAGTTATATTTGCGACAAATATCTTTACTTGTTTAGATTTTATATTCACACAGTATGTCATGAATGCATCAAATAAAAAGTCTGCTTGTAAACACCTAAACATGTTCTCGGAAATAACGATATAAGCTTAATAAAGAAGAATCGAACAAACGGCTAGAGTTAGCTGGGAGCCTCAGACAATAAATTTAGAATATAGAGCCATTGAAGTCAAGTTCTAAAATTTATTTTATATCCAGTATAACTCCATCATTTTTTATCAAATTTTCCACCAAGGGTACATCAAGGAAATATTAATTTTCGAGTGGTTTTTGCGTGAGCCCATAAGGTCAACTTTGAGATAAAAAAAACTTGTTCTTGACTGACTGGATGACATCAAAACTGATGTTCTTGAAACATCCAGGAGTAGGTGATGGAAAATCTTTTTTATAAAAAAACAGTAAGTGGATTATCTGCGTGTAACAAATAATACAATACAGTTCTACCCCTTTGTGCCAAAAAGTAAAACATTAATGATGGGTGACATACTGAATTTCTCCTATTTATATCCTATACATATCCCACTGTATGAATAACGACTAAATCTCATCATTTCTTTCACATATTTTAACCCTGTAATTAACACATCACTGTTAAATGAATACTCTTTATCAAGTATACCAAAAACTAAAAAAACATAACTATTTCTATTTGTCTATCTTAAATCCGAGATATAATAATAATAATCATACATAATATTCTAATCTTAACTACATAAAAGGTTACATATATTCATATATATATATATATATATATAAATTTCAAATATATATATGAAAAACACTGAACTTAATATAAATAATAAATTATGTTTAAAATGTTATAATTATATATATATGTTTTATCTTAAATTTACTAGTTTTTATATATATATTAATATAATAGACACTTATTTTTTTGTAATATATATATTTTTCAATACAGTAAATGTATATATATATGTAGTTAGGTAAAAAAGTTCTTACACGTCAATCTTTGTAGTCATTTTTTCGCCATTATATTTATATTCACCTTTTATAAATAATTATTCAAATATAATATTATTATAGCGTCAAACTCATCGCCCTTTTTCTGTTCCAGCTTATTTAAATATATATAATTAATTAAAATAATAAATTGAGTTCTGTTAAGTTAAATTTAGGTAAATTATATATGTATTAATAAATTTACTTTGTTTTCTAGTGATTGTGAGACACGTCGGTTAAAAATTGGAATACTTCACTTATATTATATAAATATATTTAGCATAAATAATCTCCGAATCATACAATAAAAACAGCAAATTATATATATTATCTCCGAATCATACAGTAAAAGCAGCAAATTGTGCATATTATCTCCAAAACATACAATATAGGCAGTTACTTTAGTGTAAAAACTGAATTATATGCAAATTCATGTTTGTGTTGGAATAATCATGATCCGACAGAAAACTAAAATCGTATAAATATGTACATTGCAATATTGAAATGGGTACCCGGGTACCCAGTTATTGATATTTTTTTTACGTGGCGGCAGAATTGCCATCCATACTTCTCAGCATTATACAACCAGATAAGTCTCCATATGATCAGTCATGGTCACACAAAAACTTAACAGTCTAATGCCGGGAAAAATACACCTATCCAGATATACAGAATATCAAAGGATTAGGCTCAGAACGCGGGATCAAAATACCAGCATTGTGCCTGAAATATCTGTGTTCAAAAACTTTTTTACAATATTACAAGTGTTTATTATAATAGATTTTTTAATTTTAATATACAAATTAACCGGTAAATCTTATTTTTGTAAATTATTTATTAAAGATTTCGGAGTTACCCCTGTAGCTGACATGACTAAAGGTATTATATAAACGGATCTAGAATGCCAAATATTTTTTATTTCTCCTGCTAGTTCTGTATATTTACGTATTTTTTCTGCGACGGTTGTTTGTATATTATGTGTATTTGGGACAGCAATATCTATTAGGTAGGTACGTTATTTTATTACATTTATCATGTAATACTAAATCGGGTCTATTATGATGTATTTGTCTATCTGTTATTATGGTTTTATCATAATAGAGCCTGTAATTTTGATTTTCTAAAACCGGTTCCGGGTTGTATTTATAATAAGGTATTACTATTTGTGAGTTTAAAAGATTATGTTTAATTGCTAAATTTTGATGAATTATTTTTGCGACATGATTATGTCTATTGGTATACTCAGTTTGAGCGAGAGTGGAACAACCCGAAACTATGTGTTGAATTGTTTCCGGTTTGGCCAGACATTTCCTACACGAAAAAATTATTATTATTTTATTATTAAGTATTATATTATGCATTCCCCCGCATATAATACTTAAAACTAAACATACCCAATCAACCCTTTAGAGATGTATAAATATTCAGGTATTTATTAATTTTCTAAAAAAGTGTGATCGAATGATTTGAATATTCCAAATTCAAAACGACAAATCTCACAAAAAACGCGTAGCTTATGGACAAATTTAATGTTATACAATATTTCTGTATCAAAATGAAGGTAGGTGGGTACTTGTTTTAAAACAATTAATGATATATTTTGTACTCTATGGTGTATGGTTCTTTCTTTTATCTTTTTGTACATATTTTGAACTTTATTTTTAATTATTTTTATTATAATAAAACATCGTAATAAAGATAAGAGCACAATGGCAACAATTTACTATTGTACAGTTTGTAGAATTTTCACACTTTACAATATTTTAAACTACAGAGACATCTATCGGAAAACGTACGAAATACAGTAATCTTTTCAAGGTGGATTATGTTATGCAACAGTGTTTCAACCAACATCAACATCAAAGTGAAATAATAGAATTAACTGACGCTGTTGTTTTGAATATTTGATATCATTTCTGTTCTTTCAACAGTTGTATAATATATTTTTAGTATAAATAATACAATATCTAGCTGTACTATGTATTGGATTATATTATACTATGTATATGTGTGTGTCATCGTCGATGTAAGATTTTCCAGCAAGGGTATATCAAGGGAGTGTTAATTTTCAAGTGGGTTTTGCAGAGGGAAGCCCATAAGGTCAACCACAATCAAATTCTTTGATTAAAAAAAAAGATAAAAATTTTGCTCTAAACTGACTGGATAACATGAGAACTAATGTGGAATTCAAACATTCAGGGGTAAGTGGCGGGAACATTTTCACCCTTAATATGCTACGTATATGTAAATATATAACAGAGGATTGATTTATATTATTAGCTACTTTTGTTGTACTCAATTATTTTGTAGATATACCTATAAAACGACAACATAATTTTTAGATTTAAATTTTTGACACTAATTCATTTTGTATTGTATTTGTTGGTTAACACACTGTAGGGTAACAAAGCGTGGTTTGAAATAAGAATAAAATACATATTTTCAAACAATAATATTAAATAGAACGTTGTCAAATTTTAAAAATATTTGAAAATAATAACATAATGTTGCCATTGTGAAAATATTTCAAACAATTTTCGTTATAATTAATACAAACTAGGTAGGTACATACTATCTATTCGTCATGAGGTAGATTTGTGTATTTTTTTGGTAATCTTAAATTTTGTACAATAATTTTTGGTTAATTCTTAAAATTTATCGAACCTAAAAGTACTTTTTTATATATTGATATTAATTTTGTACTGCGCTCTTGTACGTTTGTATTCAATTATATTTTATACAAAGAAATATATTAATTTTGTTATTTTGTATGTGAAATGGTTGGTAAAAATCAGAATTGTACAAATGTACACAGTTAGTAAGAAATTAATTCAGTTACTGATTAATCCTTTAACGAAAAGATAACTTCGTTAATTCGTTTTATTCTGTTCACGATAATCGTTGATGCAGTTAATTCCAAAGAGCTGAGAATTAAAAAGGGAGTCCCCAGACAGAAAAATAATGGATGCTTAAAAAAAACACAATGAAAAAATGGATGTTTAAAAAAAGAATGGTTCTTTGGCCGCCATTTCAAAATGCTAAAACTATTGATTTACAACAGTTGAAATATCATACAATTGTTTTGATCATGTTATTTGAATTTAGAATACGAAATTTGGTACATAATATAGAAGATTTAATATATTGAACTAGTTAAAAATAAAAATATAATGACTGAACTATGATGTAGGTGTTGCCAGAATTATAAAAAAAAATTGATTGTACTTCACCCATTTCCCCCATACATACATTTACGAACTGGCATTAAGATATATTTTATTTTGCGGGAATATCTTCATTTTTCTATTAGACATCATTTCGGTCAAGAATTCATAGTAAAATCTAATAAAATTTCGCCTCAAGCAAATAGGATATTAATATAAAAACTATCAAAAAATATTTATTAATATAAACATAGAAAAATTATACATGAACTATTTTAATAATAGAGGAAAAATTCCGAATAATTTATTACAATAGTTTGCAAAAGAATTCTGTAGTTTTTTTCATACCATTTCACATACAAAATAATCTAAAGAAAAAGTAATAATATGACAAGATATGATTGACATATTTTTTGTACTGGTAGCATTTTTATCATTAATAATAATTATATTTTATACATAGTGGTAAGACCATAGAATAAAAGTATAGAACAATCATTCAAATTATTAGGAACTGTAACTTGAAGACTAATTTTAATTATTTAATCATTTTGCCACTTTTTTGATTTTGGATTTTTCTTTAAATTAGTATAAAGGAACTCAAACTTTGAGCGAAACATATAACATTCAGGCTCCACAATATAAAGTTAACATTTCACAAAGCATAGATAATTTTTTAAATATATTATCTCTGCTTTTCTGACAGCTGACAGATGACTACGAATAATAAAAGTAATTCAAAATGGTAATCACACAAACATTACGCATTCCATTTTTAAAAATAATATTAGGTTATTATACATTTATTTAAAAAATGCGAGTATTGCCATAATGCAAAAGTTAACAACATTACTGTATCTACTTTGTAACATACAATATAATATTTTTTACCACAATATTCTCACTTTTTTGCATTATGGCAATACATAACGTAATATGGAATAATGGCGAAACACGTTTAAATATAATATATTTATTAAAGGTAGTATTACATTAATTTTAGCATTATTTTTAATGTAAATATATATTTTTTCAATATATTGAACACTACATTATGGAAAGAATATAGGAACTATGTTGGTTGTCACAATTTCATTTATTTATTTATTATATTTAATAGGTAACACATTTTTTGTTTATTTTACTATATATTTATTATTTACTAAAAATTCTCTTAAAATTAATAAGGTAGGTAGTGCGAAAAAATATTATTTAATAAATTCTTACTTTGAATGTTTTATTTTTATTTTATTATTTATTAAACATTATCATTAATATTCGCCTCAATGATTGTATTTTGTTTCTTTATTCATTTGTTAAAAATTATTATTCTATTATTTTCTTTACGAAACATTACAATTATTTTTATCAATGAAAGAGAAACAAACGAGTGATGATATATGTAAAAAATAAAATAAAATGCATTTTTATACATTTTAAAGGTGTAATTATACTTCAGTCTTCTGATGGTGTATTTTTATGAAAAAAATGTAAAATAAAATAAGAATTTTTGAATTATTTATACATTACAATTTATAGTATAATTTAAAACAAAATTAAAACACGTGTGTTTGATAAAAATATATGAAAAAAGCTGATTTGGGATGGGGATAATATTTAATTAAATTAAATTATAATTCAAATATACATTGAAGCATTTTAATTTTTTGGTACCTATTTTTCAATATAATTATTTTTAATAAAAATTAAATTACTAAAATGTTAGCATATAATTTTATATTTATTTTATAATTATTTTTAAGCATATTTAGGAACATTTTTTCGCTAAACATATTGTTAATAAAAATTATAAATAGGTACCGAATTAAAAAAAACATATATTTTGCTGGATAAAAAAAACTGTTGTTAATATTATTTTCTGATATTGGCTGTAGCAATTGACTGACGGTTCTTGGTGGGATTCTATTATATAACAAAATTAAAACGAATACAATTATTTCATAAGTTCAGAGAGACTTTACTATGTTTAAGAGCCAGCCTTCGAGAGCTTTTGTTCTCATTGTCAGGCAAATTTGAAGTGAAGTTGTAATTTGAAAATAAGCGACCAACAATGTTCAAATAAAAAAAAATAAGAGGTTAGCTAAAATGAATTGTCAATGTGTTTACAATTTTTAATCTTTATGTCTGTGTCAGTACTAATGAATTTTAAATTTTATGTTCAAAAACATTAATTAAAAATTAAAAAATAACATAATATAAAAAAGTTTTGGAAATGTCCAAAAATATACTCACATTATCGGCGAATATGTGAAAATAATGGATAGAAATTATAATTTATTAAATTTATTTACAAAAAAAATACTAAAAAGATTTATTTTTTAATTTTTGATTAAGCTCGATGCTATACGTCATATTTTGTTTGTTTTTTTAATTAAAGAAGACACCGGAATGTATTTATTTCTGTTTATAAATTAATTTTATTTATTTAATCGCTATGACTAGAATGCGAGGAACAATTGATAAGAAAAAAAAATTGACTAGGTGTTCTTTTTCGATTTTTATAAAAATAGGAAGAAGTTTTGGAATGCATTCTGTTTATTAAAAAGTTCGATTTGTCAAATTAACTGAACGGTTTGATGGTTTTGTAATAAATGACTTTTAATTTTTATTATAATAATTTTTAATTTACTATTTTTTTTTATAATTATATAATTCCTGTAAAAACGTTATTTAATTATATTAAAAATCACAGGTGTCCCTCTTCTCCGTTATATTAATAGAAAAAAATAATTTAATTTAAATAAATTTACATTTAAATAAAAAAAAAACTAAAAATAATACTTAATAATTTTCAATTAAAGTGATTTCATTTAAAAATGGAATGAACTGAATATGAAAAAAAAAAACACAATAACAAAAAAAGAGATAAATACAGTTATAATGCAAAAGACTTGCGTTTATAATATAGCTCACTATAAAATACAGTAAGTAATATTTTTTCAATTGTTAATTGAATATATATATTTTGAGTTGCGTGGTAAGTTTTTAGACTCCATGAAACTATAAGTTACCTGATTGCAATTTTTAGACTCCATAAAACTATAAGTTGCCTAATTGCAATTTTATAGGCTCTACAAAAACTATAAGTTGCCTGATTTCAATTTTTTAGACTCTAAAAACCTACAAATTGCATGATTGAAATTTTTTAGACTCAATAAAACTACAAGTTGTCTGATTGCAATTTTTATAGGCTCTATAAAACTATTATTTGCCTGATGGTTATTTTCAAGCTTTAAAAACCTACTATTTGCCTGATTGCAATTTCTCAGGCAATTTGTAATTGTTACGTTACTGATTTTTTAGAACTATAAAACAATAACTTGCCTGACTGTAGTTCTTATAGCAATTTTTAATAATGTTAGCTGTCTAATTGTAATAAATTCATAATTCACTCAATTTGTTTTATTTTTTGTATTTTATTAATACTTTGCTTTGAAAAGAAAGGAAGAAGATTGATATTTATTTGACTTTACCTGCTTTTAGTTCTTAACAAAATGGATTGTTTTATATTTGCCTGATGGAAATTTAATAGACTGCCAACAGAAACAAGTATTTTTTAAAGAAAAATTTTCTGCACTTTAAATAATACTGACAATTATTGCCTGATGGTATAAATTTGAAAATTATTAACAATTGAAGAAATATTACAAGAAATTATATGTTTACACATTTTAAAGATACTTATGTTTTACATCAAAAGGAACATCAGTTGTTTTTATCAATTAAATCTAACATTAATTTTAGGTTTTAATATAGGTAATAGCATAATATGTATATATATTAATATTTTCTACAGTATAACTTACAAACTAACACTGCAGATTATTATTTATTTTAAGTTAGGTTATAATTTACGTAAATCTCCATCGACAACAATATTATTTGTTAACTATATTTTTTGTTGCCATTTTTCATAATATTTTATTTTTCGCGTACTAAAAAATTGGCTAGCACCATTCTCCTCTATTCAAATTTATAATCATATTTTATTTAATTGTAATATTTTTACCCATTTTTTAGTACGGCAACATTGAGGTACGCCATTTTGTAAACAACTGACATATTTATATAATATTATAACATACAACAAAATGTCGCCCAACGTGAAAATATTGAACCAACTAGAGAATTCCATCTTATATTTAGAGCAAATATAATGATCAACGGAACTTAATATGATGTTTTTAAATAAATTAAGAAATAGAACTATAGAATTTTATGTAAATTTTTTTGGTTATCAACAAAAAATGTGATATGGATTTTTTTTTAATAAATTTTAACACAAGATTTAAGGACTTGGATGTCCTTTATTTTGAAGTCTTGAGAACAAGAAGATAAGTCGTTAAAATAAAATAAAATGACACATTTCTGGTAGATTTATAATTGATATCAAGATTTGAAGACTTGGAAGCTGTAGTCTTGGACAAAAGGGATTTCTGGAAGAACAACTTAGGCACAATAGACGTCGACAAGAGAAAGAAGACGAGTACATGTATGTACTCGATAAACTCGCCCTCTGTACATTGAATTGTATAAATGATATTTTCTATGTTAATTTGTATTATTGTAAACAATGTACAGTGAAGAATAAAATAAATAAATAAATAATTAAAAAAAAATAAAGATTGCTCAGAATATAGGATAAAATTCCCAGAAAAAATCATCTACCCACGTACCTCTTTGCGCCTAACGCGAAAAATATGTATATTTTTGTTTATTTTCTATAATATACAATAATAAATAATATTACGCTGTAGACAGATACAATAAACATACATACATTATATAATATAATATATTTTGATACAAATGCTACAAAAGAAAAAAAAACATCAATCAATAAATTTATTAATCTAAATTTATTATTTATCAAGACCCTCTCATGGTCTAAAAAATATTTTTTTAAATTTATTTATTATTACTTTAACTTATATTATTTTCATTATAATATAATAAATAATAATATAATATAACCAACACTTTACACTGGATATTTTTTATTATTATTATTATTAATTTATTTAAATTTATTATCATTTATTCATTACATTAAAAAATAATAATAAATAATTGATAATAAAAATTGTTCTTTTAAATCTATTTTTTGTTTAGTTTTAATTATTACACATTACATAACGCCATTTTAATATTTTTCTTTTTTTATCTTTTATTACAACTAACATTAAGAATAATATAATAATAATAATATATCAATATATAATAATATATATAGAAAAACTTACATATCTAATATAGGAACTATATTTCTGTGCTTTTTTGTTGTAATTTTAAACTCCTCAACAACAAGAAATGTTGTATTTTGTTTGTCAGAGTTGTCAATCTTCTCTTGTTTCATGGAATAAAAATGTTTTAAACATTTTTCTTTTGTTTCTTTGTTACCAATATTGTTTCACTATCACCTAGTTTCTTATTTATTCTTGTAACTTCTTATGCTGGCGTTAAGTTGAAGGATATAGTTATTGCTCCTGTGGCTCTTCTTCGAACAGGCAAGAATACGACAGATGGTACAAATTTACCTCCAGTTTCTTCTGGACTGTTTTCTTCGATGACAAAAGGTTGCATAGTGATTGCTGTCTCAGTACTTTCAATATCGATATCTCTAGGTACGGCATAAATAGCCGGTATTTTTGGTTTTCTTCTTACATCATCAATATTATTCTCAGCGTCTAAATTAGATCCATTTTCTTCCGCTCCTTCTCTCACTGCATAATGCTGACTTCGCAAATGGGCCTCCATTTCACCAAAACTACAAGTTTTAAAATCACATTCGTAGCAATCAAATATTTCCGCTTTGCCATTTCCTGTTATAGGTTGAATTTTTTCTTCAATAAGTTCTGGTGTTTTCTGTCTACTTAAACTTTCTCTTGCAGATGTTGGGCTATCTTCAATTCCCGATCTATCTCTCCATTCTGGTAATGAATGGCTTGTAATTATGTGGAACTGCAATGCCTCAGGTTTGCTAAACGACTCAGGGCACATAGGACACAAAATATCCATCTCAGGGCCTTGAACGTGTGATTTTTCGTGAACGTATAAAAATGAAAGGATAGAGGTTGTAAAAGGGCAATAGGAACAATTATAAGTCTTTATGTCAGGGTTGTTCATGTTGAACATGTTTAGAAGCTTTGGTTCCACTAATTTATTGTAAAGTGGAAGTCTTTCTTGTAAATCCAATGGCATACTTTGTGAATTCGACGACATGTTACTACCTTCGGGTATAGATAATGGATTCATTAGCTTATTCGCCTTTGCTTGTTGGTTCTTGGCTTGTATCTTATATTGCACTTCCAACTCTTTCCATTTATCAATCCCTGCTTTACCATGATCACTTAACAAGTGAGCTTTTAACCATTTGCTGGTCCTAAACCTTCGACTACAGAACGGACACACTTCTATAAAATGAGCTATAAAACGATTGCTTAAAATGCTCGTCTCTGATGGTGGTTTCAAAGGACTTACAGCTGGAGGAGGATTGAATATTTCTGGTTCTCCAGACAAACTTCTCATTTGGGGTAATGGGGCACCTGGTTCAACGATTCCATGAGTGTTGTGTTTATGAACTCTCAAAAAATATTTGCTACACAATTCTTTGTTACAAATATCGCAAATAACTCCGCCAATCTGGGTTCCATTTTCTATTTCAATTCCGTGCATACGCTGCATGTGTGTCTTCATGAAATATTTATTGCACAACTCCTTATTACAAATTTCACAGTAGCTGTTTGTCGGAGTAAGTGACATAGATGCTCGTCTTTCTCTTTGTTGATTTGCCTCCTTGTCAGAGCTTCCACTATCCATCGAAGACTTAGGATCTACGAAATTCATTTTAGGAGTGTGAAATTCTTCGACATGTTTCTTTAATATCATTATTGATGGAAACTCTTTCTCACAAATTGTACATATTGGCTTTTGTTGCGAATTCCCATCTCCGCTAATGTCTTCTCCACTTCCAGAAGGAAAAGTAAAGTTTTCGACGGAGCCAGGCATTGAAATTCCATGATCAGACATCATATGAAACTGTAAAACATAATTGTTGTCGAATTCTTTTTTACAAACATAACACTCAACGATTTTGTTAACGCTCAGATCGTTTAATTGAGAAATCATTGTCTGTAGCTTTTGCAAATCTTCGCTAATAAAAATTGTTGTTGGTGATTGTTTGGCGATTTCACTTTTAGTGCTGTCTTCATTTGTAACAACATCTCTCTTGCCTTCTGTGACTGTCGAATCTATCGATTGTGTCGAGAGAGGTCTCGAACCATTAGAATTGGTCATTTGATTAAACGAGCTATTCAAAGAGTTGTTGACTTCTTTATTTGGTTGAAGTTTCACTGGTGTCAATTCTGCTGGTGTTATTTCTCTTTTTTCTGGACTATCTTCCGTCATTATCAAATTCAACGGACTTGTCTGACCATCTTTCCTTTCGAAATTTAAAGGCATCTGTTGTATTTGCTCTTTCATAGATAATTTATCTGTCGGTGATGGTAACAGCCCATGTCTCTTTATTTTGTGTGTCTTTAAAAAATATTTGTTACAATATTCTTTGCAGCATATTTTGCAAAATGCTTCGGGATTAATAACACCTAGTCTCCGAAGTATATCAGCACTGAAGCCGGATTCTCTGGCTCTCTTAGAAGAGTCTGGTGATAGTTTACGAGGAGTTGGTGTCATAAATGGTTCTTCTTGATCAGATCTATCACCTTTATAGATAAAGTTTTCTGGAATAGTGTTATCATCTGAACTACTTCTGACATCTTCAAGTGCCAATTGACGGGAATTAAGATTCATATGCATGGCCAATGTTTGTGCTTCTGTGTTATTTTTCTCCATTTCTTTAGCTTCCTCGACCATTTTTTGTATCTTTGCTTTGTGTCTCTGACTAGCCAATAAGGCAACTTCATAAGATTTAGCGTAGTCAGCCAGCATCATGTTATTTTTAAATTTCAAAGCCGAAGCGGCAAAGGCATTTGGCATAAACGATGGATCCAAATTCAAACCTTCATTTCCACTGCCCGATGGGTTGTTTTCATAAATTCCATGCTTGTTTGCTTTGTGCGTCTTCAAAAAATATTTATTACAAAATTCTTTGCTACAAAGTTCACAATATGCTTCTGGATTAAAAATTCTTATTGGTTCCATCATCGGTCTCGGAGGTGGAACACCAGTCGGAAACAAGGGAAAAGGGGGACAAAGAGGATTAAAATTTGGTGGAAGAGAATCTTTTGGCATTTCGTGTTGGAAACCCAAGGCATTTTTGTATAAATCAGCCATTTTTGCTTGAAAATCTGTTCCCCATGCTTCTAACCTAGGATCTGGGATATTAGTCAGCGGTATAGATGCTGTTCCACTTGCTCCAGGACTATTCTCTTCAGACTCATAAGGCTCCAACTTGCAATCTGGTTTACCATTCCTTTCAATGTGTTCATTCTCGAAATGTACTTTAAGTTGTTCAATATTTTGAAATACAATCCCACATTTTCTGCAGGGATATCGATCTACCGCCGCGTACTTGTCAGAATCATTTGGCGAGCTGTGTTGTAACGACGATTGTTTATTATTTTGGTCATTGAGAGCTTCACAATTGAACGTATCAGTTGTTTCTTTTTCATTTAAGTTTGATCTATCAACGATGACAGAATTTGGCATATTATTATATTTTTTGTTTTGTTCCCCTGTAATATTTCCATCTTCATAACTCGAGGCATCACCACCAATAACAACATTACCATTATTATTACCCTTTGGATCAGTCACAGCCTTGATTCTGTACGCGTTCAGTCTATCAATTTCAATATTGTTCTTTTTGATTTCATATTCGTCATAAACGCTCTCTTTATCGTTCAAATGCTCTTTATATTTTTCAATAAAACCCTTGTTGTTCATTAAAGTTGGTTCAATGTTATGACAATTATTGTCAACCCTGTTTGGCTTGTATTCTTCAAGCAATCCTTCTTCATCATCGTCCACGTTGTCTTTTTTCGCACTTTCATCAATATCTTTAACGCTTTGCGATGGACTGTCTTCTGCGTATATTGTTTCAAAATTTTCATCACTTGTTTCATCCTGTTCAAGTGCTGCGAAGTCAACGGTGTAGTTTTCATTCTGAATTGGATTTTGTAGGTCGTTATTTTCAGGGCCTGGGTCGTGAGGTCCCCCAGGGATTCTAACTGGGGTCGACTGTTTTCGCCTCTTGGGTAATCTTGAGGATGAAGAGGCTGTACAGTGCAGAAGTTGCTCCTCTAGAGGGCGCTTGGTCCCTGTAGACATGACGGCGTCAAAGGAGCGTCACCTCTGCATCTGAAAGATAAAATTAAATGTTATTTATGGAAAACCAATTTCAATCGAAACGTAAAAATGAAACATACAAAGTTTAAGACAATAAAAGTATTAATTTTATCAATATCACGTTTTAATTTTACGTTTTAATCCTATCGAAAGAAGCCAAAACACAAAGACATAAATAACTAGAAATTTAAAGGTTTTTCTTTTTCAATATGCATCTAATTGAGAATATAATTACGATTACCATGACCACAGCTTATGAACAAATGCAATCCCTTTTACAATATCTCACGCAGTACTCAGTTTGATTATATGAAATAAAAAATAATAGTCAAACACTATTAATTCTCGGTAATACGAGTTTAATCATTCTCAGAGGCCTTTCGGAGCAAGCAAGCCAATCTTTTTGTTTTAACTACCTCTGATGATGAAGCTTGTGGCCAAAGTCAACTGAGAATAATTAAACTTAAATACTTAAGTGAAAATACATTTTATTTTTTAATGATTACATATTTCTCATTTTTTTCAAATTGTCCTGGATCTGGATGTTAGGTACATGTATAATATGTATTTAATACATTGTATAATTATAATATTACGTGTGTAGTTACCAAATGAGGTGACGTTGTCTTTTCTAAGCCTCATATGGTAGTTTTGTGTATTAAATTTACAAAATATGTGACCTCATACAATGGTTAATTGTAAAAATACTATCGACAAACAGTTGTTTCATTATTCCATGCGGAAGATGCGTGATTCGAAATTCACTACTGACCTATTCCACCTTGATAATATTCACTACTTCTACTACTACCATTTTACCATCATGGCATATCCCAAAATTGGGATAGCCAGCTGACCAGCTGGGTAACTCTTGACAAAATCTAAACACGATCTTAATCTTAGTCATACGACGCGCGAAGTGACTATTGGCCAAAAATACACGCATACCGATCGCGCGGTAGCGGTGTTTTTGACCATATTCCCTTCGTGCGTCGTATGATCAAGATCAAGACTAGATTAAGATCGTATTTAGATTGTTTTAAGAGTAGCCCTGCAGTTGCATGTATTCGGGTTGGATGGTATATCTCATGATTGAAATTACATAATATGTAAAATGTTTTTAAACCTGTCATTTACAGAGCAATTTATAACTTACGGAAAAGAGTGGGACATCAATTCATTGACTCTAATGTATAGTAATATACGCTATGGTTTATATTAAGTTTAAAAGTAACCAAAAATTATAAAAAATAAATATCGTCGTTGCATATTCAAAATGAGGTATGTGCGAACATTTTTATTTAGGTATACTCTTTAAAAACCGTTCATTATGGCATTCAAATTGTTGTCTGGACTTTTTATTGGCATGTGATATTATTCGTATTGAATTTTTATATTTGATACTAAGAATCACTATATAAAATGGTTATGATGTCATTATAAGCAGTTTATTCTAGAAATGTCAAAACATTTATAAATACATACCCCTTTTTGAATATGCAACGACGATATATATTATAATATATATTATATTTATGTGAACTCACCACTTTAAAAAAATAATAATTGCTGTCTACACGTCATTTTAGTTTATCATTTTAATTTAGAAAAATAGCATGGCGGAAATAATTAATGAGTAAACTACATTTTCTATTATTTTTGATCATCAGTCTCCTAAAACTTCGCCATAATAATGCGCACAAAAACATTTTATCAAATAAAATACTTATTATTCTAAAGTACGAATTAAGAGTATGAACAATAAATTGTCCAAAAATTTAACACACTAAAACAAAACGTTGAAAATTATTCATTTATTTGAATTTGAAAAAAGAACACATTGAATATTCTAAAAACCATAGAGAATTTACTTATATTTTTTAAAAAAATGTTCACTCTTTATTTTATTATTTTTATTATGGCAATTACGATATTTAGTTCTATACCTACGAATTAAAAATTCATATTTTAAAATAGGAACTTTATTTTTCACAGCAGGCAACACTAAAAATAGTTAACTCTTTCAAACTCACACGACATTTTTACAATCTTTTTTAACCTTTTTAGACCCGACGTTCATTTTTTAAGATCGATTTTTTGCTATGTTTTTTTTATGTAAAATTATTTTCTTGACCAACAAAAGACGTATATTTTTTTTAATTACTTTTTCTTTTCTGACAAAAGACGCGTGCGCTAAGGTCAGGTTACGCGTGTTGACTGAATTCACCATACAAAGTATATGATTGTATTGTAAACTAAATACATAGGGGTTCAAAAAGGTACTTACAAAAACGAATAAATAAGTAAAAATGGGGGAAACTAAATTTTAGTAGAAAAAACACATTTTTTTGATAAAAGTTAGGACAATAATTTATACCGTCAAAAACTAGGGGCATAATTTTTTAATTGTAAAAATTCACTTTATTTTTAAACTTTACTATGTAGGTATATCATCACCGTATATTCCACAAGTGGGGTAGCCAGCAGACCAGTTGCATGTAATAAACACGCAAGCCATCTTCTCTGAGCCAAAGAAAAATGGGTGGGAAACCTCATCGCTGAATTTGAGATGTAAATTGTCTTTGTTCTTTCGACACCTACCGATACTCAAAAACTTACGGAAAAGAGTGAGAGACCAATTTTTACCGTGTGCTCTACGGTGAACATTTTAAAATTTAAAGTATTTTTAAAATATACATAGTTTAAAATATTAATAATAAAGAAAAATGAAGGCTATATATATATGATGTAAGTATATAATATCTATTCCATCTCGGTATTTCACACAAGTGGACTAAGTGCATGTAATAAACACACAAGTGGCCTTATCCGTGCTAATAAAAAAAATAACACATTCTTTTTAGAATATGTTAAGGTACTTACATAAAATTCACAAAAATACAAAATTTTATAAAATTACGCCCTTTTTATATTGTTGACACAGTAGCGAGCTAAATTTTAATGTGTACATATAAATTATTATCAAGATGGGGGAGGGATACTCAAACACACACACACACAAATACACACACCCTCACATACACATAATCAGTAATATTATAATATATATGTAGTAAGGTATATATTTTTATTCCTCAATTGTCCACCCTACGAAACAAAGTATTGAAGTGTCGGGGTCGCAAACCAATAACAAGCGATACCTACCTTGAAACTATTTCATAATTTATTTGTATCAACTTATTTATTTTTAAATTCGCGGTATTAATTACCCCGTACGGTATTAATTTATCCCGTGGAGCACCCGGTAAAGAATTGGTCTCCCACTCTTCTCCGTAAGTTTTCGAGTGTCCTGTAAGCGGCAGGTGTCCGAAAAAATTAATACATTTTACATCTCAAATTCGGCGATGAGGTTTGCCCCATCCTGTATGTCTTAATTTTTTGTTGGCACGGAGAATGTAGCTTGTCTGCTGGCTACCCCACTTGTGGGATATGCCGTGATGGTATAATAGTGTAGTCGTAGTAGTAATGGTATTAATTACCGGTTTATACCTACATATAAAAATATATGTTTGCGATTAGTTTTATTATAGTGATAATGCAAGGGCACTGAAATCGTGATAGCAATGAAAATTATCTAAGAGATTGGATTAACAATTTCGATATGTTTCCAAACATTTATATAGTTTAGGTGTCAAAGATTAAATAACTGAAATTAAAAATAACAACTAGATACATTGCTTCTTTATATCGTAAGGAATAATTTTCCATTATTCAATATTATATTTTCCATTTATAATATTAAACAAAACCAATATTTCGTCTGAACTGAATTAAATAAACAGAAATGACAACAGGTAAAATGAAATCTTAAATTCAGCGATGCAGTGTTTGTTACCCATCTTGAATGTCTCATTGTTGGTACGAAAAAGACAGCTTGTGTGTTTATTACAGGTCTGCTGGCTTTAACTAGAATCACGTGGCTTGATCACGTAGATCAAACTCTCAAGGACGGCCGTGTATAAAGTAAGACAAAAGTGACGTGCGTGCATGAGATATTGTATGAATGTAGAAGAAGAGAAAGAAGTACCTATATAAGGATAGATCTATATATATATATGGACAATTTGTAAAGCGCCGTTTACTCATAACATGACCTTAAGGGCGCCGATTATGTATGGCGTTCCATTCTCTCTGCCTTCACCACTTGAGACACGGCGTGAGGGTATAATATTGTAATAGTGAAACACAGAATTCCATACGAAACCTAGAACCCTGACTCGTTTACCAAAGTGAGGCAAAAAAATCTATGAATTTTGGACAGAACGGTTGGCGAAAGCGTGAGGTGTTTCCTACATTTTATGGACTCTTTCTCGTATTTTTATACAAATTTATCATTCTTACATTTAAAGGGTTTTTCAACAAGGACTTTGTTTTTTAAAACAAAATAAAACAAAAAAATTTGATGAAGATGATTAAAATTTTTATTGAATTACAAAGAGAAAAGTTTGGCAATTATGCATGAAAAATGATATCTGACAAATGTCCACCACGAGCACGCTGACAGATGTCGATTCTTTCATCAAAGTTTTTAATCACTTTTTGGCAAAATGGCGGGACTATTTCGCTAATCACATCACGGATTTTGAGTTTTAAGGCTGCAATCGATTCGATTGGCTCCGTATAGACTCTGTCCTTAACATAGCCCCACAAAAAATAATCCAGTGGCGTTAAATCACACGATCTGGCTGGCCACTTAACAGCTGAGTTTCGTGAAATCATGCGATCGGGAAATTTGGTTTGCAATAAATTGATCGTTTCATTGGCTGTGTGACATGTGGCACCGTCCTGTTGAAACCACATGTCAGTGATATCCACGTCATCAATAATAGGCCAAAATTGAGTTGTCAACATCTTGCGATAGCGTGATCCATTGACCGTTACCGCATTTCCAGTCTCATCTTCGAAAAAAAACGGCCCAATCACGCCTCCAG
This sequence comes from Athripsodes cinereus, assembly GCA_947579605.1. Taxonomy (NCBI): domain Eukaryota; kingdom Metazoa; phylum Arthropoda; class Insecta; order Trichoptera; family Leptoceridae; genus Athripsodes; species Athripsodes cinereus. The sequence continues at coordinate 5,312,495 of OX388328.1, forward strand.
ACCACATAGCTCACCATACAGTGACACGCTGAGCATGCAACGGCTTCTCAATAATTGCTCTAGGATTTTCAGAAGCCCAAATGCGGCAATTTTGCTTGTTGACGTACCCTGACAAGTGAAAATGGGCTTCGTCTGAAAAAATGATTTTTTCAGAAAAACCAGCGGGTTGTTCCTGAATGAATTGAGCGAATCTACGGCGATTTGAATGGTCGTTCGGCTTCAATTCCTGCACCAGTTGAACCTTGTAAGGCTTCAAAGCCAAATCCTTACGCAAAATTCGCCATGTGGTGGTTTTGGATAACCCCAATTGTCGAGAACGTCGAGGAATTGACAAATTTGGATCTGCTTCAACACTGTGGCTCACGGCTGCGATGTTTTCAGTTGAACGACCCGGTCGTACACGCGTTGGTGTTAACACATTTTGTATCGAGCCTGTCGACTCAAATTTAGCGACCAAATTCTTAATAGCGGTCTCAGAAGGACGATTATGTTGTCCGAAAATATCACGAATTTGACGAAATGTCACTTTAGCAGAACCACCATTTTCATAATGGATTTTAATTATTTTAATGCGATTTTCAAGCGAAATTGAATTCATTGCAACAATTGCCAATGCATCCACTACGAATACGTCAAAAAATTAAATGTCAAAACTATCATGTTGCTGGTGTTGCCACAATTAAAAAACAAAGTTCTTGTTGAACAACCCTGTATATAAACATAATTGAACATTTTTTGAAGTTCTTGTGAACGTTTTTAGCGATTTACCACACTTCTTTTCGCCAACCGTTCTGTCAAAAGTGCCGAAAAATGGTGCCTCATTTTATTGCAATGAAAATACATATGAGTGCTCCATCTAGGTATTATAAACAAAAATCTATTTATTTATTTATTTATTTATTTATTTTCTCGAAGGGAACAAACAGTCAACACAACAAGTATTACAACAATTAAAATTAAATGAAATATAGACCACAAGAGTCCCCCTATATTACCACAGTTTAAAAAATTCAAAGCAACTAAGACAAACACACAAAACCAACAACAAAAACAAAGAAATATAATAATAAGAAGAAGATAATAATAAGATAGTGTAGTATGTTTAGCACCCCTGCATTCGCACCCATATAAAAATATGCATGCATTTTACATTAAATGTATTATTTTCATGTATTTTGATATGCACATTTTTTTGTAAATGCTGCATATATTATTATAATTATTATTATTATTAACTTGTACATTATATTTTGCATTTATTTTGTTATGTATGTATGTAGGTATAATACATTTAATACTAGACTTATACCTCCAAAACTGTTTGCGAAATGTGTAATAATAAAATTCAAATTCAAACATTCTTATTGAATCAAAAGTTAAACCATTAAATATATTTATCTACATTAGTTAAAGAATATTCGCATATTTCAAAGTATTCGCATTTGCATTCGTATTCACAAAAAAATATGCGAATGTTTTGCGAATATTATTTTGGTAATAAAGTATCGGATATTCGGTAAAAGTACCGGATACTTACCTTGTAGAAAAAGGTACTACAAAAAAATATTCTTTAAGAAAACCGAGGAGTTTTGAAATATTTTAAATTCCTATACCATTTTCAAAATTCGTCGACGGGGGGGGGTAGATATTTTAATCGCATATCCAAAATAAATCACACATTCGTTACATCACTAATCTACATACATGTAATAAACACAGTTATACACAACCAACCAACCATCTCGATTGGAAAACCGTGGTTACACGATGTAACATTGTGGAAAATCCAATAAGAAAAAGTGAAAAAGGCGTCTCAACGTTTACGAATTAGCTCAAGGCTGGCTTTATGACTAATTCTAACCTAACCTACAAATCAGTCAAATGTATATTTACAACTTTAATAACCCGGTACAAATATACTTGAACAATTCTTTATAATCTTGAGAAGATGACTTGTATATTTATTGCATGCAGCTTATTGTTTATTGTTTCTAATTGTCCCTAGGCCCCTGTTATGCAGGCACTTGGACTCGTCATACAAACATTTTATAAAATTCATCACAATTTCAAATACTTATATTAAAAACAAAACAGCTGATAAAACAATTAAAGTTAACTAAAATATTAAATTATAGCATCTTAGTGTAGTCACGAATGTTAAGAGTCCGGATCTACAACGTAAAATATTCAAACATATTTATAAATAATCCAAATTACAAAAAAGGAACAATTAATTGTTATAAATTAAAATATCAGACTAATATTTGTCTTCCTTACTGGAGTGTATTTATCGTCTTAATGGAAAGTGTTAATAGTCATATTAGAATGCAGTTAAATATATTGATAATTTATTAATTAAGATAATTGAAATAGAAAATAAGTATAATAATGGTAGTTAATCATAAGGTTATTATAATTTATAAAATTAAATGCTATATTTATAACTTGATTAAATAAATAAATAAAAAAAAAATTATCCCAATAACAATAAGAAATTTGTATTCATTTATCATTTCGTCAATTGAGTAAAATAATTTATCAATTAGATACAAATTTCACCATTCTCCGGAAGATCGACACATCATCACACTTAATTGTATCTGGAAGCTTATTGTGTAATTTGAAACCAGTGTTTCTTTCTACTATAAGTTATTGAATCCGAGAGAGACGTCTTTCCACTTATCAGGTCATTATCAATCGATTGATTGATAATGACCTGATAAGTGGAAACACGTCTCTCTCGGAATCAATAAATCAATAGTAGAAAAAAACACTTGTTTCAAATTACATAATTATGAAATTCTACTACGTGTGCACCGACACAATTAATAATGGAAGCTTATTGTACAGTCTTACACTTAGACACAAAAAGCTACGATCTTGTAGTAGTTGGCCCACCAGCTAATCCCGCTTATTGATGTCACCGTGATGGTATAGATATACATACGAACTTAAATAATTGTATTTCATTTCAATACAATGTATAATAAATAAGGTAATTGAAAATTTAATGCTCAAACTATGCATATTGGCTATCGGCCGCTCTCCTATTCAAATATAAACTTATTATACCTCTCCGTTTTACCTAAAATTTTATACATTTGGGGGAGTTTTTTTATTACTGTCTTTTGTTCATTCTGTCGTTATTTTACTGAATATGCAAAAATATCAAATTTATTTTTATTCTATTTTATTCAATCGTTATGTATAACAAATTGTTATTTTTATGTATGATTTCACACAGCTTTGAATAATAATCTTAGTTTGAATTCTATTAGTTTATTTTGTGAAATCGTGGTTAATATTAACACAAAAAACTATTAATTTTATCAAGCTCGTGTACTTTCTTCAAGTTAGCTTGACATTTTCATGAGAAGTTTTGAAAATTCTTGAGATCTCTTGTAAATGTCAAGTTAATTTTTTCAAGCTAAGCTAAGCAACAAGTTAAATAAAAACAAAAAAATATTTAAAAATGAAGTCGTTAATTCTCAAGAGAACTCTTGAAAATCCTTGACTTCTCTTTGGCAATGTCAAGATAACTTGACAAAAGTACTTAAGATTGATATAATTAATAGTGAAAAGTTAACAGTGTTTTGTGTCAATATTAAGGGCCCCGTTTAGCAAAAACAGTTAAATATTCAATTTTCAACAAATTTGATAGAAAAACTGCCAAAACTTGTTGACCCTTGCAAACATATTGATTTGATGAAATAAAAAAAACTAATATTTATTACCAATATTAGTTTTTTACTAAAAAATAAATAAATCGCAGACTGACGAGATTGTTATATCAAAACACAAATTATTTGTAAAATATATAGGTATATATATATATATATTATTCATCCTATCAAGCATATAAATACTATAGATTTTAGCAAACTTTTTTTAGTATTCAAAAAATCGAGTTCATGTGGTGATTATTTGGTTTCAAAATATGAGAAATTTTATCAAAAAAAATATTTTTTAAATCGGTCACTATCCATGAAAAAAACAAAAAAAGGAAGATTCTTTTTATTCTATAATTGTAAAGACTATCTAAGTATTCGTAATATTAAAAAAAATTATATGAAAATTTGTAGGATTTACGAGCATTTATGTACCAAACACAACCCCGAATTCGATTTTTAAATATATGTTTTTTTGTAAACGAATATATGAGGCTAAAATCAAGTTTTTTTTAAAGGTTAAGTTTGGTAATGAATATTTGTTTTCATATTTTATCTAATCAAAATGTTCGTAGGGTCAACAAGTTTTGAGAGTTTGTGTACCAAACTTGTTGAAAATTGAATGTTTTATCGTTTTTGCTAAAGGGGCCCCTTAAATATGTTAAAAATGTGAGCACACAAACCCTAGATCATTTAAAATCGTGGTGTTTGAGAAAGGAAACATCGAGAGACAAGTAGTCCAAGTATTGACAATGAAGCATTATAGCAAGAAGACGAATATGTGCACTTAAGAAGCTTGTTCACGATAGATTGAAAGTGAGAAAGCGATATTGAATGGAGAAAAGTTGCAGGCATTAAAGAAAACGATATAATAATAATAATAACTAGACAATTCTTTTAAGATTCGTCGTTTTATGTAAAAACTACCGCAATGGTCCATTCAAGAATAATAACACTTCCTGAGCCATAGGGTCTTTCGTCATAGTCATCATCAGTAACAATACAATACTGAGTATTCAATATTGTATTGTTACTGATGATGACTACATTGTAGTTGAAAACGTTCTAATAATTAAAACAATCTCATAGTAGAATGAAACAGTGTTTTTAATTTAATTTTTAATATCATCTTTTACATAATATTCAATTTACCAGCGACAATGTATAATGCGGCCTTTTTATTGCCACGGAGAGAATGACTTACATGATTATTACATACAGTGTTAGTTCGTTGGTTATGCCACGAAGTTTCAAACAATTTACATATATTATAATATTATTAACTGATGTTGTTTTGATGAAATTTGATAGTTGTTTTTCTAAATTTTCAATAGAACAACAATGAGAAAAATAAATTCATATTCCCCTTAATAAAATAATATAAAACTTAACGATAAACATAATATATATTGGTACCTACCTAATGTCAATTATTATGGGTCTAAAATATTATATTGTTATCTAAATGTTGCCAACAAACTGAATAAATCAGTTGTTTCGTCAAAAATTCTAGATTTTTTAATTAAAGAAAAAAAAGTAATTTTTTCTTTAGGTTAACACCATCTAGTCTAAAAACAATCGATCAAAAATGTATTATTATATCATTTTAGGTATTATTTTTAATACATAAATCGTTTTTGTTAGGTCAACACTTGATATCTGCAATTTACACACCTCCTCTTTCAGATAAATACACCCTCTTCGTCATCCTTTCATCTTCCATTCGCTCCACATGACCAAATCATCGCAACTTATTTATATGCATTCTATCAACAACACTCCTCTCACAAACTCTCTGTCTCGAAAACTACCATGCAAAAATTCTAGATTTTTCGTATAAAGACCGATTATCTCAACAAGCCTGTGACATTTTTAATATTATGATTGATAAGGTATAGACCCCTGTATTAATATAAACCCTTCATTTGTGGTATGATCACAGGGCCGAAATAAATAAATAAATTAAGTTTATCTTACACCCACACCTTCAATCATCCCTGGAATAAAATATGCTATTACTACTCTACTATAATCATCACGGTTTGTTGTAAAGATGCAAACTGTCCTATCCGTGGCGACAAACAATAAGACATTCAGGATAAATGGCAAACTTCATCGCTGAATTAAAGATTTAAAATGTATTTATTTTTTGAACACTTTTTACAGTATTTTTTTATGGATTTAAACAAAAGCATTAAGTAGAATTAAAATAGATTTAAAATAAAACACTGTATTACTTTCAGTATGAATAATATTTGACTCAGAGGCCTTTCGGGTAGACACCCATCATCAGTGAGTTTTTATTAGGAACTAAATAAAAGGAAAATTTTTTTTTACAAATATTTACAAATATTATGAGATAATAAGTATATTTTTACCAAGACACCCTTACCTGCTCCCAATACTATGCTACACACACCTCCATAGATCCCAGACACACTTTACTTATAATCTCATAATATTTGTAAACATTTGTAAAAAAAATTCTTCCTTGTATTTAGTTCCTAATAAAAACTCACTGATGATGGGTGTCTACCCGGAATGCCTCTGAGTCAATTAATATTGTTCATAGTGAAAGTAATACAGTGTTTTATTTTAAATCTATGTTAATTCTATTAAAATGAACTTTTACAAAGTTATTCCAAGTACTATACAATCATTAAAAGCATTAAGTTTGTAATTGTATATAAATGCAAATGTTTCTTGTTATTTGTTAAAATTTAATTTAATAAGATATCTACAATCCTCTTCTAGATACACCCCTGTTTAACCCATATTTGTTGTATGACATGTTGTTCTCTTAAATTTTTGTGTTAAATAATAGAATTTTACAATAAAAATAAAATGGGGTGCCGAGCCTTACATACCTACCTACATACATGAAATAATAAATAATTTAGATACACGTAAACTAAACTATATACGCAGGAACCAAACATGACGATATTATTGACTGAAGCTACTTGTTGGAAGTCCATTTTAAGATAAATTGAAAAATCACAGTAGGTATGTTCCTTCCAAGTGACTTTATTAACTTCGCGTACTAGTAGACTTCAATTGTCAAGAAATGACAATGTCCTAATAAGATGAAAGATGTCTCTCTCGTCGAATAAACCAATAGTAGAATAAAACACCTGTTTTATTTACTTCGCTATGGAAATCTACTACCTAAACACCGACACAATGAATAACTTATGAATAATATTTTAGTTTAATAGGTATTTGTGGTACTTATTTAGAAAATCAGATGAGTCTCTCGCACTATTATGTTAGTTTTACAGTGTACCTACCATAAAAGGCGGGTATCTGTGATATACCTACTATTTATGAAAATGCTACAATGGATGTTAAACTGGATGATGAGCTCAAAACAAACAAGATTAAAATAGAAAAAGGTGTTCGACAAGGCGACACGATCTCACCAAAGTTGCTTACTCTGGCCTAGGAAAATGTATTTAAAAGAATTAATTGGGAGCAAAAAGGCATCAAAATAAATGGAAAATATCTGAGTCACCTTCGTTTTGCTGATGACATAGTTGTTATTAGCGAGGATATGAATGAATTGAAGGAAATGATTGAAGAGCTACAACTAGCATCATCCCAAATTGGTCTTGAAATGAATATAGGTAAAACCAAAATCATGTCCCCGAAAAACAGCAGCATAACGATAAATGGGAAAATAATAGAAGCTGTGGATGATTATGTTTACCTGGGTCATAAAATAAAGCTGGGCAAGGAAAATCAAACGGAAGAAATTTCTAGACGAATAGGATTGGGATGGGCTGCATTCTCAAAACTTAAATATATATTTAAAAATAATGAAGTCCCCATAAGTCTCAAGAGAAAACTTTACGATTCGTGTGTCCTGCCAGTGATTACATATGGGATAGAAACTATGACGCTAACACTTGCGAGCAAACGAAAACTGAGGTGTGTACAGCGTGCCATGGAGAGGCAAATGCTAGGTATCAGCTTGAGAGACAAAATAAGAAATGAAACTATCCGACAAAAGACAAAAGTCGTTGACGTTGTTTATAAAGTCTCCAAGCTGAAATGGCAATGGGCTGGTCATGTGGTAAGACGAGAGGATGGCAGATGGACTTCCAGAGTTCTTGTATGGAGACCATGGGAGGACAAAAGAAGCGTAGGAAGACCCCAAAAAAGATGGGTTGATGATATTGTCCAGATGATGGGGAAACAGTGGTACCGTGTTGCTCGAGATAGGAAAGTGTGGAAAAGTTTTGAAGAGGCCTATATCCAGCAGTGGAGAGAAGAAGGCTAGCAGTAAGTAAGTAGTAGGTAAGATAATTATGTTATTTAATATCTAGAATTGAGCAGTGATGATGTACCTAGGTATATTATTTTCCTCCCATCCTGAATTTCTTATATCTTGTGTTATGTATTATATTGTGTTCATTGCATCCTGCATTAATTCCACTGTTTACCCCACTTGTAAAAATTTACGTTATAGATAGATAGATTAATAATTCAAGTTTGTGGCAAGAGGAATTGTTGAGAATCAAAAAATATATTGTATTTAATTATGATGGTAGCTAAAACGGCAGGAATATGATAACATATACATTTATTCCTCTCTGCCTAACCCGCTAGGAATAAAGCTTAAAGCAATAAATTCATAGACGATTACAAAAAAGATAAACTTTTATTCCATTTACCTATGTAATTCAACTCAATTTCAGAAAATATTTTCTACAAGTGCATTTGACCGCCATCTATGTGAAAAACTTAGAAGCAAAATTAATTTATTCTACTTTCAAATAATATTATGTTTTCAAAACATTTACAAGTTTTCTATAACATTTCCAACACTTTTCAAACAAATGGTTTGGGAACACATTTTTATAAGAAGATAAAAACATTTTTGTACAATAAGTAGTTTATTTGTTGCCGTATTAATTATGTTTTTTTACCATTTTTAGATATGAAAACATTGTAGGAATTTGAGATGAGTTCTTTTTACGAATTTTTAAATCCTAAATATTTCATGTTTTAACACATAAACAGTACAAAAATTTTGATAATTTTTTGATGACAAAACCTTTGGTATTGCAGATCCTGTGATGTGGAACAGGTTTTTTATATTTTTACCAATCTGCGAGGCTAGAGAAACATCACTACCTATAATTTTAGATGCAAAATGAAGACCCCACTTTTCACTAGCATCCTGGTCCCTGGAGATGGTCGAGAAGTCGTAAAACGGCGCCAAAATGAACAAATCATCCAATATAATCACCTTAATTACATGTAATTAGTTTACTGGCTACTCTATTTGTAGGAAATAGCGTGAGGATACCATAGACAAAATATTAATAAAGACAACAAACTGATGAATCTAATCAAACTGCGTTTCCAAAATAATTTCATATCAGTCAAATCAGTTTGAGTAGATGCCTACTTACTAAACCTGAAGAAAATTTATAGTTTTCTTTTTTGTTGGGCTTCTTTTTATGACTTAGCTAGGTAAATATTATTGAAATTATTATGTATTAGTGCGAGAGAGATCATTGGCATCTTACCTACTGTTATACAGTGGAATGAAAATATTTGTTATTGTCTTGTTGTTAAATTTGTAACCTGCCTTCTGAGAAAAATAGTACTGCGTTAAAAGTCAATAATATTATAAATCGACAGTGATGCTACCTTTAATGATAGATGGACTGCAATAAATAATATGTTGTATTTTACATTACAAATACGAAATTGTGGATACCATCAAGACAATTCCTATAAGTCGGGTAACCAGCAGCATTTTTTTTTGTGGGCGTTCCACCCAACAGAGGGTGATTTTGCCCATATATTACAACTTTACTCATACAGCTTTGAAAAACAGATTGCATAGTTTAGGATATTTAATTTTATTTTAAAATTTCATAGTTGCACCCTACCGCCATCTCTTGATAGTGAATTTAAACATCGTACACGTGTTCTATAATATGATTGTTTTGTTTGTTATTTTTTCGCATAAGGAATACGTACCTACACTACGTATTTCTTAAATTACATACCTACACATAATAAATGAGGTACTCTGCACTTCGTATTATGTCTAAAGCATATTGGATTTTGTGTAATTTTGTTCTAAATATTAACATTCTTGCTAGGCGCCAACTTTGTATCCATCCATACCATCACAAATTGGGGTAGCCAATGAAGAGACTGCGAAACAGATTGTACTCTTTATGCCTTATATATGTATGCTTGTTACCACTGCACAATAATGTGGTTGTTAAATCTTATATGGAATGATTTACCATCAATATCTACCTGCCTTTTGCATGACACTCGAAAACTTATAGTAACGAGTGGGACTCCACGAATAAAAAACATTATGACTCTCATACTTAGATATACATTTATGTAATTAGCATAATATAACTACTACTACTACTATACCATCACGGCATATTCCACAAGTGGGGTAGCCACCAAACGATCGAACGAAAGTTGAGACATTCAGGATGGGTGGTAAACCTCACCGCCGAATTGAACTAGTTAAATGCCTTTTTTCAAAACACCCGCTTTTTACAGAACACTCGAAAACTTACGGAAAATACTAGGAGACCTATTCTTTGCAGGGAGCTCCACGGAATCAAAATGAATAAAAATACATCATTCAATTGTGATGAGATCTAATAGTGCCATCCATTCTGAATGTCACATTTTTTATCAGCGCGAATTGTAAAATGCGTCAGCTAGAACTGGCAACTTAATTGTGGAATATGTCGTGATGGTATAGATCAAGGGTGGCCAACCCGCGGCGGCCCGTTGGACGTTTACGTGCGGCCCGCGAAGCATATCAAGGGTATGCAATCAAAACTGCACTAAATCAGACTAGTGCTACAAAAAATATTAAAAACCATTCAAGTAATTAAATTTTTTCCTATGTTTGTATTTGTTTGCAAAGCCTAAAAGTCATTTATCAATATCATCTTAATTAAAGTTCAAATAATACACGGCGAATTCGTATTTATCTCAACAATTTTTTTTTCATTAAACTGCCATGATCTCATCTCAAAACTAAAATGACTTAGTGCATTTTGGTTGTATACCCTCGATATGCACCTTTTTTAAAAAAATAATCGGTACAAGTACCCGTTACTTTTTTGAAAGAGGTAATTTGTGAAAATATTCTTAAAGAAAACCAAGGAGTTTTGAAACATTTCAAATATCTATACAATTTTTAAAATTTGGCGACGGGGGGGGGGGGGGTAGAAATTTTAAGGTGAAGTAAAATTTTCAAATGTTCCTTATATGGAGTGCGGCCCGGTAGGAAATCTCATTCTGAAATCTGGCCCGGCTGCTGAAAAGGTTGGCCACCCATGGTATAGATAGATATCTACTTATAAACTTTTAACTGCCCTAGAATGTTATGCCTATAAACTCAACAAGAGATCTGGAGTAGCAATCGAATACAACCAGGAGAATTAATATTGGACAGATTAATGCTAGATGGTCAATAAGATAAATTTTAATTTATCGACCGACGGTTCTTGGTAGAAATCCATATCAATAATTTATCAATAAAACAAGATGTCAACAGTGGAATAACTATATAATCTTGTTTTATTAATAGATCTGAAAAGATATTGATGAAAATGGACTTAAATAAACAATAACTCCTCCTACTACTACACCATCACAGCATATCCCACAAGTGGGGTAGCCAGCAGACCAGCAGCAAGTAATAAACATACAACCAGTCATCTCCATGCCAATATAAAATCAAGACATTCAGGATGGGTGGCAAACCTCATCACTGCTGTATTCAAGATATAAAATTTCAATTTTTTTTCGAACGCCTGCCTTTTAATAAAGAAGAATTTATTCATTCTTTCTACATGCCCTACTGTACATCTTACTTATTATTTACTTTTATGGTATTGTCATTTTATTATTTAGTTTTTACAGTAGGTACAGTTTTTCTTCTTCCCCTCATAGCTACAACATCCCTCCCCACTCTCATCATATCATAATATTATATAATATATCGTCGTTGCATATTCAAAAAGAGGTATGTGAAAAACATTTTTATGTAGGTATACTCTTCAAAAACTGTTCATTAGGGCATTAAAATTGTTGTATGGACTTTTTATTGGCATGTGATATTATTGTTTAAGTATTGAATTTAAATATTTGATACTGAGAATCACTTTATTCTAGAAAATATCGCTGTGCTAGAATAATACTATAACATCTCCAAAAATGCCCATTTTGAGTTATTAATATCGTTGGAATCGGCACGTCACAAGGAATCCAGTGCAACAGCAGAGAAACATTTAATATTCTAATTTATAACGGAATTATTCACGAAAAACTAAAAGCGGTGATCTCAAAATTGATTAGATATTTAGAATTATACTTACATGAAAAAAAATACATAAAAAACTTTATAGATTTAGGTAAAGGAGTTATTGATTTTAACGAAAAAACACACTGAGAAAAATACTAACGAAATTTCACTACGAATCATTGGTACCTACGTACTATCAAATTAGGACCAGATATAGTAGGTACAAACGATTCGTTAGTACAAATCTATAATATTAACTTTTCACAAACAAATTGTTGGTAAATTTACCAGTGATTTGTTTGCCAAAAGTTAATTTTATAGATTCGTACTAACGAATCGTTTGTACTACTATCTCTGGTCCTAATCTGATAATATGTACCAATGATTCGTTGTGAGTATTTTTCTCAGTGCATTTAGTCAATTGATTATGAGTAAAATAATTTTTTTTTTTTTTTAAAAAGATATATCTGGGTTTTGTTATAAACCCAAATACAACCTTATACACCTTTCACAGTAAGCTACTAAAAGCTTGTGTCGTGAAAGGGGAGTTTGCCGGCACCTGGTATCGAACCACGGACCCCATGTTCACAAGGCCGAGACTATACCTCCAGGCTACCGACGAACTGTTGTATTGTCAATAAGTATTGTCAAATGATTTTCACCAAAAACTTTAACCTTGATTTACCCAAAAATGATATTTGGAGATGTTATGGTACCTACTATTCTAGCACAGCGATATGTCAAAACATTTATAAATTATTCACATACTCCTTTTTGAATATGCAACGGCGATATATATAGGGAAGTAGGTTTCTATGGCAAATACATATTATTATACATCTTATACATTTATTTCATCCACAAACATTCATTCGCTTTAAATTTTTATTTTCATCCTATATAATATTAAGTAATATATATTTTTCCCGTCTGAATGTCGCCCACTTTACGTTTTTATTCTATGTGTGTCGCATGTTGTTGTTTTATGTCTCTTATTATTGTTATTATGCTCTATCTCTATCTAACTATCTATCTATACCATCACAGCGTATGTAACTAACAAGTAGAGTAGCCAATTAATCATCAATTCGCTTATTTATTTATTTATTCAATCAAACATAAGCCAACAGACTCAACATATACGCCTTAAAAATACAATAACACAGAAAACATGAACGTCCGTGGTTTAATACCAGGTGCCGGCAAACTCCCCTTTCACGACACAAGCTTTTAGTAGCTTACTGTGAAAGGTGCATAAGGTTGTATTTGGGTTTATAACAAAGAAAACCCAGATATATCTTTTAAAAATATATATATATATAAATAAAAAAAATTGTTGTGCCCCTTTACAGGCGTAAATGTGTTGTATGTAAGTATCTTGAGCTTACTTTATTCTTAGTTTTTTTAACGCGGCGCCAGAATTGCCATCCACACTTCTCAGCATTATACAGCCAGATAAGCCTTCATGACATGATCAGTCATGGTCACACAAAACTTAACAGTCTAATGCCGGGAAAAATTCACCTATCTAGATATACAGAATATCAAAGGATTAGGCTCAAAACGCGAGTTCAAAATAGCAGCACTGTTAGAGTTTAATTTATCGACCGACGGTTCTTGGTGGAAGTTCATATTAATAATTTTTAAAATGAAACACAATATATAGTTATTCCACTATTGAATTTATTTATTTTTGCGAGCCGGCTTTCAAGAGCTTCCGCTCTCATCGTCAGGCAAAAGTAAAGTGGTTACTTTCTGATGTTCTCATTGCATAATAGTTGTATGTTTTTAATATGTTTAATATGTGCTTTTGTAATTTGCTTCAAAGCCGTTTGAATTGATAAATAAATAAATATAACAACTTAGTACCTACGAGAAAAGCAGACCTCAGGATCGTTCGAGGACAATAAGTTGAGACAGTACCAGGAAGAGAAAAAAATATGCCAGAAGTCATGTTTATAAAAAAATAAAGAAAATCAGGATGGTTGACTTATATATGTACTGCTGAATTGAAGATATTAAATTGCCTTGAACGGGTAACAAAGCATACAGATAAGAGAGGGAGATTTTTTATCTCCACCTGTGGGATATGACCTGATAGTATAGATAAAGAAAGATAGAAATGAGGGATAACAGTGAGTGGGCAGTTCAATAAGATTGGAAGTTTGAGATTTTAAATATAAACGTTCAAAGTTAATATTGCAATATACTTTAAAAGTTTTTTTGTAAATATAAACATGAAAAAGTTGAAATACGCACAAATTGTAATATTATTCATAGTATTCATTCCCGGAAAACGGGAAAAATAATAATAATAACAATATTTATTTAGAGTGGCAACATTAATAAAGATGAAGAAAGTGTTATTATTATTATTATCGCAAGCAAAGGTGGGAAAAGCGATTAGAAAACGAAATGTCAAAGCACCGTAGATAAGTTTGGATGAATAAAACGCCCCACGTTGGGAGCCACTTCATAGCTTAAAATACGCAAACCAATACTTTTTTTTCAACACTAAGCACTAAACAATAATAGTTATATGACATTCAGGATTGGTGACGCATCATTGCTGAATTGAAAATTATAAAAATGTCATATTCGTGACGTTTTACGAAGAGATATCTGCCTTTTACAGAATTCACAAGAAAGAGTGGGGACCTTTTTCTTTGACAGTTAATGATCCACAGAAAAATGTAAAGAAAGTATGTGAGGCTATCAGTGCAAAAGTAGTGTAACCCCAGACTAATTCTTTTGGAGATAATGAGGAATTAAAATTTGGTAAAACTTTTATTTTTTATTTATTTATTTTATTCTTTATGATTTTTTTGTGAACATTATTTTAATTGATTTATTTAATATCAATTTTATTATTTATACAATTCAGAAATAAGAAGAATCTGTAATATCGAAGATGTTGCGCGATGGGGCAGAACAAGAAGACGCTTCTGGAGAGATCATGTGGGGAGGGCGAGCTCAGATCGAGTGGTTAGAATAGCAGCAGACGAACGCATGACAGAAAACAGACCCCCAGGAAAACCACCTAAACACCTCCCAGGAGCAGGCTCCGAGAATCACAGGACATAGTCCTAACTGAAGCAAAAGAAGAAGAAGATTTATTATCAAAAGGTGGCTTGCTCCACTATTGCATTGAAAGTTCATAATGTAAGGAATGTATTTTACACCAGAACCGTAACCAACAAAAATTGTGGGTTACACCACATTTGCGCTGATAGCCTCATATAGGTATGTATGTACACCATTTAATTCGCCTGGCAGAGTAGAATGACTGTGGGGTTAAAAAATTAACAAACATTTAGAAACCATGTATTTTTTTGATTAAGCCTCCGTGACCCATTTTTTACCTACAGAAAAAAATGAAACCTACAACAAAGAGTAAGAAGAGACATATTCTCAGCCGGGGACTCCACGGATATGCTGAAAGTCAATATTGAAATATGTAAAAATGTCTTTAACTGAATAAAGTCATAAACATATATATATTTATATATACATATGTATGAAATCAGCTGTTCATGATCCTTTTCACCCTTACAGTGATCTCCTCCCACCCTTACAATCCGCCCAGACACCCCCGCCTACGGGATAAACATTACATATCTACTTTTACTACCGAGAAGGTAATATGCAAATTCGTCTATGCCTTATTGCAATAACGTTCCAGCTCATAGAATCCACAGGTTATATTTATTTACACCATCGTGCCACCTTCAACATATTAGGTAGCCATTTGTTGAAGGTGGCACGTAAATACACTACTTTATATAATAAACATACATGTCGTTCTTTAAACAACAACAATTATAATAAGATATTCAAGATGGGTAGCATCCTGTACCGTTGTATCCCCAATACAGAAGGTAGATATGATAAAACGTCAAAATTAGCAAACGTGAAAATAATTTTAAAATATCATAAACAAAACAAATGAAGTTTAAAAAGTTATTGTTAGACATATCATCGTCTTGCCTTTCAACGCTCCTCTGGAGAGTACAGAGGAGTAACCAACCTCCCCCATTCAGAGCGTCTTTGCGCCAATTGAACCATCTCTTCCAATGACATTCTTAGCGCTTTGATATCGTTGTCATAGAAAGGATGTATTTAGAAAGAGTGACGTAAAGGCCGTCAAAAACCTTATGGATTAAAAACAAATGCTATTTTGGTCAACTATCACTGGACAGTCTCAAAACATGGCCCAACCAGGACCATTTTCTCTCCTGTATTACAGAGATACAGATCTTCACGGAGTACGCTGGCGCACAATATCATTTGTAATAAGAATTTAAAGTAAAATTGAAATTTTTATATTTCAACATATTTCGAGCACTGTGGACAGAATTATTTCAAATTAATTTTGAGATTATACAGTATCGCACTAAAGAAACGACCATATACTACTACTATTACTACTAGAATAAATGTTGTACGCAAGGTCTTATGAATATAGTATACAACTATTATTTTCATTCATACAACTAGATTTCACCGTGCACGACAACATACACACACTTTGCAATATTTTTTAAGGCCTCTATCTTTCACAAAACAAAAACAACTAGGTACTTACTACTATTACTAAACCATCACGGCATATTCTATAAGTGGAGCAGCCAGCAGACTATGTAACTGCATTTAATAACCGTACATGTTGTCATATTTATGCTAATTAAAGTTCAGGATGGGTGGCGTATCTCATCGCTGAATTGAAATGTCAAATGTCTTATTCGTGACGTTCAGAAAACAATTTTATTTGGGCTCGCATGGGAAAGATTGTACATGAATGCTATAATCGAATAAAGAGGAATGTCATACTAAATCTCGTACGACATTCACCCTTATTCGAGTATAGCATTCACATATTATTTTGTTATCTAATCTAATTTTTGTTAATCGTCGGCCGGTGTGGCGTGGAGGTAACGCTCTTGCCTTTGAGTCACGAGGTCCCGGGTTCGATTCCCGGCCAGGGCAAAGTGAAGAATGACCTTTTTCAAATTTTCCTGGGTCTGGGTGTTACATGTATATGTGTGTTTCGTCGCGTTAGTACCCATAACACAAGATTCATCATAGTTTGGGACTAGCTCGATCTGTGTGAATTGTCTATGCATGTTAAATTAAAAAGATAACTTAAGCTTTTAACAAAGATACCTACCAAATCTTCTAGTCAATTAAAAAGGTCTCCCCCTCTCTTCTTAATAAGTATTGGAGTGCTCTTTTTTTAGTATCGGCAGATATTAATAACACTTCACGTAGATATGTGATTTTTTTACATCACCTTCAATTCAACGATTGCGTTTCTGGTTTTTGATACTATGTATATAAGGCAGGTAATATTTTTAAAACATCACTATAAGACAAATATAAACATCGACGATCCAGCAATTTAAGGTAGGTATGTTACTAATCTTAATTTTTTAAATGACTTATTATCATTGACACGCAGAGGACGATGTTCAAATTCATCATATTCAAAAGTTATTCTACTTGTTACCCCATTTATGGGAAAGCCGTGATGGTATAGATAAATGGTTTTCAACCTTTTTATCGCCATGGGTCGACTATGCCACTTAACCTCAATGTCTCTTTATTTTTATGGTACGCGGAGGTTATATTTTATATTAATTATATGCAGCCATTGGTATATCAAGTGTATAAAACTTTATTTCATAAAGTTTTTCCACTGGCTCCCCACTTGTAGGAAATGCCGTGATGATATGAATGAATACTTATGAGAAATTGTAATGTTGGTTAATATATTTATTTTTAATGACGAAAAATTTTACGTAATTTTTTTTATTGATCATTTGTTGCCCCCCATACTTTCACCCACAATGAGGGTAGCCAAATATAAATAAATACCATAGAAGGTCTCAAAATTGAATAAATATTAAAAACTTCTCATCGACTTTCATGTAATAAATCTTAAAATATTCGTGAAGTCGTAAAAAAATTACAACGTACAGGATATGGAAAAAAATACATCAGCCGTTATTATGTATTCCATAGAAAAATGTCAAAACATCATTATTGTAGTGATTTCTATGTAAATTTTAGGAGGTTATATTGTGACTGGATGTATGTTTTGAAGTAAAGAAAAAAAAGCAAAGATAAAAATGTTATATCAAGACATGTAAATGTGTCCCCATGTTGGGCGCCAGTTTATGCTATGATGAGTAAAACGAAATATCATTTTTTTATAACTGTCAATCTTACTTTAGTCCAGAAATACGTATAAATGTTCAAAAGTAATAAATTATTCCTTCAGTTTCAAATTAACGCAGAAATCATAACATACATTTTTCGTTCTTGCATTGATTATCTTTATTATTGATGTCAATATAATATGTTTTGGTGTTTACTGTGCAATGAGCAAAATATGAAAAACAAAATAAAATCTTGTTCGTATTTATTTACCTGAAACATTAAACGTTGTAAAGAATCCAGTAAAAACTATTTTTTTATATACTTAGTCATATACATATTTTTATCAATTTTAGTGTTAATTTACTTATTTTTTACAAAAAGATGAATCTGATTTTTGATAAACCAGAATAGATTCATCCATAAAAGTGGAGTAGGTCGAAAGATGAAGTATAAATCATATTGATCATGATTCTCAGAACAAGAGAATAAGGAAAAATAGTAAACATCTCCCTGTTCACAAAATTCGAGAGATTAACAAAAGATTCGATCCTTTTATCATATATACAAAAAAGCTATGACTCTATGAGTAAAGTTTTTACATCTTTGGCACGGAAAATATATTATATTTCGTCTGTACTATATTCGCTGATTAATCAACATAAAAAATATCAGCGAGATAGACAAATTGATGAATGATTCAGATAGTACAATTATTCGCAAACTAGCTAGAAATGTTTGCTTTGTTATATATTCAGTTATGAAATATATAATAATTTGTCTCGAACCATGTTGGTACCTACATTTGTAATATAATGCAAAACTACGGGTAAAAATATAATACATTGTAGTAAATCTAGTATAGTTTAATGTTATTAGTATCTGTATGAGAACGTGTGTATGTATTGTATATGTAGACTACCGCCATCTACACGAAGGGGAAGTGATCCATAAGAAAGGGTGTCAAAACTAGTAATGAAACGTCTATTCGACAAAACCGTGAAACAATAAAATTCTGTAACTATTCAATATTTTACATCTTCAATTCCATCAGTGATTTAATATATCACCCATTCTGATTGTTTATTTTATGGAACAGAATTGATGACATGTGTGTACATAATGTTCATTAAATGTAATAGTTGATCCATTTAATATTTCATTTGTGAGAAATACCGTGATGATATAGATGAACTGATATATTATTATTGTATTTCGTCAGTGGATTGATAATACCTCTTGTATGCGCTTATCAAGAATTTGGATTTCTAAGAATGATTCGAAAAATTTCACAGAATTATTTTTTAAGTACATGTGAGTTTTCAAAAATTATCCAAAAAAGCAGGACGAAAAAATGAATGCCCAATGAAAGTTGCCCAAAAAGAGCGCTGTTCTTCCGCCCACAAGGGTTCCGTCGGCCCGGGCGTCCCTCTTTCACAATACACCGTTCATATGACAACGACATCAGAGCGCAGGGAATGTCGTGGGAAAAGGTTACGCGATTGGCACAGAGACGCTCTGAATGAAGGAGGCTGGTTTCTGCCCTGTGCTCCCGATAGGGGCGTTGAGGGCGATGATGATGATTTCAGTGTATAGGCTATTATTTCCTCGGTAGATGTGGCTCGACGAGATGAATAATTTGGTGTCAATATCTCATTTTTAACAAAATTGACACATGGGAGGTTTTATGTATCCACCGAAAATATATATTTTATAATTTTGTCGCACTTTGGACAGGGCTGCTCTTCATTTGTGATGGGTCTGCGGGTGGTTCTATTCTGCGGGCCGCTGTAGTTATTTATGGTCTTCCGCCAATTTTTCCGATCACCCGCCAAGCTTTCCCAGTCATTTTGGCAGTTTGTGTCCTTCAGCGTGTTGTGCAGAACGTCCTTGTATCTTTTGCGACAAAGTGTGCTTGTCCAGAATCGGCCTCCACAGTCACCTTCGATGGCATCACCGGCAGGAACAACTACGTAGCAACGATTCTTCGGATGCTTCATAAATATGCTCGGCAACGGGCTCTAGGCATTATTATTATTATTATTATTATTATTATTATTATATTTTATAATTATTATTTTCTAAAAAATGTAGTCAACTGTCCATTGTATGTTAAATTTAAGATAAAAAAAAATTCTGTGTCATAAAATTTGTACATGTTATAATAAAAATAAATTGAGCGTTTCACAGTTTCAGCGAATATGTAGCGGGAATAAAAAATAAGTGACATACATTGCGTATTTTTTACGCCTATCTAATTTACCATTTCGGCGCCAGAGCCTTATAGCACAGTTACCACGGTAGCAGCCCATGTCCCTACCCATTTTAATACTCGATAACTAAACTGTCGTAAACCATAAAAGGATATTACTTAAAATTTTACTAAAAATTTTGTGTTCAACCTATCGGGGATGTTAGTACAGACATAGAACTTATCTAAAATCGTGCAAATATCAAATAAACATAAAGAAAAATTATATAAAAAAGAATTCATGACATAAAAAGTGAAATATTTACCTAAGTAAAAGCAAAATTAAAAAAGAAAGCATCACGAGACAGGCACATCAGCCACGAAAACAACCAAAACAAACTATGTACGAGATCATAATCAACACAAAATCACACTCAAAACATTCGATTTGTTCTTCAAGAATATGTTATATTTACATGACGTTCCTAAGATAAGAACTATAATAATTGTCCCTTCCAAGAGACAAAAACCAAAACTTTTCCTTGCAGAATGCAAATGATTGAATAAATAAATAAATATAAACAAAAATCCCTTATTCCTATACACATTTCAAACGTACATTATTTCTCTTATTCATAATGAATTTTGTCGATCAAATGCTTTTTCGATCTACAAACTTTTCATTGTTTTCAGTTACGATATTCCACAAGTAGACAGTGTTATAATTATTTAAGCGACACTCACGCCACAGACATAAAGCGGTGTATATTCAAAGAACTACCACTAATGTTATATCAATTAAATACGTGCCTAAAATATCGTTCAAATTACAAAAAGTTCATTTGAAATTCGAACACGGAACAAATTCCTATACAATTATCATAACTATTCGCCTCTTAACGTTCCTATAAAGGACAAAGGATTACCTTACCGAGAGAGAGACAGAGAGAAAAAAACATGCAAGATTGATTTAGTCCACAAGATTCTTGATACCCCGAACGACCCTCTTTCACAATAAACCATTTTTTAAGGAGACATCGGGAAGAAAAGGCTCAATTGATTTAAAATGTTTCAAAGTAGACGATGCTTGTCTCCTCTGTAGGTTTAAAAAAGGAACGATGATGGGCAAAATAAAAATAGCTCATCCTAAAATTTGGACTCGTTCCTTCACAAAATGTATTTTCTTTGCTAAACTTTCATCATACATGCGCTCCACATGTCCAAACCATCGCAAATTATTGTCATGCATTATATTTATTACATTTCTCACTCATTCACGCTTTCTCCAAATACACTCATTCAAACAGAAATGCATGACGAAAAAAATATTAACAATATTAGAAAAACATCACGTAGATAAGACATTAAATACCAGCGATGAGGTAAACCATCCATCTTCAATCCCTTCTTTCTTATTGACACGAAGATGACAAGTACGTTCACGGCATATCCCACAAGTGCAGTATCTAATTATATGTATGTAACTAACATACAAATCATCCTCTCCATCAGTGGTCTCGAACGTCATTGTGCAAAATCTGTAGAACTTAAATCGGTATATTTCGGTATATTTGTATCCAAATTCGGTACACGTCAACAAAAATGCCTTTTTCTACAATGTACCAGATATTTGTACCGACGATGTCAATATCAGATACTTTTCCTTTTACACAAATTTCTGCCACCCGTCGCCGAATTTCCGAAATGGTATAGGAATTTGCAATATTTCAAAAACTCCTCGGTTTTCTTAAAGAATATTTTCTCACAGTACCTTTTTCTACAATGTACCGGGTATTTGTACCGACAATGTCAATATCGGGTACCTTTCCTTTTGACAAAAAATTCTACCCCCCCCGTCGCCGAATTTCCAAAATGGTATAGGAATTTGAAATATTTCAAAAACTCCTCGGTTTTGTTAAAGAATATTTGCTCGAATCCATAAGTTTCCGGTACTTTTACCGAATACCCGATACTTATCTACCGATTATACTTGCTTATCGACAAATGGTAAAATCGGTAGATTACTAGACCATTTCGGTATAAATACCGAAAAATCGGTAGGTTCGAGACCACTGGTCTCCTACTGAAAAAAGAAGATATTCGAAATGGGTTTCATCGAATTGAAGATGTCGATCTCAAAATACCTTTAACAGGACATTTTGAAACTTACATAAAAGAAAGGGAGACCTTTTCTATGCCGGGTATTCTGCACAAAATTAAATTTTAAAATAATAAATAAAATGCGATATCTTTATGTTAAACATAACTCAAGTTTATAAGAAAAATCAATAAATTTTAGTCTATAGGTAGATATACAATAATCTGCCTTGTACAATATTCTTTTTTCCTTCTAAGTTATGTATGTTTGTTTGTATATACATAAGTACGTATCACATATTGTACGCAGGCCGTATGTGTCTACACTAGTACACCTATTATGTTACACGTTAGATTAATACAGCGTAAACCAGGACGCAAATTCGTATCAAATGACACTTAAATGTATTATAGCAAGTAACAAGAGTCCAAGGTTGTGGCTTTACATCGTAAAAATATAATGTTTTTACGATGTGAATATGTTTTTATTTAAGAATTTTAGAAATATATTAAAACAACAACAAATTATTAATTATATAATGTCAAATTATTTTGACGAAAGTACTAGAGTTATTTAGTTATAAGTGTAATAAATAAAATGTGTTGCTATTTTAATATATTTTTTAAACTCTTATTAAATAATACCTAACTAGAAAATGTTTTTGAGATGAAGATAAATATAACTGGCGTAGTTGAGTGATATAAGACTTATAAATTAATTGAAAAAATAGTTGAAATGTATCGCAACTCACTTATAGACTCAACTTCTTTGTATTGAGTTGTATAATTGATGATTTTTACAATGCGTTATGTTTAATATTGTTATCAACGTACAGTGAATAAAATAAAATAGATAAGTAAATACAAAGTATGTAAATTATTTACAAAAGTTTGGACAAGTGCAGCAAATAGATGATGGAAGAATAACAATGAATTATTGTCTCTCTGAAATAACGGGAGTAAGAAAACCTGGAAGTCTTATGGCCGGTTTCAATAATCTATCTATCCGCTACTGTCGATTGAAATCTATTGTGTTATATATTTTAAATCATAGATTTCAATCGACAGTCACGGATAGATAGGTTATTGAAACCAGCCATTAATAAATTCTTAAAAAAGACTGCATGTTGAGTAAAAGGAATCGACGTGCATACATGAAAATAGCATAAAATATGGAGGAAGCAAATGAAGTTTGTTAATTTATATTGAATTGGCGTTTCATCTTGTTAAATATGTGAGTTGGGAGATATAAAGAATAATAATAATCAAATGAGCAAACTCGGGTTGAAAACTTGACATTAAATATTTGAAACATGCATTTCATCATGGGTTAAACACAATTTTAACTAAGATTAAAATAAATGGAAAAGAACATATTTTGCAAGCACTTAAAACAAACGTTTTCTCTTTTTTGTTTTAACATACTTATTTTTTTTATTGCTTAACTTGGCAATCAAAATTGCTTATAAACTCGAACTCTGGATTAACGAAAATCGGTAGACGACTGTACATTGTATGGTAGTGGTAGAATAAGTGTACTGATGTCCTGTTGTATGTACATATGTGTTATGGACGTGTGAGTGTGTGTTGTCTATGGTTTGGCGGTACACGTGTAGTATTATCTATGGCAACTACACAACGCACACAATGATGTATGACCTGTTGTTTACATGAGAATAGTTACTCGAAACATTACTAGATTAAGGTGCATTATTTTAAATTACCTCAAAATGAAGCTTCAAGAAAATATCATGAATTTAGTGACAATTCGATAAAATGAATAATATTTTGACAGAATATGGAGAAATAAACATTCATTCTTCATAGAAATTTTAGACATGGTTTCGTAAAAAAAACTGTAGTGTGTTAATTAATAAAATAGTACCTTACAAATTGACAATTATTGTTTCAATTTAACAAGCGTTAGTTTAGAAACTATTGACTGAAGTGAATTTAAAAAAATAAATTAGTAAAAAATACAACAGAAAACAAAAAACTCGTTTTTTCTACAATAATCCTCATATAAGTTTTCAGCAACATTAAAGAACGAAAAATGTACCTTCGTTTCAAAATATTGTAATTTATGTTTTAATATAAATTTTAAAATTTTAAAATAAGAATGTTGAGCAACTCTCACGCTCAACTTACCCCACGTTGGGCGCCACTAATCACACACTTACACTGTACCTACATGTGTTGGTGTGTCCAAGTAGGAAATGTTACAACACACATTTCAAAATAAGAACGCACTCCGCCGTTTTTTTTTTTCAGTTTCAGAATTTTCCAATACACTACAACTTCGTTTATAATGGTTTCGTTTAACAATTTTTTATGAAAATTTATTTCCTTGTTAAGTTGACTAATTATCCATTCCTTATGAACAAAAACTTCGAGTAAAAAGGCGTGGATTCATAATATTTTACTTATAAGGCATTATTCAATTATTATGTGTCCACTGAATCACCTCTTGCCAAGAACTTCTTGACGTTCTATGAATAGAATAATGACGTCATAGGAATGGTTTGGTGCAGATATTGTAGAAAAGAGTTTTCAAAAAGTATTTGATGATAATGGTTTTTAATTAATTATATTGGCGTCTTTTAAACATCTTAAGAGTACTGTGCCTCAGACAATATTCGGTTCTCCATTAGCTTCTAAAGGAAGTAAAACTCCACTTTAGAATAAATTTGGTATTCATGCTGTTCTTAGAATTTTTGCAATAAAAGCGCCATCTTCAATATTTTACAGCATTCGAAATAATATTGTATTAAACAAGGTAAATCGAACAAGTTTGAAGTTAATCATCTAAAAACGGAATATATTGTTTAGTGATTTGTAAATAATATTTCAAATTATTTGCAAATGTAAATGTGCATGTTCAAAAATATGCGAATACATTGCTTGCGTATTACTAAACATATTACGTAAAGGAAGAAGAGGTGTTGGAGTGGTGCCTCTTTCTAACACTACTTAATGATAAATATATGTTGGAAAGGAATAGCATCTTTACACTTTTCCTCTCACGTGGTATGTTTTTTCAAGAAAGTTGTTATTTACAATGTCAGTCATTTGTCACTTTTGGCTTGTTTAAAGCTAAATACTAAAAACTTTGATTAATTATTTCACTTAAATATATTTATTAGAATCACGAATAATAATTAAATGCTAAAAAAGACGCAAAACACTCCTTCTGCCAATTGTCATAGCATAGAGACACGTGTAAATCAGTAAGCCTCTCAAATATTTGACAGCTTTATAGAACAGACCACGTGACTCTTATTGGTCTTTTCTATAATATGTCAAACAAAGTTTTATTGTACAGTGACGATTTACAGCGATATATCTGAGTGAAAGTGTGTGTATATGTATGTTTGTACCTATGTGCGTTTGATGAACGTGCTGTGTAGTACTCTTATACATGAATGTGTAAATATTATGTATTTTGAGGGTGTGTGAGTGTGTGTGTGTGTAACCAAGATGGCCGGTGGGATGGGGTGTTTTTAAAAATGTTACTTTTAGTACTTTCACTACTTATTAAATAAGAAAAGGAAGGTAGATGTAGAGTGGGAGTAAGAGGAAAGATTGTGGGGAGAGTGGTGGACAGTGGTCAAAACATTTTATAAGAAACAGTTTGTAATTTTATTTTTATTATTATTATTCTTATAACATACTTCAGATATTATTTTATATATTTTAGAATTTTTGTTACTATCCACGTACTTCTTTCAAATCTTTCACGTGTATTTTTGATTTCATATTCGCAAAAGACAAATTATCCCAATCATCGTCATCATCGTATGCAAGCAATTTCTTTACATAGAGTTATTTTATTTAATTTATTTTATTCATTCTTTACTGTACATTGATAAAAAACAATTACATAAAAGGTATACATTCAAATTAAATACAATCAATATACAGAGGGCGAGTTTATCGCAAAGGCGCGATCTCTTCCAACTAACCCAAAGTTATCTAAGAGTTATAGCTCTACGTCTACATAAGTTATTAATATATTCAAATGCACGTGGCGACACCCAATGAATCTCTTCTATATCCCCGGAAATTTTTACTTTAGGAACAATCCTCCACAATATGGTTTATCGTTTCACCAGGATATAACACTTGATGCTCCTCTACGTTTGAAGGCCAGACATCCATCATGGCAATTAGGGAAGCGACTCGCTGTGGAGAGGTCCACAAACGATGATACGTGGCAAAATGAATGGAATACGCAATATCCCGATGAAAGGCATCTTATTAATCCAATAAGTAGCTGTCATTTTCTAAAGGGGCGTTCACATTTGTTCACTTTCAGTGATCACTCCGGATGATCCTCCAAGATGAACAGGTGTGAACGGGCGTTTCATCGCTAGTGATCACTAGCGATGACGGAGGAAAGAGATTACCACTCGTCATAATTTTGATGGGAGTTTCGGGTGATGGATACGATAAACGGCGCCCTTGAGGTCATGTTATGAGTAAACGGCGCTTTACAAATTGTCCATATATATATATATAAAGGTCCTTTCACTGAAACGACCATAAACAAGTTTTATCTTATTATTTGTTTAATTCTCTATGAATTTGTATTGAATGTCAGAATCATGTACAAAATTATTATGCAGTCGAGAGCTATATTAATTTATTTTAAGTGTTATTTTTCATTTTTGAATTTGTTCAATTATTTTTATACGATAATACGTCAAACTACATACAACATGAGTGAGAGTGTTGACATGGTAGTGAAAGCATAGGATGAACAAAAATGTGAACAGACATGATCACTTTCGATGAATAGGTTTGACCCTGACACTCTGGATGATCATCCAAAGTGAAGCAATGTGAATGCTACTTTAGCTTTTAAATATGTAAGCTTTTAAATTGCGGAGTTCCTGCCAAAGGTAACGTCTCTAACTTTTTTTGTAAGTTTTTCAGTAACTTATTAAAATTGTTAAAGTACGTTCATACAAACCATCACGCCGCTTCTCTCGTGGGGTAGGCAGAAAAGATCGAAAGCCACTTATACCTTTCTATCCTTGCATATACCTTTCGCTTCCGTCACAGTCATGCAATTCCTCATGCATGCTCTCCTGTTCAATGTGGTCAACAGGTGATCGTTCCGTAGAATCTGGTTTATAATATGATTTTGCCATTTGACCCTCGGACGACCGCGTCTCCGAGCACCATTCTTCTCAGTCAAATATATTTTCTTGGTCATTCTATTCTCATTCATTCTTTCCACATGCTCAAATGCCCATTGTTAAAGTCAAGTATTCATAATATCACGAATAAGACATTTATTTGTTTTTTGTTTATTTATTTATCTAACTCCATGCTATTGAGGTTGTTCAACAGACATTAAGTAACACAAACAGACTTTAATATCACAAAATCACAAATTCTTTTCATATCCCACAAGAGGGAAACCTAGAAGACCAGCTACGTGTAAAAAACATCAAGTTAAATTATGTGTTAAGTTATCCTGTGAAATCCTCGTTAAAAATAGGTCTCCCACTCTTTTGTGTAAGTTTTTTCAATTTTCTGGAAAAGACAAGTATTTTATTAAAAAAAAAGATATATTTTTTTTTGTTATAAACCCAAATACAACCTTATACACCTTTCACAGTGAGCTTTTAAAAGCTTGTGTCGTGAAAGGGGAGTTTGCCGGCACCTGGTATCGAACCACGGACCCCTTATTCACGAGGCCGAGACTCCAGGCTACCGACGAACTCAAAGTATTCATAAAAACATCACATTTTCAGACAATATCTTTGGTTCAGCGATGAGGTTTGTCACCCATCCTGAATGTTTTTACTTTTATTGGCACGATGAGGATGACTTGCATATTTACTACACCCGCTGGCTACCCAGCTTATTGCAAAAGGTGTGATTGGATGGATGGATGTTAGAAAAACAAGCCGTAATAAGAATTCTTAATTCAGATATAATATTTCGAAAATAGAACACAGAATAATTTATATATCCAATTCAAACACCTGCCTAAAATTGTAGATACTCTTTTACAGTAAGATTGTTTATACCTTTAATCAAACCTTTTGTCAGAAAACCATAAGGCTATCTAAGACAAAGACTGTTGAATATTGAAGGAGATCCACCGTTCACCCGGATACCGCAGAAGTCTGGGAACTTCCATTTATCCGAATTCTACACTCAACAAATCTTGTACACACCGAAGGTTCCATTGTGGGCAGCCTGAAGGGCTGGCCGGCCAAAAACAACCCCGTGTGTGGAATCTTTTGACTACATTCCTTCGATGTCCCTCTAGCCGAGAGAAGCAAGCAAAATAATAAAATGTTTATATATACATACAAAAGAAAACAATAATAATAAAACAAACAAAAATATTTTCTTAACCTAGGTTACAATAAATAAAAAAAAAAGTACATATAAAGACTATTGAATAATACCAACCAAGATCTAGAAGACGAAAACATAGTCAAAAGATGACTGGCAATCATCAAAAGGCTTGGAGATTCATTGCTTTGGAGGCCAAGGTTCTACAAAGGTTGTACTGCTATCGGAAGAAAGTAACTATGGATTTACAATTATGAGGAAGGTTAAGTAATTAATACACATAATTAAAAAATAAATCATAATCTTCAGGCAGTTGTTCTTAATCAAAAAATAAATCATAATTTATTAGTTTTACCGGTATCAATAGATGGAATTAATATCAGAGATCTCCACAAACTACATATGACCCAAGGGACAAATGCGAATTGCAAGTGTCATCAATCCGACCCGCGACAGCTAATGATTGGTATTATAAATCTGGTCTGCGACAGCTATGAATTTAAGAAACCTTTAATTTTCTTTAACAAAATCGAAATGATCGTGAAATATATTAAATTTTCATACTATTTTGAAAATTTGGCTACGGGGGGTTCAAAGATTTAAGTGCGAAGAAAAATACAAAATTCTGAAAATTGGGACCTAAAAGACGGTGCTCACTTTGGGAAAATCGAGGCAAATTTTTGAAATTAGAATTCAAGAAAATATTCTTTAACAAGTCTTAGGAGATCGTGAAACAGTTCTAATTTTTATACTTTTTTGAAAATTCGTTGACCAAGGGGGGGCATTAGAATCCAAGAGAAATCATCAAATTTGGGAATCATCAACCACCTTAAAAAAATGTCCTCACTTTTAAATCCTGTAAAATTAAGGTTTAAACCCTTGGAATTTAATGGAGTAATCAGTATGGTCCTGAGGCTGGAAAGCTTGAAGACTTTTGATCTGTAGGTACCATCACAACATTTTTTAGACGTGGCTGATGAATAAATGAAAAGAACTGCTGTCTGCCCTGCCACGAAGGGAGAAGCCTTGAAAGAAGAATTATGATGTGACATTTTACGAATACCTACTTCTTTTTACAGTAAGACACTCAGCAACGGAGTTCGTCCGTAGTCAGGAAGTAGAATTTCGGCTTCATGCACAAGAGGTGTGCGGTTCGATCACAGATGCCAACAAACTCCATTTTCATGGCTCAAGCTTTGAGCTTACTGTATAAGGTTGTTATTGGGCTTATTATTAAAAAAAAACAGATACATCTTTAAAAAAAATACAGACAAGAGTGGGGGGGGGCTTATTCTTAGTTGGAAACTTCATGGAGCAATGGATCATTAGTATTTTATTTAATAATAACAGTCAATATCGGTAAGGTAGCCGCGCCTAAGCAATAACTCAATACAAATTGACATAAAACACCGACTCTGGTACATTGCGTCCAACTTGACACACATATGCGTGCGATATGGCAAGGAGAAGGAGGGGTGTAAGCGAAGTAAGGAGGACGGGGAAGGAGAGAAAGTAAGAAATGTGGGGAATACTGGTGGTAGTAGAAGTAGAGACTTCCTTCAAAATCTAACTCCCTCTCCTTTTCCACCCTAAATACACCCCATCTTACTGTCCCCCTCCTCCCTACTATTACTACTTGTACTACCCGCGTGTATTTTCTTCTCTTTCCACAAAATTTCAACATTTTCATATGTGCGTTCCTCTCCCTACTTCCCTCCCCCTCAACTCTATCTCTCTCTTACTCACTCTCTCTCATATTTTATATCTATCTCATTTTCTCTTGTGAATGTTTTGGCGTGTGTATGTGTGATGTTGCAGAGTTTTGAAAACTGTTCTAATTAGTTTAAAATGTTTAAACTCGATAAAGAACACACATACATACCATCACGCCGTTTCCTACAAGTGAAATCGCACGCGGAGTTATTAAGTCGCATGTAAGTTATTCTTTTCGTGTTAACGTAAAGAGTTAAGACATTCAGGATGAGAAGCATATTACAAGTTTGACCTTCCATAGGGTTGACTGGAAGACATTGCTCATTGAAGAGAGATCCACCTCGTAACGACTCCTATCACAGAGTCAGGGGACTTCCATTTATCTTGTCCACACCGGAGATGCTATATTTTGCAGCCTGAGGTTAATGTTGGTTAACGTTGCTCAGCAACAGGCCCACTTTTTGGTACATATTTTTTTATTGTCATGTTGTATAATTATTGCATAATTATGTTAAACTTTGGCCAATAAACAAAAAATTGTAATGAAATTGTCTTAAAATCGGATATTAAATTAATGTTTTGAATGTGTGTACCTACGTTAAAAAAATAATAAAAATATTGTTCGGACAATTATTATTTACATAATTATAATAATCACCCATTTGTTTCAAAGAAAAAAAAAACAAAACGAAACCTAGAACCGTACACCGTCAGATATTTTTTATGACTGAGTACTTGCATAGTGACGCCGTAACACGCGTTGTGGGAGAATCCCCGCGGAACAGCAAAAAACTGGCAAAAAGTATTCTTATGAAGATTTCAATGAGTTGATTTCACTATAAATAAATGTTGCTTATTGATGGGTAGGATATCATAGAAGGAAAAACTCGACAATCTCGTTGATTTTATTTTATAACGAAAAAACTGTCGATGTTAAGGTTTCCCCGCGCACGCGTGTGCTCTCGTGTTAATTTATTTAAGCATACTTCATCTCAAAATGTAAAAGTTTATTTTGGAATTCTAAAGGGATTGCAAATTCTATGGATCCATAAATTGCATCTATCCCGTTACAACATCTCTTATAGGTGGGGTAACCAGCAGAACAACTGCTTGTAATAAACATATAATTCAATGTTTAATTGAATATTTAAATATCTTAAAACGTGATGTTTTGCTGACCCACTTGTGAAGGTATGAATGAATAACATTTTAAAATCAACGAAGTTTGTGAAACACTGTTTTGGCTCCACACATCCACGCATGCAAGTGTCCATGTATTGGTTGCTCTTATTACTCCACAGTCTACACAAACTAGAGGTTATGAAATATTACTTGCACTTTATTTCACAACGCAAAAAAAAAGGTTCCTTCGTCTTCCTGTTACCCTATTATATCTGTCTCAACTACACACACTACATACGTCCATCCCGTTCTAACACATATCATAATTGTATCTTTTATCTCGTTTTCATATTACAATCCATCGTTTCGTTTCTCTTTTTTTTTCTTCGTTTCCTCTTTTCGCATTCTTTTCTCTATGATTATTATTTTTGTTGTATTGCTTCTCTGTGGTTATCTATGGTTTCGTTTCACGTACCTGAGCGAAGTATCCCCATCTTATTACTTTCTTATTATATATTATCTTTACTGATTTTCGGCCAAGCTTTAGTGAAAAATCTTTTATTATGTTTATGTCAAAACATAACAACACCCACTACCATATGGGTGTTATGTTTTCCTAATACCTTTATTATACTGCATTGGTTTTCAAATTGAAAAAAACGAGTCCCTGGCACGAAAATGCTCTCCGAATCTTTTCAATACGGGTTTTCGATTGTCATGTAAAAGACAGACGTTGGTGAAACGTCACAAATAAGACATCTAACACGTTTTGACTTATATTGACTTAGAGAGGACAGCTTGCGTGTTTATTACCTATATACAGTTAATCTCCTAGCTACCCTACCACTAATACTATACCATAACGGTTTAACACACAAAAGGGGCAGCCAGCGGACTAGCTGGATATAATAAATATGCAAATGTCCGTACCAAAAAAAAAATGACATTCAGGATGGGTGGCAAACCTCATCGCTTAATTTAAGATGTAAAATGTCGAAAGAAAGAAAAAAATAAAAAGATTGCTTGAAGTGGAGACTGATGGAACGAGGCAAGATGGTCACGATTCTCGGAATTGAGGGATCGACAGAGATGATGAATAATGATACAATGATTACAAGATTATTCATACAAAAATACATTTATATTATCATTATACAAAAAGGGGTCGGGTTCATCACGGAGACGCGATTTCTTTCAGCTAACCCAATGTGTTTTAATACTCGTATAATAACGTATAAACTTATTTATATCAAATAGGTACGTACCTACATATTTCAAGGGTAAACGGAGAGACATTACATGCAGTCAGTCTACTGGCTACCTCACTTGTGGAAGATACCGTGGTGGTATAGATAAACAGAAAAAAAATAAAAAAATTGAGATAGTTTGAACATGTGGAAAAGATTATTAATCACAATTCACAAGCGAGGTACTTTCGAATTTTGTGTCACTTGCAGTATACATAATTACTTTTTCAAAAGTATTTTGTTTTTTTTTCTTATATTCTTTTTTATTAATAATCTTTAAAACTTTGGTTGTAATAAATTTACACAAAAGGTGCACATGTCTTCCAGTAAACCCAATACAATGTTTGGTAAACATGTTTTTGTATAAAGTGAGTTTAGACTAATAACAACGCATCTAAACATTTATTCAATCTTGTTAATAGATTCAAGTCTATGGCAATATACTATGTAAAATAAATATAAAAATAATAAGTAACTTTGGAAAAAAAGTAGTTTAATAACGTTTCAACTGAAATAAATCGATTTCAACTACTACAGCTATATCATCACGACATATCCTACAAGTGGGGTAGCCAGCGGACCAACTGTATGTTATGAACATGCGATTGTCCTCTACGTACCAATAAAAACATTCAGGACGGGTGGTATACCTCATCGCTGAATTGTAGATGTTAATTGTCGTACATGTGAGGTTTTTCAAACACCTACTTTTAACATAACACTCAAAATCTTACAGAAATATGTGTACCGGGATTCTAAAGGGTTAAATATATACTATAAATCAATAAAAGGATAAAAGTGATTTCATTTATATCATTTAAAGATTATCATTATGTTGAAGACAATTAGATGTTTTACTTCTATTTTCGAAAACAATATTATATTCATGATTAAATTGATTTCGGTTCTCTGAAAATGATTTATGTGTATAAAAAAATATGTATACTTACAAAACTATGAAGATATGAGTAAACTAGCAACTTACCTGAAACAAAAGAAGAATGCATATAAATACAAAGAAAAACAATATTCTTAAACTAATTGTTTATTTACTGAGCAAAGTTTATAGAATAACTGCCTTTTACGGATCACTCGGACCTCTACAAGAGTAAAAACTTTATTCAATTCCCGGATCCATACG
Organism: Athripsodes cinereus; assembly: GCA_947579605.1. NCBI lineage: Eukaryota > Metazoa > Arthropoda > Insecta > Trichoptera > Leptoceridae > Athripsodes > Athripsodes cinereus. Next base: position 5,346,456 of record OX388328.1, read on the forward strand.
TAAAACAAAAAAATATGACATAATTTAGCGCCCAACGTGGAGCTTCAATATTTCATAAATTCGAGTAGAACGTTTTTTTAAATCCCAACAGTGTATCATCTATGGTTTTGTTTTTATTATTATTATTGTTTTGTTGTTATTACAAATTTTAATAACGTTCTGGAATGTAATTTAAATTTTTAAATTGAATGAAACGTTCTTCTACGTACGCTTTTGTTTACATTGTGTACATAATATAATAATATATATTTTATATTATAACTTTTCCGCGTTATTTGAAAAAAATACGCGTATTTTCTTTTTTATTTTTGTTTCATTTTGGGCATAATATATTTCGATGACGTATTTTCTCATAGTACTACGACAAATTTCCAAGAATATTATTTCATATTTTTTATTGAAATGTCTTTTAAATTATTCAAAAATGATGAAATTAAATCGGATTCTCTACTATAATTCCGTTGATGCCGCATATTCCGTTGGATTTTAGGCGATTATTTAGAGGTTCGAATTTCACTACCGACTGACCAAAATAAAAGTTTTATTTGAAATGAATCTCTTCTATCTATCTCATCACGGCATTTCCTATTAGTGGATTAACCAGTAAACTTCATCTTCTTCTTTCTGGCACTGTTTCAACCTATTGCCTTTGAAGGTTGCTGGGGTCGGCTTTCTTTCTGAGTATTCTTTTGTTCCGTATGTCATTTTCATCCAGGTCATTTCTCTGCATAATTCTGTCACACTGTGTAATCCAGGTATTCTTAAGTCTCCCTTTTGATGGATGTCAAAGGAGATTCATTGGCATGACATTGCTAACGATGTGTTCCGGTAATCTCTGTCTTATGTGCCCATACCATCTAAGTTGCGTCTCTTCTAGGTTACTATTTATGTGAGTAACACCTATGCTATCAGGAATACGTGAACTTTTTATTTTATCTTTCAATGATACACCTGCTGACCATCTAAGCATTTGCATTTCTTCCATCAAAACTTGCCAGGTGAAAGTGTTATAAACGGTGCTCTAGCATTCATTAAATTACATACTCGCTTCGGCAGTATATATACTAAAATTGGGGTAACCAATAAACAAAATTTTTGAAGTGCAATGAAGATGAATCAAGTCTCTAAATAAGCCCAAATATACCCCCGAACACCCTTACAATAAGCCATGTACTTACTACGAGAAAATAGGTCGACTGGAGGGAGGTTCGAACAAGGGATTTCTAGATTAAAGAGAATTTGGAATAGAATTTGAAACGCCAGGCTAGCTTAACTTTAACACGTATTTTGCATCTTTTGGATTCACACGATCTCTCGAGCAATTATTTTTTTTGATAAAATGTAAAAATTATCTTTACGATCATGATATCTCGGACAAGTAGGATACCAAATGGACGAATTTTATATGATAAACATACGAGTCATCCTCTCCGTGACATAAAATTTATTACATTTGGATAGCCTTATTACTGCTGAAATTGAAGATGCAAAATATTACAAAATTATGTTTACCGAATACCTGCCTTTTATAGTAGGACAGTGGAAAACTTGGGGGAAAATGGGGGACCTGTTTTATACCGGAGACTATGCAAAACAATATATATAAGTAATAAACAAAAATATGGTAAAAAAACACGAAAAAAATATATAAAAATGTCATCCGACAAATTTAAAACACCCATTCCTCAAACCGTCTCTGCATGTGTCGTTTGTTTTCCTTGCGTTCCATTTTTTTTTATATTTCATATTTTTTTCGAAATTGGAACTCTTTCCAAAACACCCCGTTGCCCCCACATACGTATTATATCCTCCTCCCTCTCTCACACACATAGCCCGCTGCATCTTCCCTCTCTCTCTTCTTTCTATGTAGAGTACCATAGTACGGTACATCTAAGTTGTATGTATTCCAGGCTTGATAGATTGGTTTGTTTAAATTTGAAATTTTCCTTCTTCTTCTCTTTTCGAATAAGATCCGTAATATGAAATATAGGTAGTGAGTAGGTACCCACGCCGGGATCTACCATAGATAAAACATAAAACAGACGAGAACAACATTTTTTCTTTTGAGACTCTCCAATTTTAGAGTCTCATTTTTTTTTTCTTTTTGCAACAATGTTAATATTTACAAATTTACAGTCGAATTATATATCATTTGGAAGCTCAGACAAAATAAAAATCCACAATTTGGAGTGATTTTCTGGAAATCGTGTTCGACCATTTTGCATAATATTTTTGAATATCGACTCAAAATAATAAAATAACATTTTGATTTAATTGGTAATACGCAAAATCAACGTGACTCTTTCAATTTCACAAACAAATAACTATAAAAATACACGGCCCCTTTTATAATATATTAAATACATTATTGTGGAAAACAATAATGTAATTATTTTCAATTCCACAAATAAAATATTTCGAAATGTTTAACTATTGAACGGAAAAGGACAACGTATGTCTTTAATAACAGTGTGATTATTATTATATAGTATATTTCACTTTCTGTTGTGTTTTTAAAGCATAATATAAATATACCACATGGCGGATGTGTGTACTTGGGTAGTTTGTTCACGAGAGATGGGAAGTGTGAAAGCGATATTGAAAGGAGAAAAGTTGCTGGCAATAAGGTAAATGATGCAATCCGACCAATAATTGCAAATAGAAACATATCCACCACAGCTAAAAGGTTGGTGCACTCTGCTATCTTAGTGCCAACACTCATGTATGCAAGTGAGACGTGGACATGGTTAAAGAAGGATGAAAGTGGCATAAATGCAGTGGAAATGAGATCGTTGAGAAGGATGTGTGGTAAAAGTCTGAGAGATCGTGTGCGTAACAGTGATATACGAAAGGAATGTGGAATGAAAGTTGGTGTAATAACAAGGATGAATGTAAATAACTTAAGATGGTTTGGGCACGTGGAAAGAATGAATGAGTACAGAATGACCAAGAAGATATATTTGGCTGAGAGGAATGGTGCTCGGAGACGTGGACGTCCAAGGATTAAATGGCAAGATCATTTAAATCAAATCCTACAGGACGGTCACGTGTTGAGCACATTGAACAGGAGAGGAATTGTATGACAGTGACGGAAGCGAAAGATGTATGCAAGGATAGAAGGAAGTGGCGCTCGGTCCTTTCTGCCTACCCCGCGAGGGAAGCGGCGTGATGGTATGTATGTATGTATGTATAAATATAGCAAAATTAGAAAAACGTTGATTTCTCGAATATAAGACATTTCTACTTGTTGAGTTATGGATCTGTACAGTGGATATATTTATATAACAACAATATCTTCTGGAAGCAAGTTTGCCAGCGATCTAATTGCTGGATATAATTAACAAATAGGTTATTCCTTCAGCATCGTGAAAAAATAAGACATTCTGGATGGGTGGCAGTACACTTAGATCTGCTGAATTGGAGATGTCATTTTTTTTTCACGCGATTTTTTTAAAAATATCCGTGCAAAAAATTGGTCTCTCACTCTTTTCCGTAAATTTTCAAGTGTCCAGCTTTAAAAGGCAGGTGTTCGAAAAATAAAGACAAATAACACCCTCCATAAACATGGCACAAACATTTCACCGAGTTCATCGTTAGCCTGGAGGTAGAGTCTTGGCCTCGTGAACAAGGGGTCTGTGGTTCGATCCCAGGTGCCGGCAAACTCCCCTTTCACGACACAAGCTTTTAGCTTACTGTGAAATGTGTATAAAGTTGTATTTGGGTTTGTAACAAAACTCAGATATAATTTTTTTTTTTTTTTTTTAAAATATACCTAGTCCTATTAAGAACGAATTGTTGCAAACTCAATAAAAATAATAAATATATACAAAAAATACAGCTCCAATTCAAAAGGTTGACCATCCCGAATTTCAAAATACCCCAATATATATAATAACATATATACGTTTTCCCATACTTTATATAAATTGATTTCGGAGCACAGCAAACATAGAGTACATATATGAAGTTTGTTGTTTGAGAAACATTGGTACATACTTGTATATATAGGTACATACCTACGTAAAAAAAAAATATATTTACTAATAATATATATACGAAAAAAATCATTTTTACTGCTTCAGTATATAAACCGAAAAAAATTGGGCGTATACGTACCTACTAAAATTATAGAAAAATGGGGAAGTTTTTCGCAAGTCCCCGACAAAGCATTGGTCTCTTATTATTTATTTTTTTATTATTACACTAATAAATTAACAAATCTTATACATATTTTTATTGATGCTGCCCAACTAGGTATAACCTGTTCTAGGGCAAAAATCTCACAAACATATTATCAATCATATTGAAACATATACACAATCACAAAAAGCATTCATCTCCTATATTAACACAATCACATTCATAACAAGAAAAACACTGCTGTAAACTGTCCATATTAAAATTAAAAGAAATGTTTTCTATTATTAATTTAAAATAAAATAAACTTTGTATTTTCCACTAGAATCCTTAATCACGAAACATTCGAAAAGTATTTTCTTCTACTACAACATGTTTTTTTTATTGAGTAAGAATCTTTCGCCTCATAAGGACATTGTCAGTCCCTCTATTTATTTCCTATTAGCTTTCCAGAATCTTCATACGCAAGTTTTTTTTTTCAAAAGATGTATCTGGGTTTTTGTTATAAACACAATTACAACTTTATACACCTTTGACAGTAAGCTTAAAGCTTGTGTCACGAAAGGAAAGTTACTGGCATCTGGGATTGAACCGCACACCTCTCGTGCATGTGGCCAAGACTTTACCTCTAGACCAGTGGTTCTTAACCTGGGTTCGATCTTGGTCTTGGGGGTTCGGTGAAAATCATTTTAAAGGCAAGATAGTTTTGCGAGTTGGAAAAAGAAAAAAATACTCCGATAATTCCTTCAAACCGCCATCACAAGGTTGATGTTTTGATCTTTGTTTTTTATTTTTTTTTTCATTTAAACACTTATATATAAATATATCATGTTTTGAATTTGTAAAAATATAATTTTATTTTTCTAATTAGGAGGGGTTCGGTGAATGCATATGTAGCTGGTGGGGTTCGGTACCCCAAAAAAGGTTAAGAACCACTGCTCTAGACTATATACCGACGAACTCGTAATTCAATATCTGGATTACTTATAAAGCACCCGACAAAGAATGCTCTCCCACTCTTTTTCATAAATTTTAGAGTGTCCTGTAAAGGCAGTAAGTGTTCGAAAAATAAAGAAATTTTACATCTTAAATTCAGCGATCAGGTTTGCCATCCATTCTGAACGTTTAATTTTTTGTTGACGGAGAAAACAGCTTGCTGATTTATTACATGAAATGATAGTTGTCCAAATATAGCACTACTGTTCTATCTTTAATAATGATAGTTGTCCAAAAAGAACACTACTGTTCCATAGTTCAGAATGATAGTTATCCAAAAAGTACACATCTGTTCTATCGTTCAGAATGATAATCAGCCAAAAAAGACACTGCCGTCTATCGTTCAGAATAATAGTTGGCCAAAAAACACTACTGTTCTATAAAAAAGACACTATTGTTCTATCAACTTGCCAAAAAAGACACTGCTGTTCTATCAACTTACCAAAAAAGACATTGCTGTTCTATCGTTCAGAATGTTAATTAGCCTAAAATTACACTACTGTTCTACCATTCAGAATGACAGTTAGCCAAAAAGGACAATATCGTTCTATGGTTCAGAATGATATCCAAATTAGATATTCAGCCAAAAAGAGCACTACTGTTCTATGGTTCAGAATGGGTCCTAAGACCAAAACACCACGATATTAGAACACTAGATTGTCGTTGGAAGTGGTGACTCAATTGGCAATTTAAAGACATTTTGAATAGAGAAGGCTGGTTTCCTCTCTACGTTCTTGGAAGGAACATTGAACAAAATTGAATTGTGTTGAGATTATAACACTCTAAAGCTTACATATTATATTAATGTGTGGGTGAAGACTAGACTTTTTGTTTCTAATTTCTAAATTAATCTTAAATGAATATTTAATATGTTTTTAGTATGACAATTACTTAGAATCCTGTCTAGTCTGGTCCATATACACAAAAACACCCTAACGACACATTATTAATAATACTTAAACGTAGAACTTTTTTGTTTTATCAGATAACTAGTTTTACACCCGACTTTTTACAAGAAATAATTAGCTATTAAATTTGATTCATCCTCGAAAAAAATGTGCCTCCAAACAAGGTTGCCGAGTGCCCTGACTAGGAGAACCGATCCCAAATAATTAAAATAAAGGTGAAGACTAAGAAGGAGAAGGGCGTAGGTACCTGGTATTATCTCTAAGGGGGGGGGGGCAGACGATTAATAATTTGATAAAGAAAATTGAAATGCTTCACGTTCTCCTAGTTTTTGTTAAATAATTTTAGAGCCACCTTATATTAATTTTTCAACTTCTAATGGGAGTGGGGGCAACTTCTCACTTCAATGCCAATTTTCCATACTTTTCCCATAATTTAATACTAATCTTTTAAAGATTTTCTAGAAGGCGTTGCTCTGAAGACGAAGACTCTGCAGAGTTGTAACACAGCAATGAATCGTCTCCATGTAATAGGGAATAGTTACTGTGTTAAAGTAGATATCTTCAAAGATTCAGAGTACACCGTGAGCAGGTATGTGCTGTGAGCAGATTTGTTCGAAGCTGCATGCTTTCCATTGAGAATCCCATGTAGTTTCTCTTACCATGTGTTTGTTTTCATTGTATCTTACATATTGATTGTGTTTGTCTCAAGTATAATATTTTTTTATGTTCTTTTACTTTCAAGGCCGTATATTATGTCAATAAATCAATAAACAAGTCCCTCGTTTAACAGCATTTTGTGTAAATATTGAATTATTTGTTCTGTCAATAAAGCTTTATTGTAATTTTTAATTTTGCCTACACTCCAAGTAATTTCTAAGTCCTAGAGGAGCTATTGCCTCCTGTTTCTCCTTCCCTGATATCTCCCAAATAACCCAATTGAAACACATGTACATATGAACATATAAAATTGTTTGTACCTTGATTATGAAACAAGGTATCTATAACATAATATATTTTTATATAAAACCATGTCTCCTGGTAGCAAAAACATGTCTGTCGTCGATAATAACACAACATTGTATTAAATAAGATTTCATAGATTACATTAATTATGTTATTATTCATTAAAACTATCATGGCACTTCTCACTATTGAGGTAACCAACAGACACTATTAAATATTCAAATTGTGTGTTTTTTTTTATTTGGCATGGACAAGACAAATGGATTGGATATCTGCAGCCGTAGTCAAAATGCATTTTAGCACTATGCAGTCGTTTGACAAGAGACGACTTTGCGGGAAAGTAATAATAATAATAATAAGAGTAGATGACAGGCTCAAATACAGCATGCAGAAGGCCGTACTTCTATCGTCCACAAGGATAGTAAGAAGGTTTTTGTCCCTGTAGCTCTGTAAGTGATCTCCCATGATTGTACTACATATTTTCATAGGACATCATGGAAGAATCAACTCGATTAATGTTGGGGTTCTACATTTTGAATATAAATCTATTTTAATATATTATTGTTTTCATTATTTAATGTTATATTTAAATTTTATTTTTAATCTTATATTGTGTTCAAAAAGTAGATTCTAATATTGTTTTGTTAAATAAATTATATATGATTAAAATAATAAACACTTTATTGTCAAATATAAATTTTACAAAAGGCGTAGGTACAAATTGCCTTGAGGCAATGTCTTCCAGTAAACCTACCTAGATTATTTGCAGTTAGTTCACTGGCTTCCCCAATTGTGCGATATGCCGTAATGGTATAGTAACAGTAATAGTAGTAACTTGTTACAAAATTCATTACTTATAATATATTATTATAGCTTAACACATTGTGCCTGTAATAATTATTAATAATAAACACAAGTACGTGGAAAATTCTCAGAGAAAACACACGACCCATCACCATCATCATCATCATACTGCGAGAAGGCTGTGTGAAGATGTGGGCGGAGAGGTAGGCGGGGGAAGGCGGAAGACGGAAGAATAAAATCTAATTAAGAAAAAAATATTTGATGGTTTCTCCAACGAATTTCTATATTGTACAACAACATCACCACCGCCGAGGCTTTCACTCCCTCTCCCCTCCCCCCAATATCTCCCAGCACACACCCACACACACTCACACATACACACCACCGTAATACATATAAATCATATATTGGGTATTTTTGGTTTGTGATTGGCAGTGGACAAATAATAAATAGATAAATAAACTAAATATGCAGAAATAAACATTGAATTGAGTTATATAAAATTGCAAATTCCAAAATCCTATGGAAGTTGTGTGAAGAAAATCACTAAAAAAATCCCGTTGAAATGTATTTTAAATCAGAAGAAGTGGATACAACGAAGAAGTCTACAACTTGTACGATGAGCCCAACATAGTAAAATGTATCAAAGTTTGAAGAATAAGATGGGCTGGGCACGTAGAGAGAATGAGTGCCAAAGAAAATCCTCCATACAAGGCCACAAGGTAGACGTAGCGTTGGTAGACCTAAACTCCGTTGGATGGATGGTGTACAGAGGAATGTGGACATCATTGGCATCAGGGATTGGAGGAGTACATGCCAAGATAGGGGGAGATGGAGGCGAATGTTGGAGGAGGCCAAGGCTCACAACGGGCTGTAGAGCATTGAAGGAGACCCACCGTCCACCCGGATAGCTCAGAAGTCTGGGGACTTCCATTTATCCGATAAAATTTCTACACTAACAAATTTGTCCACACAAGAGGTGCCATGATGGGCTGTAGAGCAACTGATGATGATGTAGGTATGTTGGAAATATAGAAGCTGCAATAGAAACTTCTTTCTTTCGACGAATCTAGAAGCTCGATGCCACGCATGCCTTAAAATATTTTTTAGGAACCGATTAAAGATTTCTTAAATAAGAAATCTGGGTAGGTACATAATTCAGTGGTTAATCATATAAAAATATTACTTGCTATTCAACTCCATATCTTTATGTCCTCAGAAGGGGGTGAAAAAATGGCGGCTGAAAAGTAATTTAAAAATAAGTAGCCATAATGTTAAGAACCTGAATACGCTGCAAAACTTTTCTCTTTCATTTTTTTAAATTTTGAGAGTTCAGAACCGTAGGATAATATTATCGATCGTCCAGTCAACTCAACAAGTAGAAGTGTTTTGTATTGTCAGACAAATCGGCATTTTTGCAGTTTTTTATTTATTTATATTATGGTTTAAAAACACAACAGAAAGTTAAAGACATAATTGTTAATAAACTATTTTTGAAAAAACAATCACTGTATTTTCCACTTTTACAATTTTATTTGTTTAAACGTTTTTCAAGACCTACTGTCTCATCTTCAGAACTAAAACTAAACATAAAAATCAAGTATCCTGACAAGTGGTGGGTGGAGTCGGGAGTGGGGGAGAAAGTGAGACAGTAGGTCTTGAAAAACGTTTAAACAAATAAAATTGTAAAAGTGGAAAATACAGTGTTTGTTTTTTCAAAAATAGTTTATTAAAATGGAAATCCACGATGTAAATGATCACACATTTGAAAAATTACATAATTGTTGTCTTTGTTCCGTTCAATAGTTAAACAATTCGAAATATTTATTTGTGTAACTGAAAATATGTGCATTATTTTGTTTCCATAACTAAATATTTAATATATAAAGGGAATTGTGTATTTCTTATAGTTATTTGTTTGTGGAGTTGAAAGAGTAGCGTTGATTTGTGAATCTGCTTTTGAAACAGTACGGCGATCTACCGAAAACTCAAATATATGCGTCTCATAGAAATTATTCAAATTTAGAATATTTTGTTTGTAGTATCAAAAGAACATCACTTTGTACATGTAATAAATCTATATTTTGAAAAAATTCTAGTTGTTGACCTCTGGAACTTGAATGGTCGATTTTTTTATAAATACGAGTTAAATGCTAACATAATTAATGTTCTAAAATATTTTGTTTTATATATTTTTATGTTTTGCGTTACATATCCCCTTAAAAAGTAAGTAAGTACATTATATTAGTTACATTAGTCTTTTCGTTATTATTTCGATATCAAAGTATTAAATTTATTATGTATTTTATAATATCAACTAAATACACCACTATATCATTTATATGAGGGGTTCACATGCAAAGGCACAAGGTGTATAAATTTTACAAAAATACTTCACTATGAATACAGAAATTTAATATGTGTATGATGATGTGCAAGAAGCATAAAATAAATATATGTAAAAAAATAATAATAGTTACAATATATATATCGTCCCTCTTCTGACTAACTGTCGTATCTGACATTTTTTGCGAAATCTAGTTATGATCACCAATGTGTATTTATATGTGCCCTGCATGTTCTCACTGAAGATCACACCTGTAACTGTTAACGTTATCTTGGAACAGCTTTCTGATTTGTTGTCGTATTTACGAATTACTCAAAAATGGTTCTGAGATATATAAGAATACGAATAAAATAATGTTATATATTAACACTGTATCATACAACTAAGAGAGACGAAAATATGCACGGCAAAACACTAAAAACGCTCTCCTGAACAATTTATATTTTAGCAGATACGACTGTTAGTCAGAAGAGGGACGATATATAGTAATTATGTATAGTAGTTGAGCCATTTTCTCATTTTTGATGTTCTAGTATCAATGTTACTTTTTTAAATTTGTTTTGTTTTAATATGTTTTATTGTTAATTATCACTTGGTAGTGATAATCTTACCACAACATAATACGTGGAGTGTGAAGTCCTGAAGATGGCGACAGCACGTTCGCCGAAAACTAGAGTTAATAACTATCACACGGAGATCCCGAAAACCATCGAACACAATATCAAAGACCGTGAAAACCTAAAGAATTATGATAATGATGTGCAAAAAGAACAAATAAATATATAAACGTGCCTTTGCACGTGAACCCCTCACTTGGTGGGTGATATTAAAAATAGTGGATATTAAACTTATTTAATCTTTTAGTGAAGCACGCAGTCCACACAAACCATAAAATATAAACCTACCTAATAAAATATTATAAAACAAACTATATAGGTATGTATAAATGTGCTTCAAGTATAAAATATTATTTTATATGTAAACAGTTAAAACTGTCAGTTTTTCAAAATTACAGTTTTTTAATCCGTAGATATACCTAGTCTCCGGGAGAAATTTGTACTATTTTCTCAACATACATTGAGGGAGGGGCTCCCACCACTTACCCCTGAATGTTTCAAAAACATCAGTTCTCATGTCATCCAGTTAATCTAGAGCAAAAGCTTTCTATTTTTATCAAAAAGTGGGCTAGAGGTTGTCCTTATGGGATTCCCTCTGCAAAAGTAGTATTAGTATTTGTTCTATATGGTATTGCATGTTTTGTTTTATAAATGGTAACTAATCTCTTGCATGTGTTGGATAATATTATTCCTATTTGCATATGACGAATTTTACTATTGAATTTTAAATAATGTTAAATTTTTAATTTTAAATTTTGAGAGATTTTATATGATGTTATTAATTTTATTTTTCATGACTCATTGTATTGTTGTTATTGCTTGTTGTTTTATTGTTTAATCCTGCGATTATTGCTTTGTGAGCATTATTTTATTAATTTTCTTAACATAATTTACTCTATTCTATTGTAATTGTTGTTTGTTGATTTTATCTGTTGTGTTTGGTTATGTATGTTTTGTAGAGCACATAAGGGTAATAGAGGGATCTTCACTGGTTTGCTTATTGCTAAATATGTTATAGACCATTTTATTTTTTGTATCAACTGTATTTATCCTGTAAAATTGAAATAAAAAAATAAATAAAAAAAAAAAACCCACTCGAGAATTAAAATAGGTCCTCCTTTGATGTACCCTTTTTAAAGGTTCTAAAACCTTTGATGTAGGTTTTAGAACCTACGTAACTTTTCTTATGTCTATCTTACAGTAACGTAAGAATACTATTTTCTCAACATGATATAATGAAGGCAATATTTCGACTGTCTATTTATCTAGTAGAAATTTTCATTTTTTTTGTTTTAATTGGTAATATAGACAATCAACGCCACTCTTCCAATCATCATCATCATCATGTCAGCCTCCCTGCGTCCATTGTTGAACATAGGCCTCCCCCATTGATCTCCACAGCTCTCTATCCTGGGCAGACCGCATCCAGCCGACCCCTGCAACCCGTCTTATGTCGTCCGACCATCGTGCTTGAGGCCTACCAACACTTCTTCTGCCTGTTCTAGGTCTCCACTCCAGAACTTTCTTTGTCCACCTAGAGTCTGTGGTTCTGGCCACATGACCAGCCCAACTCCATTTCTGACTAGAAACTTTGTGAACGACATCGACGACCCTGGTCTTTTCTCTGATCCATACATTAGTTTTCCTGTCTCTCAGTGAAATACCCAGCATTCTCCTTTCCATGGCTCTTTGCGTCACTGATAATTTGTGTAAAATTCTTTTCGTGAACACAAAAGTTTCACAGCCATAGGTGAGCACTGGGAGAACACAGGCATCAAATAGCTTCTTTTTCAGATAATTTGGGTATTTCGGGGATTTCAGGATATAAGATAATTTACCAAAGGCCGCCCATGCCAAGCCTCGTCTTCTTTCAATTTCTACCTCTTGATTCTCTCTTCCAAGTTTTACAGTGTGCCCTAGGTATACATAGCTATCAACTTGTTGGATAGCTTGTCCATCTACCACGATATTACATGACTGGTTTGCATCACTCATGACTTTGGTCTTTGATATATTCATTTTTAGGCCTATTCTTTGGGACGCTGTGTTGACATCAATTATCACTGTTCCAATACCACAAACAAATTATTCACAAAAAACACGATTCTCTTTATATGTTAAATATTTACTTATGGAAAATATGTACAAATTTTTCCAGTTACACAAATAAATGAATAAGAAAAATACAAAACTCTTTACTTTCTCTATGAAAAATTCATTAAAAAAATTATATTTTTTTTTGTCTTTAATTCATTAAAATGAACTTCCATACGGTGTCGAAACGATAATGACATACGGTGTCGAAACGCGAGCAGGTACTAACAACAGAACAAAAAATCTATTTCAAACATCTGAAATGAAGACGTGCAATCGCGGACAAAACCCTCAGAGACAGAGTATAGAAAAATATACAAAACTGAAGATATCGTTCGGTGGAGCAGAAAGAGAAGACGGGAAAGAGGGACCATGTGGACCGCATGAGTAGTGATAGATTAGCCTACATCGCCACGAACTAGACTCCACTATAACGAAGATTTTTAGGAAGGCCAACTTAAAGATGGAAGGATAGTAGGTCTTCAGCGTCGCAAGAGGACACCAATTCCGATCAATGATCTACTTTAAGAAGAAGAAGAAATAATTATATTGGTACTTTCGTTTTAATATCGAAAACCTCAGTTTCCCAGTGTTACTGTATTCTGATATAAAACATTTATAATCCCAAGTTTAAGTTCACGTGTATGTAACTATATTATAATATATATACATACAACACTTACATAATAATTACATATGTACCAGTATAACTTACTTTAACCTACTAAAAAGGTAACCAGCCAATACATATATGTAATATATATGTTAAGAATATCTTGGACTGACATGACAAGTAACGTTGAAGTATTACGTAGAGCAAATGCTCATAGAGAATTGTTCACAACAATCAAGCTCCGCAAGACTTCATATTTTGGTCACATAATGACAGGAGAAAAATATGCCATCCTAAAACTGGTCATAGAAGGGAAGATTGAAGGCCGTAGGGGGGTTGGAAGAAGGCGGTTTTCCTGGCTCCAGAACATTCAAGAGTGGACCGGGATGAAAGGTGTGGAGGAGCTGTTTCGTGCTGTCCAGAAACGGAAGGAATTCTCCCAGGTGGTCGTCAAAGACAAGACACGTAGAAAAGAAGAAGATATAATAATTATGTATTGTCTATAGTGGAAGATATTTATAAGAAATTAGCTTATTTTTGTGAAAGCCTAAGTTGAATAATATGAGAGGAAGACTTATTGAAGTAATCTGGACATTATTCATAATTCAAATGTCACAATTTTCAATTTAAAAATCAATAGAGCTAAACAGAACCGGTAAGTTTGATTTATCTGGAATGGCTTTTCGTGCTGCCGAACCTACATATCTTGTGAAATCGTCGAGCAGCTACACTGAGGAAGACTTGACCGGTGATCGCCTTTAGAAGCAAATTGAACATTGCAATATTTATCGGTCTCCTCGAGATGGTCATTGAAGACTGCACTGTTTACCGATTCCGCCCTTGAAACGGTCAAGTACTGTGAAACGGCGCTAAAATTAAGTCATCCATCATCATTATCTTGTATTTCAATAAAAATATATTACATTTTAACTTAATTTATACCTCTATGGAATTGTAGAAGGGAGGAGGGGAAGGGGCAGAGTGCCAATAAGATGTCTCACTTCAAGGGGCATTACACATGGCGGAAGATCGCTCAACATGGAGACAGATGGTTTACAGAACGAAGCATGATGGTCACGATCCTCAGGATTGAGGGACCGACACAGATGATGATGATGATACCTCTATATTTTTTCTTTCTCCTATAAATCTAAGATCGAGACACTATATGTTAATGTAGAGGTATATCATTTATTGTTCATATGTAAATTCTGGGCAATAAATTGGTCTCCCACTCTTTTTCGTAAGTTTTCGGAGTCCTGTAAAAGCCCATGTGACTTCAACAGTTGACATAACGATAAGGTGTGCTATCCATCACGTATGAGGACAGCTTGCATGTGTATTAAATGCAATATTACTCCACTGGTTATCTCGCTTGTGGGATGTGCCGTGATGGTATAGATAGATAAAGACGAATTCAAGTATTTCTTTATGCATTTAAACAGAAACGAAACTCTTTCAAAATCGATTAGAAACTCAATAAAATTTAGGTATACTTATACATACATACAGTTAACCTATTTTTTGTACTACGTATTTTAAATTCAAATTTAATATTTAAATTTTTCACGTATGACAACCCTGAGAAATTGAAAATGGGGAAATGCGCGCGTGTGGCAACAGAGAACTTTTTGAATATAGAATGTACCTATATGTACCTATGTATGTATCTAACGAAATACCAATAGACATGTGTAACGGCCCAGCGGCTGAGGCATGTATGTCTGGAATAAAATATTGAAAAGTGGGTCAAATAAATTTTGATAATACTAGCACCTTATAAATAGGGAGTATGTGATGTTATAATTTTTTATATCAAAGTAATACAAATTATTAATGAATAAACACTTTTTTATTTATTTCACTTATTTTTCATGTTTTTAGTTTCATACTTTACTTTTCGGGTCTGGACCTTGCCACTCCAGTATGCAGTGGCGTATATCGCTTTGTCATTTGGTATCTTTCAGTCATTTTTATCACATGCATTCCGCATCAACAGGCATTGCAATACGTGTGAATCACACTGCACCTTCCCGCGTTCGCAGTCCTCGCAGTCCTCGCCAACCAAGCAACCCCACCTCTGCTGGTAACTTTTGCACCTAATCACCCCAACCCTTAATGTGTTCAGTATCTTCCACGTAGGGTAATTTTGACAAATAAATTTTATCTTATGTGGTGTTCTCACTTTGGCGAATATCGCGAGGGCACCAAAATATCGCCAGCCATTTGAACCGTGTGAACAAAATGACAGCTAGCCTGAAACGATAAAAACCAGTAGAAACGATATCGTCTCGAGTTGACCACATTCCAACTATTCGGGCCGATTGAGCGATTCGCGCATGCGCAGATGTGCGCGGCGTTCGTATCTATGGTAAACACTTTATAACCTATAAATTTCATAATGTTTCCCGCTTCGTAACAGCTGTTATCTTTGTTGTTGGTTTGTGGAGTTTGTTTCCTTTACTAAAAGGCGCCTTATAACCTCCACTCAAACATTTTCAACTAAAAATAAACACTTCGCGATCTCCATCTCGACGTCCGCCATTTTGAAAACAGTGTCAAAATCTAAGCGCATCTGACAGATCGTTTCTATATCGGTGGACCGTGTGAACAAGTGTGACGATCAATGGGCGTCAGCGAATTTTGTTTTTTCGCCTGGCGTTATATTTTAAAATTCGCCTGGCGATATTCGCCAAATGTGAACACCCCATTAGATAGACCTATTGGCATTCAAAGACTTTCAACAATTTTTCAAACATAATTATTAATTTGACGTTGATATCCTGTAGATTTATGACGTTTATGTTAAAGTACGATTATTTTATACCGTTATTTTGAACGTGTAACGCTCACGCCATATATAAGTGAATAAATAAGTAATTATCGTATTTCAGAAATTATTAATTCTTATACATCCTGTAGTTTATGGACTTTGTACACTACACCTTTAAGTTGTACCTTGGACTTGTTTACAGGTTAAACAAGGGATAATGAGTGAGTAGCAATACTCAATTGTCTATATAGGTTAGCTTCCTATAGGGAACGACGCTCGTTATAGATACGACCTTGACTTGCACTGTTAGGCTCGTGATTGACAAATTATGTACTATACTACTATACTATACTATACCCTCACGCCGTATCCCAAGTGGGGTAGGCAGAGAGAACGGAACGCCACACAGATCTATCTTTACACACTTCCTTCGCTTCCTCCACATTCATACAGTTTCTTATACATGCACGTCGATTCCTCTTACTCAACACGCGGCCGTCCTTGAGAATTTGATCCACGTGATCAAGCCACGTGGTTCTCGGACGTCCGCGCTTCCTCACACCTTTTCTTTCAGACAAATTATGTTCGACATTATAAATAGGATTTATTATTAAATATATATTTGTGTTAATATAAAATCAGTGTTCGTAATTTAAAAAGAACCTACATATTGTAAACAGGCATAGTTTACAATACATCCTATCTATCATTTAAAATAAGTTGAGCAGAGTTTGCACTTCGAGTAAGAATGTACATGAATGAGTTTTGCACTGTACAAATAATTCATTCAAATTGAAATATATAAATTTTAAGAGGGAAGTTAGCTTGATGTTAGAATCTTGGACTTTCAATCGAAAGATCCCGGATTCAATTTCACCTGCTGCCGACCTACTCCAAATTCACGACATAAGCATAATGTCTACTGTGAAGGTGTCTGGGGAATACATATGGGTTCATTTTAAATTCAGATTTATCTTCTTTAAAATAAAATAGCTATAAAATTTTAACACAATATACAAACTTTCAATAATTGAATTAGCCTCTATAGAATTCACTCTATAGAGATAACAATAATATATATAGAGCCGAGTTCGTCGGTAGCCTAGAGGTAGAGTTTCGACCTCATGCACAAGAGGTGTGCGGTTCGATCGCTGCTGCCGGCAAACCCCGCATTCGCAACACAAGGTTTTAGCTTACTGTGAAAGGTGTTAGCTTACTTTTTAATAAGCTTACTTTATAATGGTTTATAAAATAAGAATACAAAGGGAAATTATAACAAATATCCAAACTCGATAAGTGCTCAGAGAAGAAAAGTACAAGTCGCTGCAACTGATAACCGAGGGCAAGATCGAAGAGGTGTTGTTCGGGCTGCATGAGATAGGGACACATTCTCACAAATCATAGCCAACGTTGGGAATAATTCCAACTAATAAAAAATAATTATAACATACATCATTGTGCCTCTTACATATCAGAGATATTATGTTCGGAGGATCTTCAACTGTCAATACCTTCAGTGGGGTGAGGGGATAGCGGGAGGCGTGAGTATACAGTGAGATCATAGAGCAAAAAAAATATGGATACTGTGCACCTCTACAAATGATACTGCAAGCTACTAGTCGCACTGTAGAAATCTGTGTTGTGACATAGGAGAAATAATGCACTAAGCTCGATCACATTTCTTGAGAATATCCAATAAATACCTACTCATAAATCTTAATTAACAGAACAATATAAATGACAATATATGTAATATTTAAACATAGTACAGAGAATACCGTTAAATGGCGAACTTGTTGCAAAGCAATGTAGTTAGCCTAAAAGAGCATTGTTTTTCGTCTGATTGGACGTCAATTTTCTACAATGCACCGTTCCTGTGGTAACGATATTGAAGGTTTATTAGGAATGTATTGAAAATAGATAACACAGTTGACAAACTTAAATTAATTCTCTAAATGAAGTAGGATTGTTTCCACTTTATATTCCCGAGAGACGCGTTGAAAAACGAAATAATTAGAAGAATACGAGTATATGAACATTTATAGACTTCTGATGATTTATAATGTATGTAAGTATTCAGATATGGAATACATCTCAGATACCATTATATTATTTTTACATGTGGTTACTTTTTGAAGGAGGAGTAGATCGGCAGTTGGATTTGAATCTCAGATTTTCTTATTGAATATCTGAGGCAACACCATTACACTATCAACACAGTTAATTACATATAAAAATAATATTCAAACGTAAAAAATAACAAGTAAATAAAAAATATTCTATGTCACTTCTATGATATTATTTAAAGCTCTATGTAATCACCCAAAATTTGAAAACGTTCGAAATTTTAAAAAATGGAACATCCGTAGCCATGTTGTTATATCGTTATAGTATGACGAATACTAGTTGTCCCCTTAGTGGCGCTTATGTCTATTTTTTATTTTATAAAATATATGGTATTTATTTTATTCAAAAAGGAAGACAAAATTTATGAAATAAACAAGAATCTATCACCATAAACCTAAATAAATATAGCGACTAGATAAATGTGTTTTTAGACACTCAGTAGTAAATATGTATCTTATAATCTTCTAAAAAATAATTCACCAATCGAGAAAAATTTAATACAAACCAATATAAACAACCATACTTTTTACTATAATCTCTTATATCAGATCTCAAATTGAATCAAGATTATACATCTAAATGAGTAAATGACACAGGGACGCTAAGTTTTAAACTTTTGTAACTACTGATTTGAAAACTAGTTTAACAAATAATTACAGTTTTTGTTGTTTTTTTTTGGTTTGATTGAAATTTCGATAATTTAGTTTATTAAACCTTCACCTGTCACATCACAAAATTTCAGTGTTGCAAGTAATAGCATGCTGCCATAGAGTACATACAACATGACAAGTAGTATTAGTAGTCGTAGTAGTGTGAGTTGGTACCCTACAAACCTTCTATGACGTATTTGGAATATAAAAAATGGCGCCCAGCGCGGGGAAAAGAAATATTATTTGATATTTTTTCACGTTGGCATATTATTTTGAGGGTGTGGTGTGCGTTTTCTTTTTTCTTTCGTGTTTTTTTTCAACTGCCGTTATACGCAGTGGCGTATTTTACATAGATGCAAATACCAATGCATGTCTTAACTATGGCTTGCATGATCTGAGGGGCGGTAACTGGTGGTTTCCGACATTCGGTAACATAAACTTTTATAAATGTATATGTTTAGTTGTAAGACTCAAAACAACTGAAAATCCTCTATTAGGACGTTTGCCACCCATCCTGAATGTCATTTTTGCTGACACGAAGAAGACAGCTTGCATGTTCATTGCATGCGGCTGGTCTGCTGGCTACCCCACTTGTGAGATATGTCATGATGGGATTGGATACATATATATTTTTTTTTTATTTAATTATTTAAAATCATACGGCTTAAAACCATTAACAAAAGTAATTATAACTGGATATGGAAAAGCTTGAAGTCCAACATATTAAGCTGAGTGAGGTTAACAGTGTTTTGATTTGTAATATTTTATAATCTAAATAAAAATTAAATTTCTTATTGTTTCCTTTTCAAAAATTGAAAAGTTAATTAATATTGGGTTAGTTGAAACAGTATACTCGCCTTTGTATAATACTGTAAAATAAATGACTGAAATATTCGTTAAAACATTTCCAATGTAATTACATAAAAAGTCTAATCCCGCCACTGTGTTATAGGTACTATTTTTTCCTCTCTCTCTCTTTCACTCTTTTTATATATTATATTTTCCACCGCGCGTTTGAAAAAAAGAATACGTCATGTTTAAATTTGAATCTCGTTCTATATTTGAAATTTGAAAATGCGAAAGTGTATTCTACGCGTGTTTTCATTTTTTATGTATTTGGATATTTTTTTGAAATTTCATATTTTTAATATCTAAAAAATATTGATTTTCATTTAAATTTATTCAAGTACATATCATTTGTGTATCAAATTAAATATTTTGTTACGGAATGAACGTGTAACTTTTTTCATATTGATATTTTTAAATTCATTTATTCAAACCGTCACTGCATTTAACACACATGGGGAAGCCAGCAGACCAACTGCACGTAATAAACATGCAAGCTGTTCTCTTCGTGTCAATAAAAGTTAAGACTTTCAGGATGGGTGGCATGCCTCATCACTCCTGAACTGAAGGTGTTAAATGTTTTACGGACACTTGCCTCTTACAGGACACCCGATAAATTATAAAATAGAGTGGGAAACCTAGTCTTTGCCGGTGACTCAACGGTATATATTTATAAACACATAATTAATATATTGTGAAAGAGGATTATTTTCATTCATTCATTCATACTATCACGACATTCCCATAAATGGAGTAACTAAAGGGTCGTTCACATTTGCTCACTTTCAGTGATCACTCCGGATGATCCTCCAAGATGAACAGGTGTGAACGGGCGTTTCATCAATAGTGATCACTAGCGATGACGGAGGAAAGAGATTACCACTCGTCATAATTTTGATGAAAGGTCCTTTCACTGAAACGACCATAAACAAGTTTTATCTTATTATTTGTTTTATTCTCTATGAATTTGTATTGAATGTTAGAATCACGTACAAAATTATTATGCATTCGAGAGCTATGTATATTAATTTATTTTAAGTGTTATTTTTCATTTTTGAATTTGTTTAATTATTTTTATACAAAAATAGTCAAACTACATACAACATGACTGAGAGTGTTGACATGGCAGTGAAAGCATAGGATGAACAAATGTGAACAGACGTGTTCACTTTCGATGAACAGGTTTGACCCTGACACTCAGGATGATCATCCAAAGTGAAGCAATGTGAATGCTACTTTACGAACTAACTGTATGCTAAAAAAAATGCAAGTTGGACATTCAGGAGGGGTGGCACGCGATCACGGCATATCGCACAAGTAGGGTAGCCAGAAGACCAGCCGGATGTAATAAACATGCAAGCAGTTCTCTCCGTGTCAATGAAAAATTAAGGCTTTCAGGATGGGTGGTAAAGATCGTCGCTGTATTTAAAATGTAAAATGTCTTTCTTTTCGAACACCTACCGCCTTCTACGGGACACTCGAAAACTTACGGAAAAGAATGCTTTATATGGCCAGAACAAAATTAAGAGTGACTTTTTTCAAATTGTCCTGAGTCTAGGTGTTACTTGTAAATGCATGTGTTTGGTGCATTGTATATATTATGTGTATTGTCGCGTCAGTACCTACCCATAATACAAGAATCATATTATCTGAGTTTGAGACTAGCTCGATCTGTGTGAATTGTCTTTGTGATAATTTCACTACAACATTCTACATCGTGACAGTGAGAATGGTGGAATTGGTGAACGTTGTAAATGAATACCGAAAGTGATCACTTGAATCAGCCTAGAGCCAATTCGTTAGCGTTGGGACACCTTTCTCACTTATTCCGATTAGATTTTACACAATGTTGCATTGTGTAAACATGGTTCTCCAATCGAGATTTCTCATTGGTTTTGTCATCTGCACCCAAATCCGGTTAAACAATAAAGAAATAGTAAATATTCTAAACAATTATAGGTAGTATTGTGATCTCTGCCGGTCCACAAACTGCATGTAAAAATATTTTGTACACATATTCTGTGACGACCATTTGATCTCGACAAAACATTGTATAAATAAAATAAAAATAAAATAGATACACATTGTAAAGTCTTCAGCAGTCGGCAAAGGGATATGACTCTCGGAACTCGCAAACTAAATTAGCTCGTTATACTTGTTTTTTACTTAATAATATATAGGTTAGTAGACACAATGTTTTGCCTGTAAGGTTCTATATGTGACAGAAAAGATCTATAAAAATAGGACAAAACTCAACATACTAGGTAGGTTCTTTAATATGGAAATTAGCACCCCGACAAAATATAGGGTGATACAAAAGTTAGCTAGTATAAAATGGATATAAATTTATATTATATTATTCTTTTACTGTACAGTCAAACCATACAATTCTTAGCACACAGAGTTGTGAAAGCCTTTCTGTGAATCCAAAAATGATACTTACAGAATGGAAATATGTATTAATGCTTCTCGAAGTTCAAGATGGGTTGGCGACATTGACAGGGAAGACAGTGATAGCGTGCTACTCGAGATTTTGACGAGACTTATACTATACTATACTATACCCTCACGCCGTATCCCAAGTGGGGTAGGCAGAGAGAACGGAACGCCACACAGATCTATCTTTACACACTTCCTTCGCTTCCTCCACATTCATACAGTTTCTCATACACGCACGTCGATTCCTCTTACTCAACACGCGGCTGTCCTTGAGAATTTGATCCACGTGATCAAGCCACGTGGTTCTCGGACGTCCGCGCTTCCTCACACCTTTTCTTTCAGACAAGTATATCCTCTTTGTCATTCTTACTTCGTTCATTTGTTCAACGTGTCCAAACCACCGTAGTTTATTCACGCGCATTCTATCCACAACACTCTTCTTGCATCCGCTCATTCTTCTAATATCCTCATTCTTCACTCTATCACGCAGCGTTTTACCAACCATTCTTCTTAACGATCACATCTCCACTGCATTTATTTAACTTTCGTCCTTCTTCAGCCACGTCCATGTCTCGCTTGCATACGTAAGTGACGGTACCAGAATGGTATTGTGCACCAGCATTTTAGCCATGTTCGACACATTGCCATTGCTGACAATGGGTCGAAGTGCACCGTTCACTCTAGCACCGGCCACTTTCCTTCTTTCAATGTCCCTATCGCATCTTCCATCCCTCGCAAACATACTTCCCAAAAAGTATGGAAAAGTTTTGAAGATGCCTATATCCAGAAGTGGAGAGAATAATGTTAGCAGTAAGTAAGTATGAGTTCAAGAGATCTGTAACATTCATCTACAGCGCCACATCGCAAATATTTCACTCATTATAGTTTTTAAGAGAAGAGATTGTGTGCGTAACAGTGATATACGAAAAGAATGTGGAATGAAAGTTGGTGTAATTACAAGGATGAATGTAAATAAGTTCAGATGGTTTGGGCACGTGGAAAAAATGAATGAGGACAGAATGACCAAGAAGATATATTTGGTTGAGAAGAATGGTGCTTGGAGGCGTGGACGTCCGAGGATCAAATGGCAAGATCATTTAAATCTAATCCTACAGGACGGGCACGTGTTGAGCACATGGACCAAATTATCAAAAACGCCCACATGTCGAGGAAGAGAAAACGGCGTGCATTTATTATTAGAAACTGGATTAATGTAGGAGACGTGGACGGCCGAGGATCAAATGCCAAATCATCTAAAGCAAATCCTACAGGACGGCCGCACGTGTTGAGTACATTGAACAGGAGAGCATGCATGAGGAATTGTATGACAGTGACGAAAGCGAAATATGTCTGCAAGGATAGAAGGAAGTGGCGCTCGATCCTTTCTGCCTACCCCGCGAGGGAAGCAGCGTAATGGTATGTATGTATGTTGGTACGATTATTTTTTCCCATGCGCACAACTGTAAATTTCTTTCCGCTGTGGAGTGAACAAGCACGAGAGAGACATCTTAGTTATGGGTTAGTCGGATGATATCGCGCTTCTGCGATAAACTCGCCCATTGCACAAAATTTATTTGTGTAGTTTAAATTGTTTATTTTCTTATGTTGATTTTGTTGTGAAATAAAGTTTTTATTATTTTATTATTACTTAATAATACGATTTTTTAATTTCAGATCACCCTGTATCTTGTGAATAGGTTACAGCGTAGTTATATAATCTATAAAGAAGCTATATACAGGATGCTGAAACTACTGACTAGGTGAATGGGACATTTTTTACCCTCTATAAACTTACAAACATACTAACACAACTATAATAATATACACATACATACACACACAATATACATATACAAATACCTTAATTTGAATACCGATAAAGACCTGTTGCTGTCTAGTGATCGTTTTGTTAATGTTATTTTATCTGTCTATAACACTACCACTCTTTTCTGTAAGTTTTCAAGTGTTCTGTAAGAGGCAGGGATTATTCCATAACATAATTATTAACCATAATACATGAATCGGTTAGAAGCATTCGAAATGTGGGTACACCGAAGAATGCTTCGTATACCTTGGACCGAAAGGGTCATTAACATCGAAGTGCTTAGGAGAGCCGGAGCCAATAGAGAGCTGTTATCGATTGTCAAAGTGAGGAAGGTCTCATATTTGGGTCACGTGCTGCATGGAGAGAATTACCGTCTCCTCCGCCTTATATTGGAGGGCAAGATATAAGGAAGACGGGGAGTTGGCATTCCCTGTGTGTGGAATCTTTTGACTACACTCCTTCGCTGTCCCTCTAGCCGAGAGAAGTAAACTAGCAGAGGAGCCACCAGCTCGATCTTTGTAAATTGAAGGTTGATTATTACAACTAAGTGTCTGGAGCATAAAACTAAGAAATAAGGGGAACAGCAGAGCAATGCAGTAAAAGTGACATCTATTGGAAGAAGTTGGAAGTACACTATGTTGTTCAATCACATTGAAACTTTGTACGTTTATTGGCCTTTATGTTTAACACCAATAAGGAGTAAAAACTCATTTTTTAACTTTTTTAAACAAAGCATCACCCTTCAATTGTCTATACATGATTGTTATGTTGTTTAATCACATTGTAACTTCGTAAATGAGTGATTTATATTATTTTTATTCTCTTTACAAACTCCCGTAATTGTCCAAGTGTATCATCGTATAGTGTAAAAAAATAAAATTCATTTATTTTGAACAATTATATTTAACTCAGATTTGTTTATAAATTATCTGCTGTACGTAATATAATTATGTAGGTACTATTTTTTTTTAGGTAGATAGGAACCTATTCATTTTAAATTTATAAAAAAAATTCCATGATTTTTTCAAAATTGAAATTTCAGAACCAGAGATATTGAATTGTATGGATAACGTTCATTCTAATTTGAAAATGTATACAAAAATTATTCTATAAATAGGCCAATCTATGAAAAAACTTCTTTAAAAAAAATTAGCCGTATTGTTTTTTGAATACGACAAAAAATTCGTTGATGGTGAATAAAACATTTTTTTGAATAAAATCGATATGGCAACACATGACAGCGAAACTGTCATATACAAACGTCACTTTCATACAAAAATACAATCCAAATATCCGACTTTTCCGTTGGATTTTCTAAAAAAACCTTTCGTGCAAACCGTCACCTGATAATTACGAACACAACAAAAAAAAATGAGTAAGCCAATTTGGTTCAGCCATTCTCAAGTTATGGGGGAACATACATGGTCAACTAATTTTTATTTATATAGATTAAGTATATTTTATATTTGCATCAGTTGAATAACCCATGATGGTATGTATGCTATTTTAATATAAAAAATAGTACTACTACTACTACTACTATACCATCACGGCATATCCAGCAGACCAGCTGCATATAATAAACATGCAAGCTGTCCGCTCCGTGCCAATATAAAATCAAGACATTCAGGATGGGTGGCAAGCCTCATCGCTGAATTTAAGATGTAAATGTCTTATTTTTTCGAACACCTGCCTTTTACAGGACACTCGAAAACTTACGAATAAGAGTGGGAGACCAATTCTTTACCGGGTGCTCCACGGGATAAAAAATAGTACTTATACATAAAAAAAATAGAACCTTTATTTTTCCAGCGGAGTCCCTGGTAAAAAAATAGGTTTCTCATTCATCTCTGTAAGTTTTCTGTCTTTCGTGAATTCAGGAAACCTTCCATGTGTCAATTTTTTCAAAAATGAGTTATTAATGTCAAATTTTACGTCTCGTCGGGCTGCATCTACCAGAGAAATAACCCATACACTATCTCAGTGTATAGGTTATTTCATCAAGGTACAATAAAAGTTACTACTACTACTATACCGTCACGGTATATCCCACGAGTGGGGTAACCAGCTGATAAGCCGTTTTTAATATTTTATAAACATACAAACTATCTTCTCTGGGTCAACAAAAAATTATGACATTTAGGATGGGTGGCAAACCTCATCGCTAAATTTAGGATGTTAATGTATATTTTTATTTTATTTTACGAAAAAAGTTATTGAGAGAAGTTTTAAGTGCTGCTTCTTTTTGTATAGTACGTAAAAAGTCACATATGCTTAAAAAAATATTCTGTGATATTTTTCGAATCATGCTTATAAATTCAATATTACTATAGAATTTCTAAGACACCTTTTTAGTCAATAGGTAATATAGAAATCTCAAATTTTTACCTTCCACTTAACGAATCAGTAGGCCTAAAGAAAACACATTTTAGCGTTACGTTTTCGTTCGAATATAGATGACGTTGCGAGAAAGTGTCAATTTTCGTAACTTATTGTGTACTTTAACATAACATACATAGACAACTCACACAGATCGAGCTAGTCCCAAACTAAGATGAATCTTGTATTATGGGTACTAACGCGACGATACACACATATACAATGCACTACACACATATATATGTAACACCCAGACCCAGGACAATTTGAAAAAGGTCATTCTTCACTTTGCCCTGGCCGGGAATCGAACCCGGGACCTCGTGACTCAAAGGCAAGAGCATTACCTCCACGCCACACCGGCCGAAAGCTACGAAATTGACACAATCTCGCAACGTCGTCTACATTCGAAAAAAAACGAACGCTTAAATGTGTTTTGACTAGGCCTACAGATACATTAAGCAATGTCATCCGGCAAAACAGTTTTTTTTTATTCTACAGTAAAATCTTGATAAATTGGCATAGAAGATTTCATGAATCTGTCGGCAAGATGTAACAGTAAGTACCCTGGTTACCCCACCCTTAAGAGATGCCGTGATGGTATAGATTTACAAAGAAAGATAGTAAAGTATCAAAATAGATAATTGAGAAAAAAATCTACAGCTAAATGATAAAAAATAATATTCCATCTCCCTAATAAATACAAGCGTATTCGTCAATGATTCTATACGAGATTTTTATTTCGAAAATAGAATATTAATAAAAAAAAATGAAATGGCAATATAAGAGCGGATATTAGCGCCGGAATTCGAAATTGGAACGCAATTTAAAAATTTTATTCGGAACAAATCTAATTTGGAGGGAAAATGCGTAAATTCCACGCGGTTAGAAGGAACAACGAAAATATTTATAATAAAAATTCATATTTGTCTCTATGTGTGTATGTTTGTATATCCGCTGAAAAGCTCTTTTTTTTTAAAAGTAGGTAACACGAATACTAATACTCTCTGCAAAAACTTTAAAGCATTCCTCCCATAATGTGACATTTGTGATATTTCAAAGACTCCTCGGTTCTCTTAAAGAATATTTACTCGAATCATTAAGTATCCGGTACTTTTACCGAAGTTATTAAATACATAATTAAAAAAAAATACCAGCGTATTTGGCCCGCGGCACACCTGTATTCGGCTCACGGTACACCGGTTGCGGAACAATGGCATACCTCATCATGATGTCTTAATGTCTAATGGGGTGTTCACATTTGGCGAATATCGCCAGGCGAATTTCAAAATATAACGCCAGGCGAAAAAACAAAATTCGCCGTACGCCCATTGATCGTCACACCTGTTCACACAGTCCACCGATTTAGAAACGATCTGTCAGATGTACTTTGATTTTGACACTGTTTTCAAAATGGCGTCGAGATGGAGATCGCGAAGTGTTTATTTTTTGTCGAAAATGTTTTAGTAGATGTTATAAGGCGCCTTTCAATTAAGGAAACAAACGCCACAAACCAACAACAAAGATAACAGCTGTCACGAAGCGGGAAACATTATAAAATTTATAGGTTATAAAGTTTTTACCATAGACACGAACGCCGCGCACATCTGCGCATGCGCGAATCGTTCAATCGGCCGAAAATGTTGGAAGGTGGTCAACTCGAGACGATATCGTTTCTACTGGTTATTATCGTTTCAGACTAGCTGTCATTTTGTTCACACGGTTCAAATGGCTGGCGATATTTTGGTGCCGGGCGATATTCGCCAAAGTGAGAACACCACATAAGGGTACAAACACAAAGAAAGCAGGTTGCCTGCTTTCCGATGCCTGAGACGCCGAGAATGTTTACATGCATTTCAATGGACATGAACATAATAAAAGCAGGAACGCCGATTGTGATTTACTTTGCCGGCGCTTACCGGCACTGATCGGCGCTGGCAACCTGCTTTCTTTGTGTTTGCACCCTTATGCGTGATGTTTAACTATTTACACGACACTCGAAAACTTAGATAAAAGAGTGATAAACCTGCTTATCATGATATGCCTTAAATATTGTTGTCAATTTAATAATTATTTCCTAAGTAACGCCAGGTATACAGCTAGTTCACAATATATACACGTTAAATGTATATTATATATTCAGAGTAAGTACTTTTTTATATATACTTATATTAAAATATCCTATTGCTTGATGATGTGTATTTTTATTTGAATTTTCAATTTAATACATACACAAATCATACATACTCATTTATATTATATCTATTTATATATAGCATTGGGAGATTACGGCATTTCTCAGAAGTGAGACAACCAGTGGATTCCTATAATATGTTATTTTGAATTTTGATTGTTACAACTATACCATCAACCTACCGGTGCCATTGAGAGATAGTCAGACTGTCACCAGCTTCAGAAGCAAATTAAGAACTGAACTCTTCACTGGCGCCCTTGACACAGTCTAGGAACTGTTAAATGGCATCAAAAGAAAATCATCCAAAATCATCATCATCATCATCAAGAGATATCTCAAAAGTGGGGTAGCCACTGTTGCTTAATAAATCTCACACAAATAAAAAACAGAATTTTCAAAATCAAGCTGACTCTAGCAATGATTTGTTGTTGTAATTTCATCTAAAATACTCATTTTACATATGAATAAAAAAAATACTTTTGGATGAAAAAAACCGAGGAGATTTTGGAACATTTGGAACAATGTGATTGTGTTAATATAGGAGATGAATGCTTTTTGTGATTGTGTATATGTTTCAGTATGATTGATATGTTTGTGAGATGTTTGCCCTAGAACAGGTTATACCTAGTTGGGCAGCATCAATGAAAATATGTATAAGATTTGTTATTTATTGGTGTAATAAAATAAAAAAAAATAAAATAAAAAAATCAAATTCTAATACCATTTTAAAAATCCGGTAACGGGGGGGGGGAGTAAAATTGTAAGTGCAAGCAATTTTTCAACCTTCTGATCATAATATTGAGACCTAAAAAAGAAAGGTTCACATTATTTGGTATCGGTTCTGTATACACGTTATTCAATAACGCGTATTTCGCTTTGATAATCTTACTGTACTCGATATTAAAAAAAAAGATATTGACATCACTAATCGGTATATAAAAGATTTCTCTAAATATTATGCTTAATTCAACAAAAAAAACAATTCACCCGAAATCTTTGAGCCTACCTTTTTGGATTGTGGCATCCCTACCTTCATGAGATGTGATATATAGAGTTAATGATTGACAGAAAAAGTATTAGGTACAATATATAAAATAGTTCTGTATTTGTTTTTCCAAGTGTCAAATAAAAAACAATAATGTTATCAGTGCTTGACATCTTGTTGAACTAAAACAATCAATTTAATAGGAAAACAAACGATTATAATGGCTTTAAACAAAAATGTTACGTGGCCAATGGGGAACTTTCACTTAAAAAAAATTTCAACCCAAAAAATAGTAAAGAAAATTAGAAAAATTATGGTGCTTTTTATATTTTTAAATGTGCATTTTTAAGGTTTTTATCACCATTTAAAAAGCAATTTTCGCACTTCGCCGCAAAAAGGTTCACTCGTGGCGGAGCAGTGTTTGACAATATCAGGCGCTACAAACAGTACTAAGAGTGAAATGTGTGGCAATACAAAATAGCGCCTAGCGACGTCACACCGGACTAATTCAATAACAGAAAATATGAATTTTTAAAATGAAAATAATTAATGAGAAGTTTTATTTTATGGTTTTTTATTAGGATATTCGTGATCAGCGTATATTTATTAATATGAATTGATAACATTTATTCATATTCCTCACACATGCATGTTCCCCATTATATAGAAAAATGTTTATATTCAGAAGTAACGCTCTTGCCATTGAGTCACGAGGTGCCGGGTTCGTGTTCGTGAAAATTTGTATTCTTTGACTGAATGAAAAATGATTTTTTTTTAAATTGTCTTAGATTTGGGTGTTACATGTTACGTGTTAAGTGCATTGTCGTGGAAGATATCGTTGTTATAGGAACGGTGTATTGTGAAAGAGGGACGCCCGGGCCGTCGGAACCCTTCTGGAGGGAAGAACAGTGTTCTTTTTGGCTTCTCCTAAGTAATCCAATAATTAATTAAGTAATTAATCTGGGCTAAATGCATTTTATTTATACGTAGGGGGAAGTCCTACAGTACCGGCCGGCACCCAGTACCGGCCAGTTGCAATTTACGAAATTCTACAATGAATAGCGCTGAGACAGTTATTTCAAATCAAGTAATACGTTTTCACAAGAATATGCCTCGCTCAGCGGCGAGATATTTCCACAAGCTTCCTGTCGGTGTTAAAATTTGTGTTAAACATAGTGGACATTCGACGCACGATTAAAGTTCTGTGAGTGATTGCTATAGTTTTGAGGACGAATTCTAAAGAAGTCAAACTTGGTATGTATTGACTGTTTATATAGCTATTATAAAATATATTGAAAATCAATTATTATCCGCATAGTCTTATGCTATGTTGAAATAATATTTTACCCCGTTTCCTACAGTACCGGCCACAAAATTGACCCCCAGTACCGGCCACAAAATTGTCCCCCAGTACCGGCCACTATTTAAATTAATGTTTGTGTAATTTATTTTGCTTATAGATACACCAAGATGCTTGGCAATGAAAACAATGGTGAGATGAAGAAAAAAAGGGCACCTGGGATCCTGAAAATATGCGAAAAGCCGTAGAAAAGGTACTGAGTAATGAAATGAGTGCGGCGCGTCAGGCCGCAGATGTTTATCATGTACCAATAACAACATTGAATGATAAAATTAATGGAATTAAACGAAGAGGATTGGATACAGGTTGTGCGATGTATCGAAGATGTGGCTGCATGGATGAGTGGCAGTCGTCTGAAAATGAATCCTGACAAGACTGAGTTCATGTGGATTGCATCTCCTAGAAGACAGCATCTGATTGATCTCACACCTATAAAAGTTATGGGTATTAGTATAGTGCCACAGGAATCGGTGAAATTCTTGGGTGTACACCTGGATAAGGCCCTCTCCATGAACACCCAAATATCTGGAATAGTGAGCTCTAGCTTCTATTGCCTGAGACAGATAAGAAGAGGCCGAGATTGTCCTTCGTTAGATGCAGCAAGAACACTTGTTAATGCCTTGGTAGTCTCCAAACTGGATTATTGTAACAGCCTGTACTTTGGTCTTCCTATGGTGCAGCTGAATAGGATCCAGGCTGTTTTCAATGCTGCTGCAAGACTTCTCCTGAGAGGTCGAAGATTTGAGCACATTACTCCTCTCTTGCACAACTTACATTGGTTAAAAGTAAAGCAACGAGTGGAGTATAAGATATGTGTGATGGTGTTTTCGGCCTTGAAGGGTGTATTACCATCATATTTGTCGGAGATGTGCGAGATTGAGACCATTAGTGAAAGACGGCTCATGCTTCGCTCAGCACAGGGTGAGGCCAAATGCAGACTGATTGAGCCATCTCGATCTCGCAAAACAGGCTTTGGAGCGTTTAGTGTTGCGGGTCCCAGATGTTGGAACAAGCTGCCTCTGTGTCTGCGAGAGGAGGTGAATGGAGAGAGTTTTAAAAGAGGGCTGAAGACACACCTTTTTGCTGGGAGTTTCGGGTGATGGATACGTTATACAGCGCCCTTGAGGTCATGTTATGAGTAAACGGCGCTTTACAAATTGTCCATATATATATATACAATGCGGAAACTGCAATGCTTGGGTCCATGAAGCTTGTGCAAACGTATCAGAGCTATCAAATCAATATATTTGCGATTATTGCCTTAAATAAATGTTGAATTTTTTACTGGCCGGTACTGGAGGCCAATTTTTTTGAAGTTGATTTTTCTATGTCTTGTAATTTTGTTAATAAAGTTGATTATTTATAAATATATCGATATTTTATTGTTTTTATTTATAGTACAATAGTTCCTTTTCCTTTACACGTATCACTGGGTATTTTGCATGTAACCGAGAGGACTTTTATTTTATTATAAATAAACCTTAGGGTGTCGGTACTGTAGGACTTCCCCCTATATGAATATCTCAATATTTTAATGGATTTAAATCCGCAATCAAGAAGTATTTATTGTCATCTAACTCAGCATCCGTCCCCTAACCCCTTCCTATAGTTCCCGGTCCCTTTGGAGTGTTAGGTGTGTGGATTGTATTTTTTTTTTCATTGTGATTTATGTAGAGATTTTTCTTTTTTTTGTTTTTATTATTATTATTTTTTGTACTTAGGGTTAATGTGACGTGGTTAGATGGAAGATATCACTATAAAGTGATAATCTCGCCACTGCATATCATCATATTCTTTCTAATGCAAACTGATTTTATTATGTGAATGATGATGTGCAAGAAGAATAAAATAAATATTGTCGTGTTAGTGCCCATAATACAAGATACATCATACATAATATCAATTTGATCTGTGTGAATTGTCTTAACCTGTTACGTTATGTTTTACTACATGTATACAAGATATTATATTATCTTAAGGCTAAATACATAGGTATGTTGTTATAATATGCCCTGGGGCAAACGCTAAACGTGCCCCTAAATGTTGAAACATGTGTACATGTATACAACTACATACATTTTTCTACTATTACTTGTTACTTTTGTATGACATTATGGGTAAAAAAATATGACATTTGATAAAGTGATAGATTTTTTGTCCGTCAATCTAATACATAAAATTCTCGTGTCACGGTGTTTGTTATCATACTCCTCCGAAATGCTGGACCGATTTTGATAAAATTTTGTGTGCTTATCGGGTAGTTCTGAGAATCGGCCAACATCTATTATATTTTTCATACCCCTAAAAGTTAAGTAAGGGTGGTCCACCCCGATTTACTTTTTTTATATTTTTTGACGAAATTTTTATTTTTATTTTTTTTTATATGGTAAGGCATTAAAAAATACATACAGCCCTAAATTTTCACCCCTCTACCATCAACTCCTATTTTTTAATAGCGATATTAGTAATTCTATCATTTTCAACTCGGTAGATATAATTATAATGTATATGACAAAACAACGTTTGCCGGGTCAGCTAGTATTATATATATATATTTATTATATCTTCCTAAATCACATTCTTATTGGGGTAGATTGGTAGAACGAAATTTGATCTATCCTTAAATATGTAAACTTGTATTCTACTATGTGACTTATTCTCGAGAGAGACGTCTTTCATCTTGTTAGGACAATGCGAATCAGACATTTCGACTGGAGAACCATGTTTACACAATGTAACATTGTGCAAAATCTAACAGAAGTGAGAAAGGCGTCCCAAAGCTTACGAATTGACTCTTGGCTGGTTTAATAAATGACTTTCAATGTCCATGGGCAACGTTCACCAAATCCGGTTAAACAATAAAAAAATTGGAAATACTCTAAACTACCATTTATTTAGGCTTAGAAAATAATAATAATTAACTTTAATGTACAAAATATTTAAACAAAAATAATGAGATTACAACATGGTATATACAAATATTTTGCACAATGGGCGAGTTCATCGCAGGGACGCGATATCTTCCAACTAACCCAAATACAACGTCACCTTATTTGTAAGTGCCGTGGATGGGACTTATATGACCTTAATCAGTGGTTAATTGTTAACATAACATCGATAATATATTTTATCCTTATAAACTTATTTTGCATATGTCGCCACCCAATACTTAGATGCCTATTGGGTGGCCTAAACCTGAGCGATGAGGTTTGCCACCGATCCGGAATGCCTGAATTTTTTTGCTGGCACAAATCCATGGACGAATTAATCTCCCGTTCTTCCTGAAAAAATATTTGTCCTGTAAGAGACAAAGACGTATTCGTTTAATTTTAAATACATCTTTAATTCAGTAACAAGGTATGCTCCACGGATTCCGAATGTATTTAATTTTCGATACGTAATGGCATGGCAATGGGCTGGTCATGTGGTAAGACGAGAGGATGGCAGATGGACTTCCAGAATTCTTGAATGGAGGCCGTGGAAGAACAAAAGAAGCTTAGGAAGACCCTTAAAAAGATGGATTAAAGATATTGTCCAGATCATGGGAAAGCAGTGGTATCGAGATAGGAAAGTGTGGAAAAGTTTTGAAGAGGCCTATATCCAGCAGTGGAGAGAAGAGGGCTAGCAAGGTAAATGGCATATTTGGGGCACGTATTCCAAAATGAAAAAATATGGTTTTGTCCAACTTATCTTGAAGGGAAAAATTAAAGGTAGCCGCGGTATGGGAAGGTGGCAGAAGTCCTGGCGGAGAAACAGAGAGTGGACCGGAATCCAGAGGATGGAAGAGCTGTTCCGGCTAGTACAGGACAGAGAAACCTACGCTAGGGTGATAGCCGGCATCGGGGGAACCTACTGACATGCCACTTTGAGAAGAAGAAATGAAGACTAATTAATGTTCTCAAGTATTCGCTGGCTACCCAATTTAGTCAATTTATACAATGATGCCATATGTCACAATAGGGGTAGCCAGCCTACACGTATTATATAATATATTATGTTCATAGCAAAATGTATTATTAAATTTAAAGTAGGTACATCAACGTTGTGAAAATTCATTTTAATGTGAGTTTTAAGTAAGCGAGGTTTTATGTAACTCTTGCCCTGAAGATGCCGCAAGGCGAAAGCGCTCGGCAATAAGAATTTAGTCATTATTAATGACTAAATAATTATACGTGTTTAGTTTAACATTTTTAAACTTATATAGTAAAATGTCTGTACTTGTAATAGGTATAAGTAATGTATGAAAAATGTTCGAATGTTTTTGACATCGAGTAATGGTATATTATTTTGACATCAAAAACAATAATTACTAAAACATTGTATAGATGGCGGTAGTGTAAATGTATTTCAACAACAAATAATTCGATACTTTCCTAAACTCGATTTCAAATCCTCATTAAGGCCCTCCCTAGAATTGGAAGGAAGCGAACAGGAGAGATGCGAGGAGAAAAAATAATTGTAATTATTATTTTAGTTAGGGGAGCTCTATATATACGCTTACAATAATAAATTATCAAGGTTTTACTAATACCTACATAGTTTTCGATAAATTTTCTTCCCATATATATCATAACAAATAATAATATAATGCGTAACGTGGCAATCGAACGATCGATTAATATGTTTTACTCGATAAAGCGAGAAAAATCAAATCGAATGTTTTGAAATGTTCGATAAATTCGTTAGGTACATTTTTTTTATAAACAGCATAATTAAATAAATTATTTTTGCCACATGCTATGCCATAATTAGATGTAATTATTCTGTATTCTAATAATTAATAACAAAGAAAAAGTGAAATGACTATGGTCAAACATAAATTAACAATTAAAATGATAATATTAATCTACACACCAAGTTTCAAAATTCCACTGAAATGTGTCTTTCAGAATAGATAGAATACTTCGTCGTTTAATTAAAGATGATCTTACACGTGATGTTCTTCGAATGTCTACTTTTCGTGAAATTTTAGGGCTGTAGAGATAGAATACCTCCAAGTTGGTACATCTCAAATAACTATCGCTGAATAGAGCGACATTAAAGAACAATGATGATAATGATGATTTCCAAGTTTTTACAGTATAAGTAAGTACGATACTGAACATATAAAAAATACAGAAAAGAGTGAGATATACACAAACAACTTACAAAATTAATATTTGGAGCAGAAAAAGTCACACAGTTCACAAAAAAAATATCAAATTTTAAGCTTACTTTACATATAAAATAGGCTATTGCTCAAGAAGAAAAATATTTATAATAAATATATTTTCCAATCAATATGGCGTTGCATCCTCTCTGCTTACTCCACTTGAGACTAGGCGTTGGGGTAAAGCATATAGTAGTAGCATTTCTCGAGATGAAATCGAAATAATCGATCGATCGAATTGAAAAGAAAATCGAGTAAAGCAATGAATCGATTTAGACAGTGGTATAGCCAACAATAACAATAATAAAATATCGGCAAATTAATTTCATCTTTCTTCACAAACGAACACATTTCTTAGTTATTATTATTATTAATTTTTCTAACGAAAGAAAAAGAAATTTTGTACTAGAACTACTAGGAGTAAAAGTAGGAGAAAGATAAAAGGGTAGGAAGTAAAAGTACAGTAAAACTCGGGAAACTACTAACAAGTGGAGTAGCACTTTCCATACCATAGCCTCATTCAATGTATGAAGTGCACAGTATGTAAACGTAACACATAAACTATCATGTAAGGCTTAGAAAAGACAACGTCACCTTGTTCTGTAGTGCCTCGGAAAGGACTTGAACCCGCAATCCTACCTTATCGCGAGGTGTGCAGTTATTTGGACAAACCTGAGAAACATATAATTGTAAATTTAAAAAAAAAATGATAAACATAAATAATAACCGAAAACAGATTAATATGGTACGGACACATTTTGAGACTACCACAAGATAATATGATCAAAAGGACAATGGACGTAGAAGTAGGACCCAGAAGAACAGGCAGACCAGTGACCACCTGGATGTCCACAATTGACAGGGACCTGAAAGAGGCAGAGATGAGCTGGGAGGATGCAGGGGAGCGGAAAACATGGAAGATGAGGACTAGGAGAGCTGACCCCAAGTAAATGGGATAAAGGCAAGGGCGAAGAAGAAGAAGATTGATAAACATAAAGTGTACAGTATTATTTCATTAAAATAAATAAATATTTAATTTCAAAGTTCATCTTATTCTCGTGAATAAATTTTCTCTCAATGAACTATCTAAAATGAGTTTGCTAACAGGAAGTAATATTGAATGACAAGCTAAAAGAGGCAAAATAAATGTGAAAAAAAACACATGCCACATTCAACGACATAAGATGAACAACAAAAGTAATAAAAATGCAGTGTTCTCAGAATATAATGATATTGTAGATCACAGAGTAAGATTTTGTCAAATGATAGAAAAAGGTTGAATAAAAATAAAACTTCACCTCTCCTCTTTTGTGCGACCCTTCTTAGTTCTTCATATAAATAATATATTCTATAGCCTCCGTAATTATCAATCCTTGAGGTAAACTCGGTGAGAAAACAGTAAGCAACCAAGAAAATTGAGCAAAATGGTTCGAACTATAGACGTCTCAATTTTTTTTTAAATATATCTGGGTTTTGTTATAAACCCAAATACAACCTTATAAACCTTTCACAGTAAGCTACTAAAAGCTTGTGTCGTAAAAGGGGAGTTTGCCGACACCTGGTATCGAACCACGGACCCCTTATTCACGAGGCTAAGACTCTACCTCCAGGCTACCGATGAACTAATTGAATTGAAAGTCGAAAACCTTTTTATCAACCAACCGGTTCTCTCGGCTAGGGGAACATCGAAGTAATGTAGTCAAAAGATTCCATAAGTGAAGGTTATGGTGGTTTGGTGATTTTTGACCTGCCGGCCCCTCAGGCTGCCCAAAATGGCGCCTCCAAAGTGGACAAGATTTGTTTAGTGTATAATTTGAATAAATGGAAGTCCCCAGACTTCTGCGCTATCCGGGTGGGCAGTGGGTCTCCTTCAATGTCAATCTACCGATCGACATTATATCATTATGAAATTTCTTACTTATGTAAATTCTAAGAAAAGGCAACTTCTTAAGAGAATCGGCCAACAACGAGCTAACTGGATTGGCCACAACATCAGGCACCCAGGACTACTCATCGCCATCGCGGAGGGTAAGACCGAGGGGACAAATGGCAGAGGCCGACCAAGAGACGCGTATATGGACCAACTGAAGAGGGCCATGAACTGTGGCTCATACGTAGAGCTGAAAAGACTGGCTGAGAATAGAGACGAATGGAGAAGAAAAACCAAACTTGTTCCAGACCCATCCAATGGATTGTAACTTAATATATATAGTAAATTCACTTCTGGTATTGAAATTAAGTTGTGCTCCGTATTGAAAATATTATATTCAATATGGATGGCAAGCCGCAGCGCTGAATCGAAGGTTTGCTGGAAATAGAAAATCGCCTGATCATGAAGATAAATAAATAAAACATTTAAATGACAAGGCTTGTCAATTTGTTTCGAAATTCCTCGTTCGACAAAATACGCCTGTAATAATAATAATATAATATAAGATTAATAATAATAATAAAAATACGAGAAATATAAGAAAACTTGGAGAGGGAGAGGGGTGAAAACTAACCTCACTTTACCCTGCCTCCCACTAGTCTCCCTGAGTGGGTCACATATGCGTGAGGAAGCTTCAGCATGCTTGGAAGGATGGGGCGGTTTGGGGTACCACTCGACACTTGTCACATCACGCGAAGTATATAATATAATATGTATATATATAACCACAATATTAAATTATATACACAATATACTATATATAGAACTGACACAACTAATATGCCACCAATAATATTATCTAACTATAATTGTAAATCCCTATGCGATAATTTTGAAGAAATTTTTCTCTAAGCTGGGTCACGTTTTGAGTAGGTACGTTTTAATTTAATAAGTCTAGGTTTTAGATTAAACCTCTTAGCACCCTCATAATAAACGCAATCAACACCGAGAAGATTGAAACTTGAGAGTTATCGTTGGATGTCCGAAACAACATCATTAGGTTCGTTCTTGTTTAGAGGTTTTAGCTAAAAAGAGTATATTATCACGCCTTTAAAGATTGATTATAAGTATCTGATTTTCTATTAATTAATTGACTTAAAATGACATAAATTGGAGGAGTTAAAAAAAAGTTAAGTTACCACCATGTGCTTTAAAAAGGAGCATTAATCGGCTACAAAAGAATAATAATTTATGTTGAGAAACTCGCTTTTTTAAAAATCTATTTCATAACGATATTTGTCATAAGTGAGGTAGTAATTAATTGAAATATTTAACATATAGCAACATTGTAAACTGGCGCCCAGCGTGGGGCGTCTTTTCAAAAATGTGAAACTATACTGCGTGAAATACATAATATATATTGCGCCTCACAATGATTTTGAAACTGTAGAACATCGATTGATTGGCAGTTGTTGTTTGTATTTCGAATACTCTCTCATCTTCCTCTTCTTTGAATAATATTGCGACACTATAATATAATATTGCTTTTAGATTTAGTAGACACATACAATGACAGGAATATTCTATGGAAATAGAAAAAAATTACACACACAATTATTTGATTCAACATTTTTACACGAGAAACTGTGGAGACACTTAAGAGTCCCAGAAAAGTTAAGTATTCCACTATTTCCCGTAAGTTTTCGAGTGTCCTGTAAAAAGCAGGTATACGCAAAACCTCCCGTATAAGACAATTAACACATGTTATTCAGTAATGATGTATGCCATCCATCCCGAATGCTATTATTTATGTGCGTACAGGTGTTTTTTAATTAGTACTATAGCTAAAAGTAAAATGTTAAGATACTGTAACTGGCAGTACAAAACAGACTATATTATTACATTGTGTGATGCTGTTGTATCACAGTAGATAAATAAGTGAATAAAATGTTAATTATATGCCAGTTCGTCCGCTGGCTACCCCACTTATGGGAGATGCCGTGATAGTGCAATGTAGTATAGTGATACAGTTAAAATAATGTCATTCCATTAATAAAGAAATTCCTTGAATTTCCTTAGTTATGCAATCCTCCTGAATGTCTTGATTTTATATTGGCACGGAGAGGACAGCTTGCATGTTTCTTACATGCAGCTGGTCTGCTGGCTACCCCACTTGTGGGATATTCCGTGATGGTATAGTAGTAGTGGTAGTAGATGCAATCCTCTTTTAGTAAAATGTACTGCTAATCTTAGTAGTTCCCGGATCCTCATACATTTTTGTAATTTTTTAATTATAATTTGTCTCTGTACAATCAACACATTCATACAAAATCATGTATCTGACCCTTGACATTATCATATTATTTCAATTTAGATGTCACCTCTCTAGCATGTTTAATATTTATTACATGGAGAGGACGACACATATTTTCATTAAATGCTATTAATCCACTAGTTTGTCTGCTTAATGAGATGTTGTGTGTGATTTTATGTATGTAAATTTAAGTCGTCGGTACAAAAATACGAAAAACATTTTTTGTAATTCATCTATATTTTAAACGGGAATAGATCTTCAATACATCAATATAAGATTTTTGTGAAAGTAAAATAAAAAGTTTGAGAAATAATAGGTTTATAAAATACGAGCGTCAACAGTTTGAGAAACTTCCGTGTTTAGCCGTCGTATAAATCAATAATACAAAAACACAATATCTCTAAAATCAAATCCAAATTACGGCAAGAGCCATACGTATGTATAGGAGTATGTATATGTGTGTGTAAGTATGTAGGAATGTGAGAACGTGGTGCGTTATAGAGAATTTCTCAAACAATAATATTAGTAAATATATGTACAGCAACTCTATACCTCACACATTCGCAACACTATTATTATATAATATGAATGTAGGTATATGTGTATGTAGTTTGAAGCCCACGTTGGGCGCCAAGTAAAGTTTTTGTATTTGTTTATAATATCAGCTTAAATTAAGCAATAATCATCGCAAAAAAATTGTTTGCATTTTAGGTTCGATTACCGGCTTGGATATGCAGTTTAATACATGTTTTTTTTATATGTTCACTACCTAACATCGTTTTGGGAGAAGACGAAACTACTTGATAAAAAAAATAATCATAGCAACGAATTCAACAAATTACTTTTTTTTATCTATACCACTACTATATGTCGTAGTAGAGCGAGTAATATATATACTAGATATCCTCTTCATGTCAATAATAAGACATTCAAGGTGGGTGGCATACCCAATCGCTGCTGAAATTAAGATGTTAAATGCCTAATACATGACGTTTAATGAATACCACCCTTTTTAAAGTTACTCGAAAACTTACAAAAAGTAATTTATTCTATAATTATTTTATTTTTCTTAAAACCTTTCATATCCGTTTCATGATCGACTAAAAACACATACATAGCAACTAAACATATGTACATATTATCACAAGTAATAATGATTTTATTATTTTTTTTTACACAGTTAATGTATGCAGATAAGAAATGAAATTAATAAATTATTTTATCACCTACATTAATAAAAATATTCACTTACTAGGGACCTGTATACTTAAAAAAACTAGCTCGTTCATTCGTATGTTTTATGTTTGTTTGTAAGTATATTCATTACAGACAAGTAGTAGGACCAATTTTTCTGAGGAGCACCTGGCGAGGAATTGGTCTCGCACCTGTAAATTTTCCAGGTTTTTTGGAAAAAATTAAGAAATGTTACATCTTAATCTCAGCGATTAGGTTTGCCACCCATTGTTGGCAGGAAAAAGAAGATTTGCCTGCTTGCTACCACAGTTGTGGGATATGCCGTGATAGTATAGTGAAAACTTGTATCTATTGAAAAATTAAAGAATGAAGAAAACTATTATAATCTTTTAGCTTTAGAGCCGCCGCGCCAACTGCCTGGAACAGATTGCCCACAGGTCTGAGAGAGAATCAGTCCACCATAACGTTTAGAGCCAAGTCAAAGACGCTGCTATTCGGGAGAAGTCACGGCGCCCTGGAGATGGTCATA
This sequence comes from Athripsodes cinereus, assembly GCA_947579605.1. Lineage (NCBI taxonomy): Eukaryota > Metazoa > Arthropoda > Insecta > Trichoptera > Leptoceridae > Athripsodes > Athripsodes cinereus. The sequence goes on from OX388328.1 coordinate 5,388,566, forward strand.
TATAAATAGTCCGATTATTATTATTTTTTAAGACATTTGATATATAAAATTCAGCGATGAGATATGCCACCAATCTTGTATGTTTTATTTCTATGACACATAGAGATTAACCTGCGGTAAGATCACTCGCTACCCTTTGTGATGATCCTACCTATTTTAAACCATTCTAAGCTCCGAATTTGCAACATCCTAGCTTCTAAACTATACCTACTGTAATAATTGATTCCCAAACTAGAAGTGACAACCCTATTCAGCTAGCTAAGAATTGTATGAATTTTCGCATTGTTGCAAATATACGTACGAAATATCGCATTCCTAATTGAATTAATTAACGAATTTTGGCCTTTCGTGATCGCCTCGATTTATCTATTAACTATTTTCATAGATTTGGACCCAGTACGTTGTGTTTTGACGATAATTTTACCTACGTTGTGTATTTTTAGAACGCAAAATAAGTCACCTGAAATATACATTTCAATAATCAAAAAGAACAACAAAATCACAAAATCAATAAAACAATTTAAACATGAATTTTAATACATATTAACTCTGAGATCAACTTTGACGCCAGATCACTTACCTTGAGATACTGTAAAATAACATAATAAAAATAGTGCATAATAAAACATAACGAAATATAACATAACAATCATCATAACATAAAATTCAAATAATATTATTCTATATCATTACGAGAATGTTGTATGGTAACTGGTTGCCGATCTATGTCCCTACATAAGATAACCATTTCATAGTTTCTATAGCCGATGTATGTACATATGTTCTACAACATACCTACTAATTCGTTGCGTCGTAAAGGACAGTGGCGCACCCAAAAACATAACTTTATTACTTTTGAATATTAATTAAATTTCAACACGATTGCTATGACATCATTTTCAGAGACTAACTACCATGTTAGTGCATGGAAAGCATGCTGTGTCCATGCTAAAGGAGCGCCGCCTCCGCTCCCTCACGTCTCAAACTGTCCCATGCCGCATTTTGAGCCCGAGTGCACAACACTACTCCCGGATATATAAAATAATATATATTATATAACCTCATTAGAACGTGCAATTATGCAACAACAAACATATAATAATATTAGTCCTAAAGATTCCTGATCATTGAGCTTCAGCCAAAGGGCGCAGATAACCCCTTCAAGCTATACTCTAGCAGAAATTCGAGGAATGGAGCTGTACCTGCTTCAGTCGGAGAACATTTGAAATAAATACTTTTTCATTGGTTAAGTTGATTTATACGCAGAGAAAGCACCACCAATCTCCACGCACATCCAACCATGTTAATGATTGCAAGGTGTGTTCTTACAGAACAGATAAGATAGACTACTAATATAGTTAGCAATATCACGAACAGTGATTTACCAACCAGTTAATAATAATTAAAGTTAATTAAACATAATATCCATTTACAAATGCCCAAAGACCTTATAATGGATTGTGGGTCCTCCAGCATATAGGGAAAGGAGAGAATTTTGTTAGTTGAACTATGTACTTATATTTCCAAACCTTGATTTAAATAATTATCATGCATAATAATATACTACAATATCATATATTTTGTTAAGAAAGGAATACCGTCTCATCCAAATCGTTTGGGGCCTAACAAACGACTGGACAAAACTACATTCCCTAGAAGGAAAAGGGTTTATGTAGGGATTTTTGGATAAATGGTATTAATATAAATATATTAATATAATAATACATAAACAATACGATATAACCATGCCTTGCAAAAAATGTTAATTAATACATTCTAGAATGTCACAGCAAGATAAGTAGAAAAATCCAGTAAATTTATAGAAGACAAATGACATCGATGATAAAATATGTAATTAAATAAATAAATAATATCCTGCTCTACATTAAACTCCTCTCCAAACTGCTTAATCCTTCGTAATGGTAAAATAAATCAAATAAAAATATAATATTAGCTAGATCTGTGCGCCACTGCTATCGGTCTGGTTCTAGGTGTGTCGTACCCCGCTATATAAAATCGGTAACAAGTACATACATACATACAATAATATATAACACATAATTCCTTTGTTTCCAAAATCTGTAAAATAATAAATCCTTGAGTACAAATATTGCCTTGTAGACAACAGACATCCTGAGAGTATCCTAGCACCTAGATATACATAATAAATTAATAATATTAAAAGAAAATCTTATCTTAGACAGCTGGCAGCATCACGGATTTTAAATGCTAATTAAAAGTAATTTAGGATGATCTTTATATATTCCCAATTGTGGAAATATCACTAAAATATAATGTTTTAATAACTACGAAGGTGGGTAAATAAAAATATTAAAAGATGTCGAATTCAAACACAGATATTAATATGATTCAGTCCCACCTCCCTCTGGATTCAAAACTAAACTGCCCAGAGTAATAGGTACTCTATCTTCAGACCCTGAAAATGTCGACCCAAAGCAACAAAAAAAAACTACATCCATCTCTTCCTGACACACACCGAAATATACCTGTCTCTGTCTCCTACATAGATAGTTGTGTTCAACAACCACTTGAGATTGCACTCTCTCATTCCCAAATTAATTACCTACTACAAATATTCCATCTAGGTATATGAAAATAATATTTACAATCTTGTATATATTCATATCATCACACCTTCTTGTCGAATATGCCGCGATAATGATAAAAACAAAGTACAATCAAATCTTATCTATATATTCGTATAAGACAATTCAATAACATCTACAATTAAGCGGTGAGGCATGCCACTCATCATAAATTGCCTTCGCCTTGCCATCCACCTCGCCCTCTGTATGTTAATTGTGTACTTTTATTTGTTTTAAATGTATTTTTGTGTAAATTTGTGCTTGCAATCAATGTACAGTAAAGAATAAATAAATAAAATAAAAGTCATATATTTTATTATTGGCATGGAGAGAACAATCTGCATGTTTATTACATGCAGTAATAAGTCCGTTGATTTCCCACTCATGGGGTGTGCTAAGATGGTATGGTAATAGAAGTAGTAATACAAAATTATATTTTTTGACAGATGGTTTCTTACGCTACTCTCTGAAAGGTACCGGGTTCAAAAGCTTGTTCCTATTATAATACTCATATTATAGGTAATATAAAGTTTTCAATGGGAGGTGCTTTTTTTAGCTGATAAAAAAAATATTGATTTTCAGATAACACAAGTACCTACCCAATACGTTTTGGTAACAATAGTTTTTATTATTATTATAAAAAATATTGTCAAAACCTAAAGTGAGTATCTACTGAACTGATCCAAACAATAAGGTTATAATGATGATGATGATTCTGGATGATTTTATTTTGACGCCGTTTAACAGAATCTAGACCGTCTCAAGGGCGCCGTTGAAGAGTTCAGTTTTCAATTTGCTTCTGAAGCTGGTGAAAGTCTGACTATCTCTCTATGGCACCGGTAGGCGATTCCACGTAACCGGACCAACAACACCAAAAGCCCTCTCATAGAAGTTAGACTTACCGGCTCTATTGGGCTCAGTAATCTTTTCTCAGCCAGTTCCGAAGAGCGCAGAGATCTTCAAGTGGTCAAGTATAATATTGTGAATAATCTTAAGCCGTGGAATCTCTGGTTTGCCACATTTTTCCATTAGTTTCCGAATGTTCAGTAAAAGTAAGATGTTCGATATGAATGGTATGAATGAATGCATGAATGAAAAGATCTTTAACGACATTATGGTATTTTTACAATAGAGGTAGCAAGTATAATAAATTCATATAAAGAAACTATATGTCGTTTTCCTAGTACTTACCAGTTTTTATTTTTGATAAATCAACTATATCTACTATATACCAATTGAGTTTGTCGGTAGCTTGGAGATAAAGTTTTGGTCTCGTGCACTTGAGGTTCGCGGTTCGATACCAGGAGCCGGCAAACTCCCCTTTCACGACACAAGCTTTTAGTAGCTTACTGTGAAAGGTGTATAAGGACCCCTTGTTTACGAGGCCGAGACTACCTCCAGGCTACCGACGAACTTTTAATATTGAAAAACATACAGCGGCTCCCACAAGTTGGGTAGCTAGTAGATCAGCCGTAACTATTAAAACAAACAAGCTGTAGGTACTCTCTGTGCAAACAAAACATTGAGACATTTAGAATTGATGGCATACTACTACATACACAACTTAATTTTAGATATAAAATGTTTTTGTGTTCTCGTACACCTGCCTTTTACAGAACACTCTAAAACTTATGAAAAGAATTGGTAAACTAATTCTCTCCACAAAAAAAATTTAACCAGGAATAATAATTTTAGCCCGACATAACTAAACTTGGAACAAAGTTAATCTCAGTTAGAGCGTGAGGCGTCACTTAACCAGTCACTAAAGCTGGAATATCAATTATATCGTGACAGTGAGAACGTGACTAATTTTTTATCGTGCTTAAAGTTTTGGCACTTTATGCTTAATGTGTGTAGGTGGAGTATTTTTGTTTAATTAAACAGGTAAAACGTATTTACTTTTGATAAAAAGTTGATTTGAAGGGGGACTTTTATTTCAGTTACTAAACCTTATCAAATTTATCAGCAAATCAAAATACAGGGTGATTATTTTAAAAAAAGGGGTCACAAATTTTATAAATGTGTGTATTTACCTATATATTTTTTAAACATGTTGATAAGGAAAATATATAGTTTCAAATTGACATTTAAACAAAAATGTACTTTTAAAAACTATATTTAAAATGTATATTCATATTTATTTGCTTTTAAATCATCATAATAAGTCTGTAATGTCAAATAATATGTTACTTATATTTATTTCTTTGCCTAATCTCTGTAAATTATTTTATGTCTGATACCAACAATCTTATTTAATTATTTTATTCACATCAACACATAAAAATGTTAACAAAATAAAATATGGAACAATTCTACTGCAAAACTATCCAACCCCTAATTTGTTATTGATGTAAATTTTTCAACAACACAAACATACAAACAATCTAAAAAATATTTGTGGTTAAATGGAAGAAATCACTTGATTGTGATAATCTCGCCACGACATATCATCCTAGAATTGTAAATTTTATTTTGTTTTATGTGGTTATTTAAATTTTGTATCGCTTTGTTTAAACTGTTTTATAATGATGACGTGAAAAAGAATAAATAAATAAAAAAATATTTGAAAATATTGGAAGATTTTGCAGAATCTATGAAGATTATCAATAATCTTAACAATAATTGTAATGTATTCGTGTTAACACCGTGAAAAATTAATAACAAGAAACACTGTTTGATTTTCACTTTAATTTTTTATTGCCTCGAACGTTTTCGTCTACACTGATAGATTTTTTCAAGAGAATCAGTGTAGACGAAAACGTTCGAGGCAATAAAAATTTATAGTGAAAATCAAGCAAGATTTTTTAAATTAAATTAATTTAAAAATTAATAATCTTATTGATACGAGGACCTATCTACTTATTTTTTAATGACACATTTTACATTTTAAATTCAGCTGATGAGGGTTTCGCTTACCATTCTAAATGTCACGCGATAGCTGAAATACACTCTCCAGAAAAAAGCATGCTGTACATGCATTTTTTTTATTTGAACATTCATTTTTTTATCAAAATAAATGATAATACTTACCTCTTTTTATTTTATCAGATAATCAATTATTTTTCCCCATTTATCATAAAACTAGATATATCTACATTTTAATTATACATTAAACAGATAAATATATTATATACCACTTCTACTAAACTCAGTGATAAGAATTTTTCCAACCAAATTTAGTTATTTATTATTTTATTTTTTATAATATATTTGCATCTCTCAACATTTGAAGTAGCCAATTGCATGTAAGAGTATGACATAACACGTTTAAATATTTTAACAGGTGGAGATAGTTCAAAACTAAGATATGTACCTATCTTGTATATTGGGTTGGTACTGACAAGACGATACACATATAATTTTTTTTTTGTTCATTTATGGCATAGCAACATATAATATATTATACAATGCACCAAACATATCGTCCCTCTTCTGACTAACTGTCGTATCTGACATTTTTGGCGAAAACGAGTTATGATCACCAATGTGTATTTATATGTGCCCTGCATGTTCTCACTGAAGATCACACCTGTAACTGTTACCGTTATCCTGGAATAGCTTTCTGATTTGTTGTCATATTTACGAATTATTCTAAATAAAATGTGTTGCATCTATAAATTCCCGAAAATTTCATCACAAAAATAATTCAGAGATACCTATATAAAAATAGGTACAAATAAAATGATGTACTATATTTACATACACTGTATGATATAACTAGGAGAGACGAAAATATGCACGGCAAAACACTAAAAACGCTCTCCTGAACAATTTACATATTACCAGATACGACTGTTAGTCAGAAGAGGGACAATTTATATACATGTAACACCCAGACCCAGGATATTGAAAAAAGACCCACCTCACAACCAGATATCTCAGGAGCCGTAGACTCCTATTTATCAGCTCATTCAAAATTTTCATTCGTTCAACATTCAAAATTGTTCTAAAACATTTTCAATTGTCCACGAGGATGAGTTATGAGAATATAATTCTCCATGTCCATGAGGATGAGGTCCAGGAATAGGAATTGGCCATGACGTTGGGTTATTAGACAGGCTTGAAGGGCTGGTCGGCCAAAATCGCCGTCGTGGGAATCTATCATATTGCTATCATGACCCAGAAGATTGAAAAGACCCACCGTCCACCCGTAGAAGTCTGGGAACTTCAATTTATCCGAAATTCTACACATAACAAACCTTGTCCAAACTGAAGGTGCCAACACCCAGAAAACTATTAAAAAAGTCATTATTTGTTTTGCATGGCCGGGAATCGAACCCAGAACCTCGTGACCCAAAGGTAAGAGCATTACTTTTGCATGCGTCACACCGGCTACAACAAACATATTACTTTTGCTATCCGTGCCAATATTAAAAAGGGAACTAATTATTTGTTCGGCTATGAATCCATTCGTTCGGCAAGAAAAAATCAGCATTTAAGTCATTTGCACAGCAAACAATGTTTTCATCGACAATAAATAAAAAATAAGCGCAACACTTGTTTCACAAACAAACTTGGTTATATCGGCAAATTAACAAATTTTAACGGCTTAATAAATACTCGCACAACAAAATAATTAATTGACCAGCAGAATTGTTATTTGAGCAGCAGAATTATTATTTGACCGGCAGAAAATATTAGATAAACAATATTTTTCACACACCGATTTACCTTCGGATCCACATGAAGTTTTTGTGATTTCTTAACAAATTAATGATGACTACGAAAATAATGGCAGTTTCCGCTTTGCTATATTAACGAAATATCTAACTGAAATGTCGAAAAACGCTAGTGTCGTTCATTCAGATGCTACATATAAAATCACATACAAATATTAATTATTATTTGAACAAGATTAAAAATTTAGCTTTCACAAGTTTAATTAAAATTAGCTCAAGGTTTGCTGGTCATTTATTTATTTTGCTGGACAAATAATCATTATGCCGGTCAAATAATAATTTTGCCGGTCGATTAAATTTAGAGTTTTACAATATCATATTATTTGCAATAGAAATATAATATTCTCGCTGGGCATAAGTCAACATGATATATTAATTGTCGGCAGAATACATTTTTCTGCTGAGTATAAAATCAATATTATGCTGATCGTTTAAATGATAGCCTATTAAAAATAAAACATTTAGAATCCCTTTATTCGTGAGAGGAAAATTAAGGGTGAATACTAATGATGATAATGATGAACGAGGACAAAACTATTTCTTTTAGAGGGCGGAGCGACAAATGAATAATACGGAGAAACAAAAACAAAGCAGAAAAGAAAAAGAAAAAATAAAATATTTTTAATTAATATTGGTGACGTGTGGAAGGAAACAAAGATATAGAGAAAGAGAGAGAGAGATAGATATATATGTATGAAAAGGATAAAAATAATATTAATAATTAGTATGAGGCCGAAGTGGGATTCAAATCTCACATCGAATTTCGGTTTCTATAATACTTTCGGCCAATTTATATCGAAATTTTTCTCGACCTGTTTAAATTTTTTTTATTATTGTTTAACCGGATTTGGGTGCAGATGACAAATTCAATCAGACATTTCGATTGCAGAACTACGTTTACACAACGTAACATTGTGTAAAATCTAATCGGAATGGTTTGCATCAAATGTTTCTCGATTGGTGGATTATACCTTATACCGTATGACAGTGAGAATGACGGAATTGGTGAACGTCATCCATGGACACCGAAAATTATCACTTAAACCAGCCTAGAGCCGAGTCGTAAGCATTGAGACGCCTTTCTCACTTCTTTCGATTAGATTTTGCACAATGTTAAATTTTTTAAACATGGTTTTCCATTCGACATGTCTGATTGGTTTTGTCATCTTAACCTGTTTCTTTACACTCCTAGACAAAGGCATCCGTTTTTGCCCCAAACCTAGTTTAATATAATATTATACTACTACAACTACTATACCATCACGACATATCCCACAAGTAGGGTAGCCAGCGAAGCAACTGTATCCAAAAGAACATGCAAGCTGCCCTCTCTGTCCTGTAAAAGACGAAATCTTAAATTCAGCAGTGATGAGGCTCGACACGCATCCAGAAGATCTTAATATATGTTGGCACGAAGAGGACAGCGTGCATGTATATTATTACAAGAAACCCGTCTCTTGAGTGGAAAAAAACATTGCGTGGCAAAGTATAAAAAATACATAAATAAAATTGACAATGATTGACAATGTCCTGTTCTATGAGACGAAAGACGTCTAACTCAACAAAAAACATAATTATAGTGGAAAACCGTAAATGCTAAGAATATCCTGTACCGATATGATAACAAACATTGATGTTTTTCGTAGAGCCAATATAAATAGAGAATAATTGTTCACCACTATTAAGCTCCGTTAAATATCATATTTTGGCCATGTAATGAGAGGTAACAAGTACACTATACTCCAGCTCGTCATGAAGGGAAAGATCGAGGGCCGCAGAGGGGTTGGCAGAAGACAACTCTCCTGGCTTCGAAACATTCGACAGTGGACCGGTGTCAGAACCGTGTAGGAGCTGTTTCGCGCCGCCCAGGACAGGGAAGCTTTCTCTCAAATGGTCGTCAACGTCGGGGGGACCTGGCAAGACACACGAAGAAGAAGAAGAAGAAGATAGTGGAAAAAACATTTGTTTTTTTTTAGTTTCAATATGCAATTCTATTAACTAAACACCGACGCAGTGAATATATTATGACCGGATTTTATCAAATCCGAATCCGTATTTTCGGTAAATAATGGAAGTAATAAACATATTACATTAATGAGAACATTTTCATCATCACATATACGTACAAAAAATAATTATTATATCTGATGTGGAGGTAGGGGGTGGTAGGGTAGTTTTCAGGGAGTAGTTTTCTGTAAAGGAGTGTACAAATACATGTCAGGGATGAAAATATACTTATTAAAATATTTTTCTATTTTTTTTTATTTTTATGGATAATACAGTAACTGTAAATAAATAAATAGGTAGGTATTTATAAATAAATTAGAAAAATAGTTTAATAAGTATATTTTCATCCCTGAAATGTATTTGTACCTACACTCCTTTACAGAAAAATACTCCCTGAAAACTACCCTACAACCAGTTGTAACAATAAATTTAATAATATAACAATGAGCAAAATCCAATCGAGATTCCTTCCTTGCCAACTAATAAACAAAAGTATGAGGTACTTTATTTAGCAAAATGATGAAAAAATATTGATTATAAATAACATAACATACATAGACAATTCACACAGATCGAGCTAGTCCCAAACTAAGATGAATCTTGTATTATGGGTACTAACGCGACGATTCACACATATTATACAATGCACTACACACAATACATACATACATGTAACACCCAGACCCAGAACAATTTGAAAAAGGTTATTCTTCACTTTGCCCTGGCCGGGAATCGAGCCCAGGACCTCGTGAATCAAAGGCAGGAGCGTTACCTCCGCGCCGCACCGGCTGACTAATAAAACACATCTTTAGAGCAGGGATGTTGCGGATGTCGATTTTTACACATCCGCGGATGTGAATGCGGATGCGGATTGTTGAAGGCTCACATCCGAATGTTCAAGGTGTTATAGAAAAAAAGTAGGAACAATCTTAGTTGATAGGCCCCACTGTCAAATATGTGACGAAATTGTTGCTACAATAATATTATGGATTTTTTGGCGAAATTTTTTTTTTCTTTTTTGTTATTGGCAAAAAAAAATAAAACCGGCAAAAATAAAAACGCGTCGGATCTTATCACCAATATTTTCGTTCCCATTGTTTAATGACAAGTGCGAACGGCACGCGCCATTCGCGGCCCCGTCCCATTTCTTTCTTGTCGCAAATTGTCTTACATCCGCATCCGCATGAACATCCGCATCGATTATTGCGGATGCGGATGCGGATGCAGATGTCCAAATACATGCGGAAGCTCCGGATGGATGCGGATTCAAATATTCGCAACATCCCTGCTTTAGAGTACTTGTGACTTTATTTGTCGCAAGACGGCTTTCAAGAGCATTCGCTCTCATCATCAGGCTGGCTTTACGCTTGTCAAAGTGGAAATACTAAAGAAGTGTTTTATTTATAATTAAATTAACATGAACTTCCAGCAAGAACCGTCGGTCGAAAATATCAACTGTATGTAAAAAAATATATATCTTTCATTACATGCAAAAGTTGGTCCGCTGGCTACCTCACATTTAGAAAACATAATAATAAACACTTTATTGTCAAAATATACAAATATTTTACAAAAGGCGTACATATTGCCTTGAGGCAATGTCTTCCAGTAAACCTACTACAATGTTTGAGAACTGTTTTACTATAAAGTGAGTTTAGATCAAAAGATAAACAGAAAATGAAATATATTATTATTATATTAGTTATGTATGTTTTGTAGAGCACATGAGGGTAATATAGGGATCTTCACTGGTTTGCTTATTGCTAAATATGTTATAGACCATTGTATTTTTTGTATCAACTGTATGTATCCTGTAAAATTGAAATAAATAAATAAATATAATATAAAACAAGAATACCTATATAAATATAAAGAAAAATAAAATAAAAACATCGTGATGGTGTAGATAGAAAGAGAGATTTTAGCTTATGAATTTTTACATGCAATAGTAAGACCGCTGGTAAGGTCATATTTTGGAAATATCGTATTATGGTGAAGATAGAAAGAGATTTTTAATTATGAATTTCTTAACAATTTTATTTCACAGGGAAAACGTCCTGTTTCCATCAGCTGCCGACTTACTCCGCATTCAGAACACAAGTATAATATTGCTTACTGAGAGAAAATAAGGATTGTATTTTGGTTTATATCAAACAACAAGTTCGTCGGTAGGCCGGGGGTAGAGTCTCGGCCTCCGGAACAAGGGGTCCGTGGTTCGATCCCAGGTGCCGGCAAACTCCCCTTTCACGGCACAAGCTTTGAGCTTAGTGTGAAAGGTGTATAAGGTTGTATTTGGGTTTATAACAAAACCCAGATATATCTTTTTAAAAAAATGTTTCATTTAAAAAAAAATATAAATTGGCATCCCTTGAAGGATAGATATAGAGTATTTAGCAATAGTATATATTATTATAACACAATATATGTAATATATTGCTGTATATGTATGTACGATGCGTGCGTGGGGTTTCATAAGCGAAGATGGAGGGGGGGGGGTCATCATAGGAGAAAGCAATATGAAGAAATTTTGTCTAAATATTTGTTTTGTAGATATAGTGTTGTATATTATGTGTATATTCTTTCTTTGATTATTATTATTATATGTTAAGAAATATCACGGTGTGAATGATCGTCAAGAATGACGGGTGGAATATTTTAATTTCTTCAACCGTAGAACAAAACTAGCCGAGTCCGTGTTTTCTTAAAATAAGGCACAAAATTGTTAATATGAAAATTATCTCTACCTTTTAAATTAATAAGTTATCTCTATTTTCAACCTAAAAGAATTGACTACCTTTCTAAATTAATTATCTGTTTGTTATGTTCAATATTTTATAATTATATTTATATTTTAATAATTTAAAATTGAGTTTCCTAATGGTGATAAATTGTTATTGCTTCTGTCTTATATTATTTGGTTTTAACAAGTTTTATTGAATGGTTTTTTGTATTATATGTATCACGTGCTGCGTGGAGAGAAATATCGTCTCCTCTGCCTTATATTGGAGGGCTAGATAGAGGGAAGACGGGGAGTTGGCAGAAAACAGATGTCCTGGCTGCGCAACATTAGAGAGTGGACCGGAATCCGGCCAGTGGATGACCTGTTCAGAGCAGCACAGGACAGGGAGGTTTTCGCCGGAGTGATCGCCAACGTTGGGGGGACATGGTCAAGGTCATGTATTTCTTGTATATTCTCTACATGTTAAAGGCATAGATTATTATTTACTCGTATAATACCTGAGTGGAGTACTCATATGTATTTTCATTGTAATAAAAAAAAAAAAAAAAAATTCGGCACTTTTGACAGAACGGTTGGCGAAAAGAAGTGTGGTAAATCGCTAAAAACGTTAATAAGAACATCAAAAAATGTCCAATTACGTTTATATAAATGTAAAAATTATATATTTTTTAAAAAATGCGAGAAATAGTCCATAAAATGTAGGAAACACCACACGCTTTCTCCAACCGTTCTGTCAAAAACTCATAGATTTTTTGCCTCACTTTTGTTAACGAGTCAGGGTTCTAGGTTTTGTATGGAATTCTGTGGTAAAAGGCTACATGCAGAGGTAAAAATGGACCTACATATTATATCAACTCTTTCTCTTTTCTCGTCATTACATTTTCAGCCAGATTCTTGTTGTACAAATTGTGTGTTAAATGTGTGAAATATTATTACATATTTCAAATAAATGTGTTTTAATTCAAAACAAGAGGTCAAACAGCTGCATCTGAACACCTATTCTTGTATGAATTTGCTTTTTTATGTCTGTTTTATAAAATTCAACATGCAATAAAAGGCTCGCGCCGTATATTGTTATAAATAAAATAAAATTAAAATTACATGAATAGGTACTGTAGCTAACTTCACGCGTTAGAGAAACCATAACCGAGTGTTTATATAAACAGAATATTATAAAGGCGAATAAGTAGAAAAATATTATGGAAGGGGAGATCGGGGCAAGTGAGAGCGAGGGTAGTATTAGTTCTTAGTCAATGTATTATAGTACGTATAGTACCTATGTATGTCCGTGAGATCTCTAAGAAAATAAAATAATTTTTCTCATTAGGATCGAGCGTCACGAAGAATTCATCCCAAAAACCACCACTCCTCCCCTCTCCCCCTCAGTTACTCATTTCAGCTTCATTTTCTTCTTCTACGTCTTCTTCTTCTTCTTCTCGATGTGTTTTCTACTATTACTACAATACTATGTATACTTCTTCACATCTCTCATTTCGAAGCGACTGTAGTGATGTGTATAACTATTATTATTATTTTTAACAATCGATGTTTTTAATTAAATTGTGATGTTTACGTGTCTCATCTTTTTTATTAAAATTTCGATGTTTTTTAAGGATCATAGTATGTCTGACAATAAAATTAAAAAAATATGTGGATTTAAAAAATTGTGGCGTGAAGCACCCAACAAAGAATTGGCCACCTACTCTTTTTCGTAAGTTTTCGGGAAAGAATTATATTATTCGGGAAATATTTCACAGAAACATTATTATCCGTAATAGAAAAATATTGAATAGATAAAGCTACGTTTTAATATTATGAAAAAAAATAACATCTTTTGAACACTGAAAATGCAATCGATACAAATTCAGAATATTACTCAACAGACCACGACCAGCAGATTATGCAACCATTCTCTAGTAGAAAACAGGAAAGGAGTACCTATGCTTACGTATTGACTAAGACTGGCTCAAGTGCACTTTACTTATGGCACGTTTACCAATACTACATACTCTTGTTTCAAATCTATATGTTTGACATCTGTAGAGCATATATTTATGTCAACTAACAGCAATCGTCTGAATGATAGTTTTCAAATGTATTGAGAATTTATCGTTGATTGTCAACCTAGACACAAGATGGCGCGATAGAACAATATTGTTCCTCGTTTCACAGCATCGCTTTGACAAGTGGTTTGTAAATGTAGTTAAAGTTTAAAAGTAGTTTTCGGATTTTAGTAGATTTTTCATTCCTAATATCTTCACTCACGCAATTTTTATTTAAATGATAAACATTCTTTAATAATTTATCGTTTTCTTTCTTACAACACAATTAATTAATTAGTCGATTGTATCTATTTTTAACATTTCGCATCACTATTTGAAACAGCGCAACAAAACTATCCCTACACTACCGCCACCCTAACGCAAAACTTACCCCACATTTGTCTCTCACACCACCCTCCTCCTGACCCTCCCACCCCTCACAACAAGAACAATTTCCTTTAAGAAATACTCCCACTTTTTTCCCGAATAATATAATTCTCTACTGGCACCCACACACACACACATTCACACATGTGAAATATAATATAATAACTAATGAAACTTGGCCGATTTTTCGGTTTTAATTTAGATGAAAGTTTGTTGTAAAATTCGGTGAACAAGATAAAAAAAAATTAATATTAATTAATAAATTAAAAATTAACATTCGGTTACATAAAGTTATCATTTCCATTTATTCCCTTTTTAATGTATTTATTGTTTTGTAAGAAATTCGGTTTTTATAAAACCGAATAAATTCTGTCCGAATAAATTACCAATTTATCATCAGGTTATGCAATATTAATAAATAATGTAATGTAGAATCATTTTTAACTTTTACTCATAGAAATAAATGAAATAATTTCTTCCAGTTCTCAATGTTATATGAAATGCATTCAGTGATTACCTCATTTGCGACATGTGTTGTAAAATGTTGAAATAGTTTTAAAACTAGGGAGATACATAGTCAAAAATAGCAACCGATACAAGTATTTATTCGTGAATATAGTTTCAATATTAAGACCAAAAGTTCAAAAAGAAAAGACACGAACTGTTCAAGCAGCACAACCAAAAAAGGCAACTTTGTAAAAAATCACATCAACTTTTGACATACTTTAAAATTTCGTTGTCCTTAATTTCGGTCATAATCAACTAAATCAAAATTCGGCCTGTCTTTACAACTAATAATAAAAATAATAATAATCAACCGGCCATGATCTATAACACACATACACACGCACAAACACACACCCTCTCTCTCATTTTGGAATCAACTTCCTCGTCCCTCCCACCACCTTACAATTACCACCTTCCAAATACCACCCTGCCTTCTTCTAGTAAGATCTCCCCGCCCGATTTTTCTGCCCACACCTTGAAAAAATTAATAACAATAATAAATCTGAAGTCTCTGAGATCGAAACAAAATGAAAATACGACGTATTGCACACATTTACCCCAACGTACCTTTTTTCTATGAGCAATTTAATTTGTATTGATTTTCTATTAGACAATACTCTAATGATTGGTATATTTCTTTTTCAAGATTTAAAATTTTCTTCCTTCTTAGAGCAGTTGCCAATGACACGTAAGGAAAAAAGCTTCAGTCATAAATTTAAAAAAGTTTGAACCTTTTGGCGCTAGAGTTTAGAAGATGTTTCATATTTTTCAAAAATGCTTTCAGAATAGGCTTTTTCAATAAATAAGGGCATATAATTTTACCAACCAAACAAAAAAAATTCTAAGTGTTTGAAAAAAGGAAAAAAGGTATATATGTATTTATGTATTCCACTGTGACTTCATTATATTTGTAAGCTGACTTTCACGAGCTTCCACTACCATCGTCAGACAAATGCAGAGATCAACTACTTACAATACCATCACAGCATATCCCACAAGAGGGGTAGCCGAGAGATCAGTCACATGTAACAAACATGCAAGATGTGCTCTCTGTACTTACAAAAATTTAGACTTTCAGGGTGCCTCATTGCGAATTTTAGATGTTAATAGTCTTATACGTAAGGTTTTACAAACCATTGTCTTTTACAGGACGCTCCAAAACTTACAGAAAAATGTAGAGAGACTATTTTTTTACTCGTAACACTGCAAGATGATTATACATATTTTAAATATGTTTTAATATTCTACTAAACTTTAAAGCGGTTACATACAATAGATTGTATGAATGTAGAAGAAGTACAGCTTCTAACCTACTTCACATTGACAACAGGCATATCGATGAGACTATCTATGATAGCATATAATATTAAGGTTTATTATAAACTCAGATTTACTTTTTTAGATATTGTGTAAAAAATCATATTTTTACATGTTGAATTCAACAATGAAATACCCCACTGATTCTCAAATGAGATTTAACATAACGTACAATATTTATACAATACTTATAAAAGGTGTATTGATGATCCTATAACTTTTTTGATTTTACATATTGAAACATGAAAATTGTTCATTTTTCTTTAATGCAGAAGTTACACATCTATACTATCACAACATATCCCACACAAAGGGTAGCCAGCGCATCAGCTGCATGAAATAAATATGAAAGTTGTCCTCTCCGTGTCAATAAAAAGTAAGAAATTCAGGATGGTCTAGAAGTTACAAATTGCCTCTACACAAATCATATGCGAAAACTGGGAATCGAACCCAAACCATCGAGTATGTAGCTTATTTTAAGGCTGTTAAAGCAAGCATTGCATTTAGCCAATTTGTTCATCTAAATAAAGTAGATGTTTCAATACAATATCCTTATATTCCTCCAAGTAACAATAAGGTTGAAAAATAAATATTTTATTAAAATATGATTTGACAACAAATTATTCGTTAAAAATGATCCATAGTTTTGTTCAATACTTCTTCCAAATAACCCTATCCGTCATCATACTTGCTTAATCACTTAAAATTATAAAAGAAAAAACGCGTCGCGGAAAGATTGTAAGCAAAGGAAGAAAAGAAATAAAAACACGCTGATGAACTAAGAATAATAATAATAAAATAAGAAAAAAATGAAAAAGAAAGAAAATATTCGGTAGTGGTATTCTTTTCTCTTTTCAACCCCCCGGCCGTCGCTTCCTGCTTCCCAAACCCCTCCCAAAATCAATGAAATGTTGCTGCTACAGTTAAGAAAAATTCATTATAAATATTATTTGTACTACGGCTCCGTCTTAAGAAGCGAAAAAATATACCAAGTGTGAGTTGTGTTTCTGTGTTCATGTGGGGGTTTTCGGGTGGTTTTGGTGGGTGTGTGAGTAGATAGAATCATTCCCCTTCTCTTCCCTCTTCTAATTCCGCACTACTTCCACAACTACTACTAATACAACTAACTACTAAAACTGAATCTTGACAAGTGTAAGATGCTCACACGTTGGGCGCCAATTAACAATATATAGTTTATCCACGTTGGGCGCCATATTAAAATAGAAAGCTAAAATAAAATATTGCTTTACTTCTCACGTTGAAATATATCGTAACTCAATATGCACATGACTATAATTTCTGAACTTTACAAACTAATATTTCAAAGTCGATTCATTGAAATTATAAATTATTCATTGAAGTACATACGTATTAAAAAAGTTATTTATAATTTTTATGATTCTTTTATTCTTTTGAAGTTTTTTTGAACTTTTTTAATATTCTGTTTGGGTGTTTATTAAATTGATTTCACAAGTATTCTGTAAAAGGCAAAATTACCTGTACACTGCTGAATTTAAAATACAAAATTATAAATTAAAAAAAAATATATATTCAGTAGAAACAAATTATACTCGTACTGCCACCTGTCCCGAATGTCTTATTTTTATGTCACTTAGAGTACTATCTATACCTTCATTAAACACAGCAATAAGTTCATTGGTTACACCACTTATGGGATATGTCGTGATAGTATACAAAAAAGACGAAAAGACCCTATAGATTTTCTATACGTTTAATTTTTAAAATATTTGGTAATAGTTATGTATTATGTACTAAATCACATGAATTACTTAGATACGTTTAACATTAAATAGTTTGGTATGCCATCCATTTTGAATATCTTTTTTACTGCACATATTTTATTTTCATTACATGCAGGCTGGCTACTCTAATTGTAGCACATCTGTTGATGGTACAGATCGGGGATGTTGCGGATGTCGATATTTACACATCCGCGGATGTGAATGCAGATGCGGATTTTCGAAGGCTCACATCGGCATCCGCGGATGCGAATGCGGATGTTCAAGATGTTATAGATAAAAAGTAGGAACTATCTTAGTTGGTAGGCCCCACTGTCAAATATGTGACGAAATTGTTGCTACAGTAATATTATAATTTTTTTGTCGAAATATTTTTTTTCTTTTTTTGTTATTTGCAAAAAAATAAATAAAACGGGTAAAAATAAAAACGCGTCGGATCTTGTCACCAATTTTTTCGTTCCCATTGGTAAATGTCAAGTGCGAACGGCACGCGTTTTTTCTTGTCGCAACTTGTCTTACATCCGCATCCGCATGAACATCCGCATCGATTTTTGCGGATGCGGATGCGGATGCAGATGTCCAAATACATGCGGAAGGATGCGATAATTCGCAACATCCCTGGTACAGATAACTCGAATTACCATGCAAAATAATTAATTTAGTTCATTCATTCACACTATCACGATATTTCCCCCAAAAGGTGTAACAAATGGACTAACTCGTCCTTTTTGTAGAGATAAAAGTTAAGGACAAACAAGATGGGTGACGTGCCTCATCACTGAATCAAAGATATAAATGTCTTATAAGACGGAATGTTTTTCGAATATTAAACTTCTTTCAAGACACTTTAAAACTTACACAAAAGAGTGGGAAAATTATTAATTGGCAGAGGCTCCACGGAAACATCAAAATAAGTAGTTTCATTTATAACCGTTTTCTTAAAAATTTTGTCAGTATCTAACACTACTCATTTCGACCACGCTCTCTCCCTTTCAGAACCCCTCCTTCCCAAATGTTGACCTCTCCCCCCTTTAATCTTACACACTAGCCCCCCTTCCCGCCTGTGTCAGCCTACCTCCATCGCCCACCGCACACTCCATGGATTATTTAATTTCATTTATTTTGTTTTATGTGTTTCTTATACTATTTAATAATTTCATATTTTTATATTGTAACTTATTACATATTTTATTGGGAAAATGAAAAAAATATCTAATTTAATTCTGTGGATGATAATTAACTGTGTTTGTATATAAATAGAATAAACTAATGAACATTCAGCAACGACGCGTGTCAACCATTCTGAATAAATTGAATATCTACGATTTGGAAGCGTCATTGTAACATCTAAGCTATACTATACCATCACGCCGTATCCCAAGTGTGGTAGACAGAGAGAACAGAACGCTGTATACATACTTAAAAGCCTTAATCGCGATGTTCTAGTTCTACGAACATCTGCCTTTTACAAGACCCTCGAAAACTAACAGAAAAGAGTGGAAGACCTATTCTTTGCCGAAAATTCCACAAAACTGTTTAAAGCAAGGGTGGCCAACCCGCGGCCCGCGGGCCACATGTGGCCCGTTGGGTGTCTCCGTGCGGCCCGCGAAGCATATGCACACTTTTTTTAAAATAAAATAATAGTCTGTACAAATATCCGTTACTTTTTTGAAAGAGGTATTTCGAGAAAATATTCTTAAAGAAAACCGAGGAGTTTTGTAACATTTCAAATTCCTATACAATTTTGAAAATTTGGTGACGGGGGGGGTAGAAATTTTAAGGTGAAGTAAAATTATTAAATGTTCCATATATGGAGTATATTGTTGTGCGACCCGATAGGAAATCTCATTCTGAAATTTGGCCCGGCTGCTGAAAAGGTTGGCCACTCATGGTTTAAAGCATTTAACATCTTCAGTTCAGCGATGAAATATGCCACCGATGCTGAAAATCTTAACTTTTATTGCCACGGAAAGGACAACTTACATGTTTATTACAATTAGTCTGCTGACTGCCGCACTTGTGAGACAGGCCATTATAATATGAATGAGTTACATATTTATTTTGTTTCCTCCACATGCATACCACTTTTCATACATGCGCGACATTTTCTCTTACTCATCAGGCAGTCGCCTCACTTATAAATTAAATTCACGTGGTTCTTGGAAGTTCGCGCTTTTGACACCCCTTCTATCAGATGAATACACTTTCTTCAACGTCCTTTAATAAACCATTGAATCTGAAAAAAATTTGAGTTCTGGAAAAGCTCTCAACGTTGTCCTGTGACATGAAAGATATCCTACAGATCTGTGACACCATTAAAAGAGATCAACCTATACCGTCTGGATATCTCAGAAGTCTGGGGAATTCCATTTATACGATTCAATTTCTGCATTAACAAATTCTTCCCCACGACAGTAGCCATGGTAGGCTGCCTAAAGGGCTAGCCGGCCAAAATCCTCACTTGTGTAATCTTTTGACAATACTCCTTCGATGTCTCTCTAGTTGTGAGGAAGACCATCATTATTTTTAGAAGCAAAACGAAAGCCGCCCTTGTCACCTTTGAATTTTTGAGATATTGAAAGGGTCGTATATTGACGCCAAAGGAGTAAATCATCCAACATTGTCTTGTTATTAATTTAATACCGCAGAAAGGTATCTACTACATTCCCAATTTTTTTATGAAATTAAAAACCAAGTTTTTTTACTTCCCTTATTTTTATAGACAAAGACGTCTTTCGTCTTTCAAGGGTATTGTGAAACTTTGACATGAATTGACAATATCCTTGAAAAATCAATATGGTAGAAAAACATTTGTTTAATTTCATTATGAAATTCTACTACCTAAGCACCGACACAGTTAATGTTTTTTTTACATAAACATAATATTATAAACGAAATTATGTTAGTGGTACTTGAATATGGAATAGCACACCTGGTGAAAATTAACAAAAGCTGTTGACAAAGTGGTGAAAATTGCACTTACTTTGTAGTATTGTAAAATTAGTTCTGGAGTTGCAGTTCAATGATTTATGTCTTTGGGTTCTTAACTTATAATAATGAAGATTTCAAACTCACCTGTAACAAAAGAAAAATACAAAAATTAGTATAATATAAAAAATAATCATAAATTCTATTACAAATACATCATAAGAGACCCGATTTAGTATTACATGATAAACGTAATAAAATAACGTAGGTACCTAATAGACATCGCTGTCCCAAATACACATAATATACAAACAACTGTCGCAGAAAAAATACGTAAACATACAGAACTAGCAGGAGAAATAAAAAATATTTGGCATTCTAGGTCCGTTTATATAATACAGTCATGTCAGTTAAGGGGTAACTCCGAAATATTTAATAAATAATTTACAAAAATTAGATTTACCGGTTAATTTGTACATTAAAATTGAAAAATCTGTTATAATAAACACTTGTAATATTGTAAAAAAAAAATTGAACACAGATATTTCAGGTACAATGCTGGTATTTTGAACCCGCGTTCTGAGCCTAATCCTTTGATATTCTGTATATCTGGATAGGTGAATTTTTCCCGGCATTAGACTGTTAAGTTTTTGTGTGACCGTGACTGATCATATGGAGACTTATCTGGTTGTATAATGCTGAGAAGTATGGATGGCAATTCTGCCACCGCGTAAAAAAAAAACTATCTACTTACACCATCACAACACCTTTCATAAGTAGGTAAGTCAGTGGATTACATTCAATAAATACTAAGACCATCCTCTCCGTGGCATACAAAATGAGGAAATCAGGATGTGTGACCGTATAGACCATTAAAGGATGACGTCACAGAAAAATCATTGAGGGGCATCAGGCATCCCAACACAACACATTCACAGTGTTTACGGTGTAATATTAGGTGGGACGCCTAAAGAATAGATACCTAATAATCAAAAAAACTGTCAGTGTCGGTTTTGTTATTATTTTGTCGTCTGACTTTCTTTTTTTTCTCTTATGGCATAACATCCTACAAGGATAATTTGCGCAATCTGATTGTTTGCCCCCCAAGCAAAAGCAAATCCATAGACAAGACCACGTGACCTTTAATGGTCTATTACTGCTGAATTGTAGTTTTTCAACATTGTTTTGCTTGATCTCTGCAAGCTATTTCACCTGTTCAACTGTAGTCAAAACACATTTTAACGTTACATACGTTTTTGTTCGACTATAGACGACTTCCCGAATAAGTGTCAATTTTCGTAGCTTGTTGTTTGTTGTGTATTTTAGTTGCGAAAATTGACACTTAGGTACTCGGGAAGTCGTCTATAGTCGAACGAAAAAGAAACGAAAACGTAACGCTAAAATGTGTTTTAACAAAGGGTGCTGATAAAGGTTTATATTTACATATTTAATAAATGGTGTTTAATGTAATCCGATATATGCAGATATCAAATATGATTTTTTTATTCTAAAATATCATAAGTAACTATTACAAAAATCTATATAGCTAAAAGAACACAACAACTACACATGTTCTAAAAATATAATATGGGAAATTTATTTATTTATTCATTCTTTATTGTACATTGATTACAAACAATTACATAAACAGTATACAATTAAATTAAATACAATCAATATACAGAGGGCGAGTTTATCGCAAAGGAGTGACCTCTTCCAACTAACCAAAAAAATTCTGACATCCACTGCTTTCCGCGGAGCACCCGGCAAAGGATTGGTCCCTCGCTCTTTTCCGTAAGTTTTCGAGTGTCCTGTAAAAGCAGCTGTAATGAATCTTGATCTACATTTTACATCTTAAATTCAGCAATGAAGTTTGCCACCCATCTCTAATGTCTTAATTTTTTGTTAGAGCTTGCATATTTATTGCTTGCGGCTGGTCTGCTGGCTACCTCACTTGTGAGATAATATGCCGTCATGGGATAGTAGTAGAATTTACTGTCTCGCTAGCATCAAACCCTGTTCTAAGGCAGGATGTCTATTAATATTAGATGTCTTAGGAATACCTTACTTTTACAGACTTCATCATCATCATCGCCCTCAACGCTCCTCTCGGGAGCACAGGGCAGATACCAGCCTCCTCCATTCAGAGCATCTCTGTGCCAATCGCATCACCTTTTTCCACGACATTCCCTGCGCTCTGATGTCGTTGTCATAGGAACGGTGTATTGTGAAAGAGGAACGCCCGGGCCGACGGAACCCTTTTGGACAGAAGAACAATGCTGTTTTTGTTGCTGTGCTCAGAACATGACCCAGCAAGTACCATCTTCTCTCCTGTATCACGGAGATTACATATCTCTGCCGGGTGCATCGGGGCATTGCATCATTTACAGACTTAGGACATTGGAAAACTTACAACAAGGAGTAGAATAATTATTAAATTCCTGGAAATCCATTTACATCAGAGACTAATTCATAGTTTAGATAATGCTACATGAAGCTTTTCGCTTTATTCGTACTATGTTTCCCTCACACTGGCCAGTTTCTTCCCTGGACACCCTATCATCAAATAATCAACCCCCTCCCCTCCCCTCCTCCTCTCAAACTTACCGTTAACTCACGTATTATCAAATGAGAGAAACTAACACAATAATACTATGATAAGTTGGATAATTAAAAACATTTCAACTAATGTGATGTGTAGAAATCGAATTATATGTATGTTCCAAATAATGATTTATACGTGAAATATACAAAATAGTGTTCATATACTTATGCGAAAAATTGTGTTTCATGTCGACTTTCAATTGAGTGCGACAATTTATTCAAAAATGTATTAAAAAATAAGCATTAACAACCAACCAGCAAACTCCCCTTTCACGACACAAGCTTTTAGTAGCTTACTGTGAAAGGTGTATAAGGTTGTATTTGGGTTTATAACAAAACCCAGATATATCTTAAAAATGGTCATTAAAAGGTGAAAACCAAACACGACAAAACAAATTAATTCAATACACCCGAAATAGAATTTTTTTTAGTCTCTGCGAAAAGCAGGTATCGCAGAACTAGCCTAAGTTGAAATTTTGGTCAAACTGAGTTATGTGGTGTTCTCACTTTGGCGAATATCGCCAGGCACCAAAATATCGCCAGCCATTTGAACCGTGTGAACAAAATGACAGCTAGTCTGAAACGATAAAAACCAGTAGAAACGATATCGTCTCGAGTTGACCACCTTCCAACTTTCTCGGCCGATTGAACGATTTGCACATGCGCAGATATGCGCGGCGTTTGTATCTATGGTAAAAGCTTTATAACCTATAAATTTTATAATGTTTCCCGCTTCGTGACAGCTGTTATCTTTTTTGTTGGTTTGTGGCGTTTGTTTCCTTAATTAAAAGGCGCCTTATAACCTCTACTTTAACATTTTCGACTAAAAATAAACACTTCGCGATCTCCATCTCGACGCCATTTTGAAAACAGTGTCAAAATCAAAGCGCATCTGACAGATCGTTTCTATATCGGTGGACTTGTGTGAACAGGTGTGACGATCAATGGGCGTACGGCGAATTTTGTTTTTTCGCCTGGCGTTATATTTTGAAATTCGGCTGGCGATATTCGCCAAATGTGAACACCCCATTAAGTATTAAGAAACAAGAAATGATAATAATAGATATGAGATAATTTAACGAATGAGAGTTATTAGATTTCTAAATAATAATGCTTGTCACAATTTGCTTTAGATATTTTAAATATTTTTTTTTTATTATAAAAACGAAACTTAAATCCGCTACTTTGAAAAATCATCCAAATACACTTTGGTTTAGTCTGACCACGTATTTGTAAACTTCCATTTCTCAACCATACTGAATGTAAATTTACTACATTATTATACCATGACGGCATATCTCGCATGTGTGGTAGCCAAAAGACTACATAGTTGCATGCACCTACTAAACATGCCAGCTGTCCTCTCCGTGCCAGCTAAAAATTTAGACATTCAGCACGGGTGGCAAATCTCATCGCTGAGTTAAAAATGTATAATGTCTTCATTTTTTTTTTTTTCGAAACCTGCCTTTTACAGGACAATCGAAAACTTACCGAAAAGAGTGGGAGATTAACTATTTGCAGGATGCTCCACCGAACGCTTTCAACAGTCCTCTCCGTTCTAACAAAAAAATAAAATATTCAGGTTGGGTAGCAAACCTCATTGCTGAAATTAAGATGTAAAATGTACTTCCATCCAGACTGTCTCTCTTTTAAACATGCTGAATGTCTCTCTTTTAGTAAACAGAGAGGATTGCTTGTATGTTTTTTACATGTAATAAATTAAGAAGCTACCCCACTTACAGTATATGCCATGATGAAATACTATTTCTTAGCATAGTCTTTGAAAGGTCCCAACTTCAGACAGAATATATCATTAGATCACATGCAGTTACCTTTAATAGGAATCGCATTGTTTAGCGCAAAATGTTTCTTTGACATATAACAGAATAAGGACAGATCATGTTATCAGAAAGATAGATTTCAAATATTTTGCCAAGTTACACGAGACTCATTGCAATACAACAATTTTTCTGTCTTCTTAAACTCGAATAACCAAACCCCCCCATTTTTTCTTCGCTCTGCTCGGAACCCCCGTCGAAGGAGTAAAAAGAAATATTTCCCCGAAAAGTTGTAATATAACACATACGTATATCAGATACGACTTTTCTACACTAGCTGTTCAAAAACGCACACACGAAAATTCCCCCTCCCACCTTGAATTTTCCAGCCCCATTCTTCATTCCCCCCCCCTGCCCTCTCTGCGATTCCTCCACTACCCCCCTTTCGTCTCGTCTTCCATCATGATGTATGTATATATACTAGGTACATGTATACATAACTTGGAAGGCGAGAGTGCGAAATGAAATAATGTTTTGAAGGCAATTCTGGTACTACATATCCTACTTCGGAATAACGCGGTTTTACATTTACGCGAATTCATTTGAAATTGACAAGTGCTTTGTCACGTTTACACATACAGTCGATGAGTAGTCATCATAGATAAGTGGTTCGAAAGTCTGATATTGATAATCCCAGACATTCAAATTAGAAATCCAAGATTCAGCTCTCCCCGCTGTGGACCAATTCTACCTTCACACTAAACAAGCAATTCTTAACTATGGGGGTGTAGTTCTACACTAACTTTTTTTTCAAAAGATGTATTTGAATTTTTATTAGAACCCAAATACAACCTCATACACCTTTCATAGTATGCTATAAGCTTGTATTTTATGCATAACTTATGATATCACAACTTCATTCAAATAGTTCTAAACTTAAACAAGAGTCAGTTCGTTCCTTTTTTAAATTTGAATATAGAATTTGCGGTTAGTAAATCACAAGAAATAACATTGTAATTTAAACTAAAAGATGTGATAATTTCATTTTAACTAAGTGTTTTCTATAAAAAAATACTTCATAATCTGCATACTTTTATATCATCAATCGATACTATTACTATTTATTTATTTATTTATTCTAATGTGTAAAAACCTATGATTAAAGAAGAAATTTTGTATATCTTTCATTCTATACTATAATGGCATCTCCCAGAATTGGGATAGCTGGAAAATAAACTTCATGTTAAGAAAGATTGTTTTAGACCAATATACTTTTTTTGTTCTTTTTTTTAATATTTTTTTCACTCATGAACTGTGGCTCATACGTAGGGCTAAAAAGACTGGCTGAGAATAGAGACGAATGGAGAAGAAAAACCAAACTCGTTGCAGACCAATCCAGTGGATTGTAACTCATTATATATATATCTTATTAATTTTTATCACGTCAACAATTAATTGAAATGTTCATAAAAATAACCATACTAAAAAAATGCATTAATGAGTACATATATAATTTGATACCACGATGTGAGAAAACGTCAAAGAACAAATTGTCTATGGACATAATAACATTATATAAAACATAACTAACCGATACAAATTATCTACAATTATTCAAAATCGCAAACCCTAAACCCCGCGTAAATCAAACGTCAAACTTCACTTTCATTGCGAAAAATGTAAAGAAAAAAAATATATATATACCAACACAAGCACACAATTTAATAATAATAATGAAATGTGGCAACACCAAGACATGGAATATACACGCACACATTCAAAAATGGAACGAAAAAGAAAAAATAAAATAATAATAATAATAGCAGTACGCGTCATAACAACATTAGTGTCTTACTCTTCACACACATATGCAGTTATAATTTGCGATATATAGCTGTCACTTTCGTGCTATGGGTGCGTTAGAAGGAGAGGGTGATATATTCGCATGTCTGTTATTATTATTATTAGTAGTGGTAGTACTACATAGTTCGCTTTCTTTTGGTGTTGCCATTATGAAAAAATAAGTTCTTCTAGTTCGACGACATTAATTCAAAGAATAGAAATCCAAACGAATATTAATTGGTAAAAATTTGTTGGACCAATTTTATTATTTGCAATCAGTCTTAAACAAACGTCGCATTCATAAAAAAAATGTTACTAATTATACGGAATAAATCGATTGTCCAAGCAGTAGAATCGCACCTTTTTACAACAATTTTAGGCTGACCGACCACCGAGTGTAGGTAAAAAAAATCTTGGTAATATAACTTTTTTTATTGCACTTAAACTATACTATACCTACCATCACAGCATATGCTAAAAATGAGGTAGCCAGTGGATTTACTGCAAGTGATAAACATTGATATTGTCCTCTCTCTGCCATTAAAAAATAAACGTTCAGAATGAGTCACATGCCTCATCGCTGGATTTTATAAATTAATTGTCTTACATATAAGGTTTCACAAACATCTGCCCTTTACAGGACACTCGAAAATATACAAAAAAAGAGTGGTAGACCCATTCTTTACCGGGAACATCGCTTTAGCAAACACAAAAGTAACTAATGAAACAATGTTGCATAATTCTAATCGGAATGAAATATATAAAAATACCAATGGACAATTCACACTGATTGATTCAGTCCCAAATCAAGGTATTATTAATCTTGTACTGTGGGTACTAATGTAACACCCAGACCCAGGATTATTTGGGAATCGAACCCATGACTCACTGACAAGAGCGTTAGGTACATCCGCGCCACATCGGCCGTCTACAGAAATATTTATTGTGATAATATCAAGGTGAATTTGAAAAGAATCACTATTTACTTAACTTCCACGTGACTTTATTACCTACACTTTCGAGTATTCAGAGACTCTCGTCTCCATCTTCAGGCGATAAGAAGAAATGTTTTTCAGTTTATATATAGTCAAGGATTCACTTTTCTTCAAATCGCCGAAAGATGAAGTCGAGAGTCTCCGAATACTAGTAAGTTAACTAAATAGTGAATTAATCGTAAATACAACACTTATTATGTATTTCCATTGTGACTTTATTGGTCGCGAGCCGGCTTTCAAGAGCTTTAAAGACCTTTATGCTTGCCTGATGATGAGAGCGGAAACTCTTGAAAGCTGGCTCTCGACCAATAAAGTCACAGTGGAAGAAGTTACAAAATAAGTGTTTTATTGACAATTAATTAACATGAACTTCCACCAAGAACCGTCTGTCGAAAATGTCAACTTTAACTAGAGTGTTTTTTTTTCAATTCACCTTGAAATGGACTTCCAACAAGTATCTTCGGTTCGGCTATTAGAAGAATGAGCGGATGCAAGAAGAGTGTTGTGCACAGAATGCGCATGAATAAACTGCGGTGGTTTGGAGTTTGGACATGTTGAACGAATGAACGATGTAAGAATGACAAAGAGGATATATACTTGTCTGAAAGAAAGGGTGTGAGGAAACGCGGACGTCCGAGAACCACGTGGTTTGATCACGTGGATCAAATTCTAAAGGACGGCCGCGTGTTGAGTAAGAGGAACCAACGTGCGTGTATGAGAAACTGTATGAATGTGGAAGAAGTGTGTAAAGATAGATCTGTTTGGCGTTCCGTTCTCTCTGCGTACCCCATTTGGGACACGGCGTGAGGGTATAGTATAGTATAGTATAGTATCTTCGGTCAATAACATAAAATTTTTTATTGTTTATCGTTTTCAAAAATTAAATTTGTCTAAAAATATTAATTTTCTAGTCTTTGTATTAATGTCTATGCTCTAGTTACACTATAGATATATATGTTTTGAAACTATCATTTATATATATATATATGTTAGTACTAGCTGTATAGGTATAATGTTCCCTACCTACATACACTACACTACTTGCAAGGCTAGGCTCTAATTAGAAAATATACAGACATACACACAAACTTATAGCTTTATAAATATTCTCAATGGGACACGCGACGTTGCACTGATAATTTAATTATATATATTTATCGAAGATGTATCTGGATTCTTAAGAGAATCAGCCAACAACGAGCTAACTGGATTGGCCAAAACATCAGGCACCCAGGACTACTCATCGCCATCGCGGAATATAAGACCGAGGGGACAAATGGCAGAGGCCGAACAAGAGATGCGTATATGGACCAACTGAAGAGGGACATGAACTGTGGCTCATACGTAGAGCTGAAAAGACTGGCTGAGAATAGTGAGGAATGGAGAAGAAAATCCAAACTCATTGCAGACCAATCTAACGGATTGTAACTCATTAAATATTATTTAGTATCTGGATTTTAGTAATAAACCTAATTACAACTAGGTATATACATTTTTCACAGTTAGCTAAAAGCTTGTGTCGTGAAAGGGGAGTTTGCCTGCACCTGGGATCGGACAGCTCACCTATTATTCTCTAACTCCAAACTATCGATGAGCTCAATTGGAAAAGAATTAAGAATCTTGCAATGTGTCTATCTATTTATCTAAACTCATTTTGGTTTATCTCACCAGTAGGTAGCCAATAGACTGACCAATGCATGTAAATGGCTTATGGTTTTCTCATGGCACAAAGATAATGATCTGTATGTTTGTCATATACAGCACTTGTAAGAGATTTTTAGATATAAATTTAGTTTCAGTAATCTACAAATCTATGACAGGTACCTAGATTTATAAAAAATATGCTTAAAAAGTCATGTTGTGATCACTTTTATAATTTTAAATTGATGTAGAGACCCTGAAACATGTCTTCATTGTGTATCCAATGCTTACAACTTGCAATAACTCTTGACACAATCTAAATACGATCTTAATCTTGTCTTGATCTTAATCGTGGGCTGCTTTCTGTTGCTTGTGTTTTTTTTTAAGATTCGATCGATTGTGGCGATTATCTAATGTGGTGTTCTCACATTGGCGAATATCGCCAGACACCAAAATATCGCCAGCCATTTGAACCGTGTGAACAAAATGACAGCTAGTCTGAAACGATAAAAACCAGTAGAAACGATATCGTCTCGAGTTGACCACCTTCCAACATTTTCGGCCGATCGAACGATTCGCGCATGCGCAGATGTGCGTGGCGTTTGTATCTATGGTAAAAACTTTATAACCTATAAATTTTATAATGTTTCCCGCTTCGTGACAGCTGTTATATTTGTTGTTGGTTTGTGGCGTTTGTTTCCTTAATTAAAAGGCGCCTTATAACCTCTACTATAACATTTTCGACTAAAAAGAAACACTTCGCGATCTCCATCTCGACGCCATTTTGAAAACAGTGTCAAAATCAAAGCGCATCTGACAGATCGTTTCTATATCGGTGGACTGTGTGAACAGGTGTAACGATCAATGGATGTCCGGCGAATTTTGTTTTTTCGCCTGGCGATATATTTTGAAATTCGCCTGGCGATATTCGGCAAATGTGAACACCCCATAAGCCATTAATGAGCAAAACGATTCACAACTGTTGCATAATTAATTACTATTTCAAAACAATTAAAATCATATTTTTGATTTAGAACCGCTCTAGATTAATTATTCCAGTTTATTATACCCATCATTGATAGTCAATTAATTTAATTGGTATTAACAAATAGGTTGACTTTCAGTGAGTAGAATTAACTGGAATTATGAATCTAGAGCGGTTCTAAATCAAAAATATTTGTTTATTATATTCTTCTTGCACATCATCATTTACAAAACAGAATCGACAAATCAGTTTACATAAGAAAAAAATGTGATGATACGCAGTGGCGAGATTATCACTTCTCGCGAGATTTCTTCCATCTAACCACGTCACATTAACACTGATGTGATATGTAATATGATAAATATGATTAACATCTACGCTTCTTATTAAAAAAATCCAATTTCCGACATACAATTGTGTCAAAAAGAAATATAAAAAATAATTGAAATCATGTATTAACTATAAACAAGCGAACGGACAAACTTCCATATCACCAAAAACAATAGTGTTTATAAATATATTATATAGGTTAGGTTAGTTCTCCCCTTAATTCGTATGGGGGGGGTTTGGAGTATTATTTCTGGTGGTGTGGGAGGGTGGGCGATGTGTGTAGCAACCGTGGGGGGCTGCGGGGTGTGTAGGTGCGTGTGTGTGTATTTGTGCGGGGGGTGAAATTAAAGTAAGTAGTAGAATTTTGGTTAAGATACGTGATGATGTTTTCTTATGAAGAATACTTTTATAATACAAGAAACCAACTTTGCGTAGTTTTATTCTAAAATATTGTATATTGACCAATAATTTTCCTAATGTGACAAAACATTTTTATATTGAATACATTAATTCATTTATGTCATCATCAGAAGTATCGTCTCCTCCGCCTTATATTGGAGGGCAAGATAAAGGGAGGACTGAAGGGGAGTTGGCAGAAAGCAGATATCCTGGCTGCGCAACATTAGAGAGTGGACCGGAAGGAGGACAGTGGATGACCTGTTCAGAGCAGCACAAGAGAGGGAGGTTTTCGCCGGAGTGATCGCCAATGTCGGGGGGACCTGACATGGCACAGAAAGAAGAAGATGATACCATCATGACCCAATCCAATCTTGGGGCCCACCTTTTAGCTGTCTCAGAGAAAAGAGGGCATAAATATTGGTAATACTTAGATTCCATAGTAGCGAGTCGTGCCACTTTACCCATTTGGGCACACTCATACCCATAGTTTAGGAAATAATGGATTAAACTAAAGAGTAGCCAGCGAAAATAGAACATTTCTGTATTCAAAGTCGAATAAATTGATGTCTTTCTTTGCATGTAAAACCTTCATGGGACGTTTTACTATAATAATTAATTATTGCAGTACGATATTGGAATATTTTCGGAAAAGTGTGGGAGTGGGTATATGTTATTTTCACTCGGAGTCATACAAACTGCCCTCTCTGTGCCAACAATAAATAAAACATTCATAACGGGTAGCAAACCTCATTGCTGAATTCAAGATGTAAAATTTCTTTACTTTTTAGAACACCCACCTTTTACGGATACTCGAAAACTTACGAGAAAAAATGGGAAACCAACTATCAGCCTGGTTCTCCACGGAACACCATCAACTGTCTTCTCCGTTCCAACAAAAAATTAAGGCAATCAAGATGGGTAGCAAACCTCATCACTGAATTTAAGATGTAAAATGTCCTTCCATCCCGACTATCTCTCTTTTTAACATCCTAAATGTCAATGCCTGAGGTTTAACAAACGCCTGCCGTTTACAGGACACTCGAAAATTTATGGAAAAGAATGGAAAAAGGGTATTCCATTGAACATAAATGAATTTATGATAATATTCAATTGATTATTTACAATGTAATGACTCATTTGAATATTGTTGATTGACATATACCTAATAATTATCTCACTTTAATTTATTTTACCTGTATGACTATATATTTATAAATCCTCTATTTACAATGACTTATTTGAATATTTTTGATTGACTTATAATAATTATCTCACATACCTACACTTATTTTACCTGTAATACTGTTCCTGATATGACACATTTATTGTGTAGTTTTTTGTTGTTTTTTTTCTGTTTTTAATATAATTGTCAACATGTATTGCTAATTGCTAACGCCGTAGATATATGAAAATAAAAATAAAAAAATGAAATTAAATGTATGTAAGGAAAGAGCTTTGTGTGGTTTGTCCTCTCTGCCTACCATACCTTGGATACGGCGTGAGGGCATACCTGGTACAGTTTATTTATAAGTTTTTTTCAATGAACTTCACCGAGGTGGTGTTCTTGGTCAGTCACAATTAGTATATTTATATATTAGTTATTATTACTAAAAAGCGGACGAGGCAATTGGCGCAGAGACGCTCTGAATGAAGGAGGCTGGTTTCTGCCCTGTGCTCCCGAGAGGAGCGGTGAGGGCGGGGATGATGATGATGATGATTATTAAAAAATATCTTCGATTCTGAAGAATTGCACGTTTATTAAATTACATTACATGAAATGTGCCCGCTGGCTACCTCCCTATATAAAAAAATGTCGTAATGCTGGAAATAAAAATTTAATTTTTAAATAAAATAAAACTTAATAAATTTCTCATCCCGTGGACCATCCGGTAAAGAATTATTGGTCTCCCACTCTCCGCACAAGATTTCAAATGTCCTATAAAAAGCAGGTGTTCAAAAAGTAACACATTTTACATCTTAAATTTAGCGATGAGGTTTGTCATCCATTCTGAATATCTTACTTTTATTGGCACAAAAAAGACGATTTGGAACTTTATTGCATGCAAATCATTCGCCGGCTGCCTCTTTTAATTGGGAAGTGTCGTAGTAATGGTGTAAAAAAACTTCACTTTTTTTAATAAAACAAAAGTAAATACCATTATTATTTTTATCCAGATAATCAAAATATTATCCAAAAACAGTGGACCAGCACGCATATTATCCACCCCCGAAATTACACTTGTCCGTTTCCTACACACAAAAATATTGATTTTTGAAATACATGAAAAAATTATATAAGTCCAACTTTTATAAAAATATCTCCCCTCCCACTCGCTCATAATTTATTACGCATCACGTTGGAAAGGGACAGATATAATCATCTGGTACATATTTTATCATACACAATAATAAATTCTCCAAGAAAATGGAAACCTCTGCATACAAAACTTATATGCAAGCCGGTGGCACTTTTACAAAGTGTACAGTTTCCTTACAACATTCTTATATGTGTGCATAGTAATGGTGTGTACCTTTCAATGAAGTGTTCATACTTTCTATGTATGTTTTCGTGTGATTTTACAAAGGAAATGCATTTTTGTGTCCATTTTGGGACATTCGTGAGCAACCTTTTTTATTTTAAGTTTATTTAATTATAAAATTACTAATAGTATACCATCACGGCATATCCCATGTGGGGTAGCCAGCAGATCAGCAGCGTGTTTTAAGCATGCAAGCTGTCCTTTCCGTGTCTACAAAAAATAAAGACATTCAGAATAGTTGGCAAAATTCATCGTTGAATTTAATATGCATAATGTCTTTATTTAACAGGAAACTCGAAAACTTACGGTTAAGAGTGGACGACCAATTCTTTCCCGGGTCAATAACGCTTTATATTATTTTTTTCAATACATGTTAAAATTTACACAATACATAAATTATTATTATTATAGTGTTATTAGACAGGCAGCTTAGCTGATATGTCTGATAACAACACTACTGTCACAATAACAACCATCAGGCCCAACAAAATTATCACAACTTCAATGAATCATACAAATTCTTGAAACTGTTCAAATCTGAAGACTCAACCAGCTCAGGTGGGAAACTATTTCAATGATTAACCACCCTGTTGAATAAACAGTGCTTCAACGGATTTCGCTTGAACCTGTAGCCATCTAACTTAAATCCATGACCCCTCAGATGAACATTCTGGTTGTACTGTATAAATATAATATTTTATAAAAAAAATGTCTACATATTTATATCGCATTTGCTGACTACTCCACTAGCCGAAATTTATGTAGGTACCTAATTATTAAAAAAATAGACAAATAGCTGATGATAAGATACTTTGAAATTATTTTTGCTTCTGAATCATGCGCACATTTTTTTAGTATCATTTAAAAAACAAATAATTGTAAAAAATAAACTGAATTTAAAATTGATTATTTTTTTCTGTGCGTTAATAAATTAAACGTTGGTCATAGGTGGACGATTCATCACTAAATCGGCCATATCAAATGCAAAACTAATACATACTCAAAAATATATACCTAATACATATTCATTTATAAACTCACAACGAAAGCCTTTTCCATGTTACATCTAATGTAACGTGAAATTTCCACAACGCAATGAACAACAATAAGTCATCATGAACAATCTCAAAAAAGTTAAAAAAAAAAACTGCAAAAAAAGGTATTTTTAATTCAGTAATGAGACATTTCATCCATCCTGAATATCTCACTTCTTCATTGGCACGGAGAGAATGACTTGTATGTATATTGCGTACAATAATAAGTTTACTGGCAATCACAATTTTGAGATATACGGCGACAGCATAGGTAATTGACTCCCCCACTAGAAATTTTGCATTAAAATAAAATGTTCACATTGTGTATGTTGTGGACACCTGTCATTAAGCCCCGTTCACCCCTTGGTATTGATGAAGGCTACTCCACTCTCACTACACTATATATGTACATTATATTATTATTATCTATACATCTATAGATTCCTATTTCTATTATATATTATAACCAATACGTACTACCAACCAATCCTATCAGTTCTCCCCCAATATTTCATATATATTAGATAGGTATCATACTGAATATGAGTACGCACAAACATTCAGATATACAAAATCAAATATATACACAGTATGGAATATCTCTATTACTTAAAACAATATATTTCTATCTATACGAGCACGGTATAACTTACAAGTTGGATAGCCAATAGACTATTGAAGGAGACCCACCGACCACCCGTATAGCTCAGAAGTCTGGGTATTTCCATATATCCGATTAAATTTCTACACTAACAAATTTGTCCACGCAAGAGGTAGCATGGTGGGCAACCTGAAAAAGGATTTGACGGTCAAAATCTTCACGAAGAAATTTACAAAATCGATGGAATTTTCATGAATTTGGAGTATTTTTTGGAAATGTCACATTTTTTGAAAAAGCAACATTTTCAAGCAGAAAAAAATTAATTTTTAGCACCCAAACTGTTAAGGACACTGTACAATTCATCAATTTTAGGACATTACATCCACGTTATATTATAAATATAGATAAATACATAGATCGAATGAGAATCTCGAATACATAAAGGCATCCACGTCAGAAGTTACTACATATTATATTGTATTACATTAAATATTTATGACTTTTTTTTAAATGATGTATCTGTGTTTTTGGTATAAACAACCTCATACACCTTTCACAGTAAGCTAAAAGCTTGTGTCGTGAAATGTACTATGTAGATATTGTCTGTTTTATGGTTGCAAATAAATTAAATAGAAAATAAAAATAAATAAAAAATTCACGGAAATCTTAAAGATGTTCATTTTTTCTCCCCAATATTTCGGAAAACAGTGACATTATGTTGTCCCCTTATTTGACATTAAACTTTGCCACCACTAAAACTACAATAAATATGCCTAATATAGCTAACTGTAATATGCGGTATGCATATCCAAACCTCTCCCAAATATGCACGTTAATATATTTTGCCGATTCGAAATGTTATTTATGAAACAAGTGTTTCTTTCTATCTATCTATACCCTCACGCCGTGTCCCAGGAGGGGTAGGCAGAGAGAACGGAACGCCATATAGATCTATCCTTATAAACTTCTTTCGCTTCCTCCACATTCATCCAGTTTCTCATAAAAAAATGACCAAAAAATAAAAAATATAATTCGGGGTGGACCATCCTTAACTTTTAGAGGTATGAAAAATAGATGTTGGCCGATTCTCAGACCTACCCGATAAGCACACAAAATTTCATCAAAATCGGTCCAGCCGTTTCGGAGGAGTATGATAACAAACACCGTGACACGAGAATTTTATATATTAGATATGATTTTTACCCTTATATAAATGTAATCACTATATAGTGATAATCTCGCCACTGCACATCATCACATTTTTTTCTTGTGTATATTGCTTTATTTTATTTGTTGTATGAATGATGATGTGCAAGAAGAATAAAATAAATAAATAAATAAGTAATTGGACATTTTTTGAAGTTCTTGTCAACGTTGTTAGCGTTTTACCGCACTTCTTTTTGCCAACCGTTCTGTCAAAAGTGCCGAAAAATGGGTCTTCACTTTATTTCAATGAAAATACATACGAGCGCTCCATTAAGGTACATAGTTAAAAATAAAAATCTTTAATTTAAATATGCCTATATTTATCTATGTTCAAAATATATGCAAAATATGCAGTAAAAATAATAGGTTTGCGTTATATTATGACAGATTGTTAGTCGCTGTTGTAGTTGTTACCCATTTTAAATGTCACCAAAGTAATTTGGTTACAAAACATTACTATTATTATATCTAAGTATATTTGTGTTTGTATAGATATATATGTAGGTAATAACTTGGTCAACCCTTAAAGTATGATTGTATAAAAATACATAATACAATAACCTATTTGATAAGGAGGGTACCTCAAAAAGTTAACAAATTGTAAAATTCATAATTAATAGATGAACAATTAAAAATAGTCAACATAATAACGCTAGAAAATATCCTAGCAGATCAAATTATAAATGAACAGATACAATATAAAAAAAAAATTAATAAGAAAAAACAACGTTTATTACAAGAAAGACAAAAACAAAGAAAAAATAATCCTATCAGAGAAATTTAGCATACAATTCATCAAAAATGTACATTCAGACCTGGGTCACATAGGAATTAAACAAATGCAGAGAATGATCAGCTCGTGGTATACAGCAGAAAATATGACAAAAAACATAAAAAGAATCTGTGAAAGTTGTATAGTGTGTATCAAGAACAAATCAAGAGGACAAAGCAAATATGGATTGATGTCCCATTTGGGTCCCGCCACGAAACCTTTTGAGATATGTTCCATTGATACAATTGGAGGATTTGGGGGATCTAGGTCAACAAAGAGATACATGCACCTTTTATCAGATCATTTCACAAGGTACGCATACATTTTGACATCAAGTACACAAAATGCAAATGATTTCATAAAACTAGTAAGAAACTGTGCGGAAACTAACGACATCGGCATGATTCTCTCAGACCAATACCCAGGTATCAATTCTAGAGACTTCAAAAGATTTTTAAATGAAATGAATATTCCAATAATTTTTACTGCTGTTGACTCGCCCTTCTCAAATGGATTAAACGAAAGACTAAATCAAACGTTAATCAATAAAATTAGATGTAAGATAAACGAAAACGACACTAAACTAGCATGGACAACTATAGCACAAGAATGTGTAAAAAACTATAACGAAACAGAGCACACCGTCACTGGATATGCTCCAAAGTATCTTCTTAACGGCACAGATGTTACAATTTTGCCAAATGAGCTGAAACTTAAAAAGACCGATTATGATTTGATCCAAGACAGAAAGATAGCTGTAGAAAATACAATCAAATCACATAATTACAACAAAACGATTTATGATAAAAATCGAAGACATGTAGACTTCAATGTTGGGGATACCGTTTTTGTAGATAATGGAAATAAACTGAATAGGAAAAAGCTAGATGAATTAAGAATCGGGCCCTATAAAATCATAGAAAAAATATCAAACTCAATCTTCAAGATAAACACTAGCCATAGGAAGTCAGAGTCAAATTTTTTCCACATTTCGAAACTAACTCCTACCCCTGCGCTTGAAGACCACGCAGAGGATGTGTAGGTGTTGTTAGGTCTTCTCTGGGAGGGGGAGATGTAAAGAAAAATATAATTTTCTTTAGTAGGTACTTACTGTATGACTCGAGTGGATACTTAGTTTTTGGATATTTAATCTATGGTGTATTTTTTATAATCTCAGCTGTCATGATAAAGCAATTTAGAAAAACTAATTTTGTTAATAGAACGAATAATAATATAGTTGTGATTTAGGAATCGACATTGTGATTAATAACATTAAATGTCGTTTCTTTACTTACAGGTAAATTTGGTTTTTGTTACTGTTTTTGTTTTTAATTATAAATCAATGAATCTAACATGTAAATTAATACAATAAATTCTTTACTTACAGAGAAACTCAGTTGTGTTTTAATTGACTGTGTCGTCCTAATACTATAACAAAATATATCTTATATTTTATTGTTGGGAAACATTATAGTAATTCATAGATTGATGATTTATTATTTGATGAAGTCAAAAAAGCGAATGTTTATTCTACTAGATTGTTCATTATTTAGAATAATGTTACCATGTATTATATTATTTCTGAATCCATTTATGTCAAATTGAGTAAGTCAGTTGTTCAAAAAATACTACGCATCAGACATTAAACACATTCAATTTAGCAGTGACAAGGTATTGGAATGTGCTATTTCCACCTTTAGTCAAATGACATGAAAATACAAATATTAAAATTGATTATATTATTATCACATTGATGATCCTTGTGAAGTAAATTGCTCATGATCCAAGTTTTTACATGAGATGCATTGCCCCCACTCTTCTTCCAGTATACTTTCTGCATAAGATTCGCAGAATATTCGTACATTAATATTATTGGACAACAATAAAATGTCGTTTACGTGCTTAAGCACCTCAATGACACTGCACAATTCATCAATTCTAGGACATTACATATTAAGCAAAAATATTCTTCATACTCGAACTAAATGAAACCTACTCAAATTATTCCATTTTTTGTAATTGAATACTGGAAATAAAATAGGGGCTAAGCGCCAAACGAAAAAAAAGCTTTTTTTTTGTTAATCGGTTGTATATGCCAAACAAAGCCCAAAAAAGTATGTGTCATGTCTATCTGTTTTCGGCTCTTGGGTCCATCGAAAAATTCGTTTATCGGTAAGTGCCACATATTGTTTTTTTTTTTTTTTAAATCGCTTAGCCCCTATTTTATTTCCAAAATCCAATATATCATCATACAAAACTTTTCAGCGTTTCCTCCAAATCTGACACACATTTCCATAGGTCTTACCTGAATTATTATGTAATAAGATAGAAAAATACGAATACATAAGTATACTTATATATACAGATACAAATAATATTATTATATTTTTTATATATTATAAATTCACCTCAAACGTACACATCAACTTATAATGCTTTACTATACAACACGTCTCTGTTAAAGAAACTACAACGGTGTACTCGTACAATTTATATATGTAGTACCTTATATACCCGGCGAAGCTCAGAAAACAATCAGGTTAGATTACGATGTTCGTTTAATAGTATAATACTTATATAATTACAAATGTTTGGAGACAAAAAACTTTACAAATACCACTAAAAATTAATCTACGCGCGACCAAAAAGTAAGCCTGTAAAGTTTTTTGACTCCAAACATTTGTAATTATGTTTAGAAACTACCACAACGTTAACGCCAAATCAATAAATAATAATACTTATATGTTAAGAAGTTACCATCGAAGTTAAAACATCCAAATCGCCCTCTTCGTTCTAACATAAGCTTAACACGTTCAGGATGAATAACATACCTCATCGCTGAATTGAAGATGATAAATGTCTCACTATATCTATCCTTGCTTACTTCTCTCGCTTCCTCTACATTCATCCAATTTCTCATGCATGCACGCAGATTTATCTTAATCAACACGCGGCCGTATTTAATAATTTGATCCTCTTTCAAATTAATGCACCCTCTTCGGCATTTTTGCCGTGTTCAACACATTGCTATTGCTAACAATGGATCGAAGATCTCTGGCAACTTTTTTATACCGATGTCCTTTTAAGAAGAATTATTATTCTAACAAACGCATTGACAACCTTTATCATAAATATATTTAAACGGTGTTTATATATTATTTATTGTTCTTGTATATTTTTTGTCCGATTGAACGATATGATAATATGTCACTAGAGTATAATCATCTAAATATATTTATTCTTATATTTTTCTATAAACTAATAATATCACAAATAAATTATAATCCTTAGGTGTTTTTACTTAAATAGTTCGTCGGTAGCTTGGAGGTAGAGTCTCGGCCTTATGAACATGAGGTCCGGGGTTCGATCCCAGGTGCCGGCAAACTCCCCTTTCACGACACAAGCTTTTAGCTTACTGTGAAAGGTGTATAAAGTTGTATTTGGGTTTATAACAAAACCCAGATATATATTTAAAAAAAAAAAAAAGCTGAACTCCAAATTTTATCTGCGTAGTCGGCGGCTTAAAATATTCCTCCCACTCTTTACTGTAAGTTTTACAATGTCCTGTAAAAGGCTGGCATTCATAAAACATTCTGAATAAGAGATTTAACATCTTCAATGTAGCAGTGATGAAATATGACATCCATGCTGAATGTCTCATTTTTATTGACAAAGAGAATGATGATGATGTTTATTACATGCGCTTAAATTACTGATGTAACGATTGTATGATTTTGGATATTCGCGAATGCGAATGCGAATATTTGTTGCCGAATGCGAATAGCGAATATTGACTTGCTTAGATTTCTACAATTTGTTCAAACATTAAAATTTCTATCCCCCCTCGTCGCCGAATTTTCAAAATGGTATGGGAATTTAAAATATTTCAAAACTCTAATGTAAATAAAAAACAAAAAACTTTGTAGAGCTATACTGTGTACTTTAATTCAGTGACCAGGTTTCCACATGTTGTGTCTTTTTCAAAACTCTTTTGTTTACACAGTATAACTCTACAAAGTTTTTTGTTTTTCATTTACATTAAATTATGGACTTCTACAAAATCAGCAGTTATAAAATTCAATTTCAAAACTACTCGGTTTTCTTAAAGAATATTTTCTTGCAGTAACTTTTTCTACAATGTACCGGGTAAGTTTCCGGTACTTTTACCGAATATCCGAAATAATATTCGCAAAACATTCGCATGTTTTATTGTGAATACGAATGCGAATACTTTGAAATATGCGAATTTTCGCGAATGCGAATGCGAATACGTTACATCACTAGCTTAGATTACTGATTTCCTTACAATTGGCCACTTGCAGTCGTGGGGGATTTTAATAAAAATGATCGAATTTAGTAAATTTGAGGTCGGAAAACACAAATATGTCAGTTAAATTTTTTTAAATATCTAAATTATGGAGAATTTCCAAAAATAAAACCCAAAATTATTGACGTTTGGCAAAACACTCTAAACAGTTGATGACCTCACAGAGTCCCGTGAATCATAGTAACTTTCGCACCACAGATTATAATCTCATACACACATGGGACTATGTGACGTCACAGCGCCGCCATATCGTTTTTGATCATTCCGAGAAAATCCAATTTTTAAAAGCTAATATCTAAGAAAATAGTGCAAAAAAATTAAAATAAATTGTGGTTGCGTTTCTTTCATACTAATTTACAATTTTATGTAATAAAAAAAAATCTGCAAGTGGCCCATTCATAATTATTACCCTAGAAATTACTCAAACATTAAAAGCCTAACATTGTGAACACATAATAATTCAAAACCATCAAAATTCGAAATGTCTAGTTGAAGTATTGAGTGCTTAGAAGATATAATATAATATATTATTTTGCTTGAATTGGAGCCGTTTTGTCAATATTGTCCTTGCGCCTTTTTATAACGTAAAATAATAATAACAATTTTCACGTCAAAACAATATCAGATGGGTGAAACAACACAATCTATATTCAAACACGGAATAACTTCTGTTATTCTTAATGCTATACCTTGCTTAAAAACAATTCAC
Organism: Athripsodes cinereus; assembly: GCA_947579605.1. Classification (NCBI taxonomy): domain Eukaryota; kingdom Metazoa; phylum Arthropoda; class Insecta; order Trichoptera; family Leptoceridae; genus Athripsodes; species Athripsodes cinereus. The sequence continues at coordinate 5,431,302 of OX388328.1, forward strand.
TCACAAACCCTGTATAGCTACTATTTCAACTGTTATTCCGGGGTAAATAACATCTTTTTCAGTTATGAAGAATAGCGTAGTTCCAAATTTAAAAAAAAAATAAGACAATTAGGATGGGTGCCTACTTCATTACTGTTGAATCGAAGATATTTTAATTAAATTTGTAATATTTTACGTATACTTGATGCCTTTTACAGGACATTAGAAAACTTATAAAAAAAAATTGGGAACTCATGTTATAAATATCACACATTTAACCTGGGTTAACTTTAGACATATCTAGTTAGCCGAGTATAAATTTCCATTTTATTTTTTAGCACGGCCGTTATGTAATGTATACCTACCTATATAATCTTGTTGGGAGAGAAAATAATGGGGGACTCGCTCTGAAATATCACAAATTTAACCTGGGTTTACTTAAGACATGTCTAGTTAGCCGAGTATAAATTTCCATTTTATTTTTGAGCACGGCCGTTATGTAATGTATACCTATATAATCTTGTTGGGAGAGAAAATAATAGAAGACTCGCTCTGAAATATCACAAATTTAACCTGGGTTTACTTAAGACATGTCTAGTTAGCCGAGTATAAATTAGCATTTTATTTTTGAGCACGGCCGTTATGTTGTGTATACGTATATAATCTCATCACATGTTTATATAATATACATTGTTAGTATGTAGGTATATATTCAGCAGCGATACATAAAAATAACGATAAGTAAACAGAATTTAAGGTAATACAAATAATGGGAGGAACAGCATACACAAGCCCAGCCAATACGGGAAACACAGGAATACAGACGTACCCCGGGTTATTGGGATCTCGTTTTACGTATTATTCATTATACAACATAACATAATATCAATGGCTTAGAGCACAGATGTTGCAAGTGCAGTTTTCATTGTTTTGAGATAATCGATGTTGAAAGTTTGAGATGCCATACTATTTAGAACTACACATAGTTTTTGTTAAATATCTCGTCAATGACACAGAGTTACGCAATAATATTCCTAAGGAACATACTTCAGATGATATAGATTCGCATGCGTGTAATAACTCATTTTCGGTAAAAACTGCACTTACAACATCTGTGCTCTATTGATATGCCATCGATATGTAGGTATATCATAAATAAAATTTTACAACAAATGTAAATGGACAAGTCACACAGATCGAGCTACATATATAGTTCAAACTAAGATATGAATATTGGATATTAATGTAACGATACACTTAGGTATACAACGCACTAAACACATGTAGATGTAACACCCAGACCCAAGACATTGACGAGAGACCCATCTCCATTCGGATATCTCAGGAGTCGTCAACTCTTACTTATCCGCACATTCTAACTTTTGTTATTGCGCATTAACAAATTTTACAATGACTATGGACGTTGGACCGACGATGTGTTGCTGCCCAAGGTTTGGAACCCCATGCCTGCCTGTTTGAAGCAATGCGAATCCATCGAGGAGTTCAAAAAGAAGGTTAAAGGATACATATTACACAAAAATCCTCGATGGTTGATCTAAGAATTGGGCACGGGTTGTTCTGGACTTTGTGGGGCGGATAGTTTATTATAGGTATAAACATAATATATGTACAATATTTATTTTTTGATTGTTTAATTTTATTATTGTAATGTAAGATATTTAAGATCACAGCCCAAAATCCCCATAACGGATTAGGCAAATAATATAGACTTTGTTAACATATTTTTAATTAATAAAAGTATAAAAAAAAACTTAATACAAAAAAATAATGTAATTCTACAAAAATAAATATTTTGAACTGTCTAACTGTTGAACGGAACAAAGACAATATCTGTTTTAAACACTGCGATTATTATATAGTATATTTCACTTTCTGTTGTGTTTTTAAAGCATAATATAAATATAGCAAAATTACAAAAATGTAGATTTCTCGAATATAAGTCATTTTAGTTGAGTTATGGAATTGTACAGTCGATTTATCCAAACATATTCACTGTGTCGATGTAGTAGAATTCCATAACGTAATAAATAAAACATTATTATATGGTATTTTTTATTCTACTATGCGATTTATTCTGGAGAGAGACGTCTTTCGTCTTGTAAGGAAATTGTCAATATCAAAATTAAAAATGAAGGACGTCTCTCGAGAGAGAATAAATCGCATAGTAGAATAAAACATTTGTTTTATTAAATTCGATATTCAAACATAGCCTATTTGAAAGTGTATTAAACATATTGGCGTTAAAATGACGTTTAAACAAAGATATACTGCATTGGTAATTCAAAGAAAAAATCGGTTATGCGGCCGATCAAATTTTGCAGCCAGTTTCAAACTGACGTTGGTTGAGAATGTTTGTAAGACAGTACATAATATCAACTTTTGCAACCCTCTGCAGGTTTAAAGGATGTCCTATACTTAAGCATTAGTAGGAAATAGACCATTATCATCTTAAAGATATGGAGTGAAACAGCATAATATTATTATTATAAATGTTGGAACACAAAAATTCTGAAAAAATGTACCGTGCTGCTAGTCTAGTATATCTGATGCGGAATGCATGTAATGTGAGTGACCTGATGATGACGAATGACAAGGCGATGTACGTCGCTGCATACTGGAGTGGCAAGGTCTGAAGTCCGGACCCGAAAAGTAAAGTAAGTAAGTAAATCTTTGTTTATTAAGGTTGTACTGTACCGTTCAATTATTTGACAATAATACAACATATGTTTTATTATAAACAAAAAATATATGTGACATTTTGTATAACATAATTTTATGGGAGATACACAAGATGTATATGTAGATATGTAATATTTATATATCTATAATAACTGTGAGCTAATATAATATTTCATAATACGTCGATATATGCCAAATAAAATACAAAATTATATATTTCTATCACGTTAATAGGTACATAACAATATTATTATATACAATATTAAAATCAATATGTTTTAATGTTCTACCTCCCTAATAGACATATCTCGTGTATAAGGAGGGAGGATCTTATTGTCTCAAACATATATACATCTCAATCTATCTTTATATACCAGCGATCGGGAAACCGAAGTAAGTTATATATACCCACATGGGGTAAAAATGAATTTTTGTGGGTAATAAGTTTTTTTTTATTATTTGCTATTTTATTCACATACATTCCATCACGCCGTAAGCAGAAAGGATCGAACGCCACTTCCTTCTATCCTTGCATACATCCTTCGCTTCCGTCACTGTCATACAATTCCTCATGCATGTTCTCCTGTTCAATTTGCTTAACACATGACCGTCCTGTAGGATTTGCTTTAAATGATCTTGCCATTTGATCCTCGGCCGACCACGTCTCCTCTCAGCAAAATATATCTTCTTGATCATACTGTCCTCGTTCATTCTTTCCACGTGCCATTTTATAAACGTGTTAATACTTGTACAAACCTTTCTTTAAACTTAAAACAATTTTTCAACATGAGGGGGTAATAAAAGTAAGTTGGAAGATATCGCGCTTCTGAGATAAACTCGCCCATTGCACAAAATTTATTTGTGTAGTTTAAATTGTTTGTTTTCTTATGTTGATTTTTTGTGCAATTAATTTTTATTATTATTATTAAAATCGACATACGCAAAAATATTATGGGTTAATGGTTAAAAAATGAAGATGAAAGAAATCGTAGTTATATGGAAGAAATCACTATATAGTGATGATCTCGCCACTGCATTATAATCACATTATTTTTTACGTAAACAGATTTTTGTTGATTTTGTTATGTGTATGATGATGTGTAAGAAGAATAAAATAAATAAATAAATAAATAAGTTCACCGACCGCTGATTTATACCCTCATGCTGTATCCCAGGGTGCTGGGGTAGGCAGAGAGAAATTTTCCAACGATTTGTTTTTCGAAAAATTAATATTATAGATTCGTACTAATGAATCGTTTGTACAATCTCTGGTCCTAATCTGATAGTACGTACCAATGATTCGTTGTGAAATTTCGTTAGTATTTTTCTCAGTGCAAGAACAGACGAAAGGAATGAAATGGAGGAGACCTTCGTTCAGTAATGGGCTGAGAAGAAATAAAGAATCGATCAATCTATACCATTACAGTATATCCTATGAGTGAGGTAGCCAGCAGACTAACTGATGCATATAAAAGAAAACTTTCAAGTTGTCCTCTCCGTGTGTAAGACATTTAGAATGCGTGGCATGTCTGATCGCTGAATTTTAGATGTTTATTATCGTATACGTAAGGAAATTCACATACATATAGCTTTGAATTCATGTAATAATCATATATATTACATAGAATCTATATAATTCTTGACTCACCCATGTAGAGTATAATAGTAAAAAAATCATTTCCTGGCTATTCATGTATGCTAACATACAAAATATACACAAAATACAAAGCGATAGAGATGAAAATATAGCTCAGTTACATCGAAATTTTACTTGGGTTAAAAACATCGCGATTTTTTTTTCATCGGAAACGTCTTAGGAGAAAAGACGATGAAAACATAGCTCAGTTACATCGAAATTTTACTTGGGTTTAAAAACATCGCGATTTTTTTTTTCATCGGAAACGTCTTAGGAGAAAAGACGATGATAATGCTATGCTGATCAGCCATTATTTCAAAACAATCTCAACATGTTCCCCAACAATATCTATATTTTTGCGCTAGGTATATGTGGTGAGGTACCGAGTAAATTCCTTATTGCCCCTGAAGGCTGTTAGAGTCAGCTATTCTCGTTCTAAGGTTATATATTCTTCTGTTCCGTATGTCATATCATCCAGGGCACTCTCCGCAGAATCTTATAGCATTGTGTCATCCAGGTATTCTTTGGTCTCCCTCTTGATGGATGTCGAGGGAGATTCATTGACATGACTTTGTTAACGATGTGTTCTCACTGTCTCTGTCTTATACCATATACAGAATCCTTTAATTTCCCTTAAATTAATTAAATTGGCTTTTATATCCAATAAACTTATTTTATTTAGGTATAATATTAAACCTTTTCCATGAGTTTTCAAGTTTCCCGTAAAAAGCAGGTGCTCGAAAATACAAAGACATTTTACACCTTAAATTCGGCGATGAGATTTTGTCACCCATCCTAAATGTCTCAATTTTTTTGGCACCAAGAAGACAGCTTACATGCTTATAACATGCATCTGGTCTGCTGGCTACTCCACTTGTAGAATATGCCATGATGATATATTAGTAGTTGTAATAATATTTCACAATTATTTTACAACAACTCTTCTTCTGTCCCAACTTATTGCCGATAAAGGCTGTTGGGGTCGGCTCTTCTCATCCTAAGCTTGTTTAATTATTCTTCTGCTCCGAATGTCATCTTCATCCAGGTCTAATTAGATAATTTCGGCAATAAAAATCACGGCATATCCCACAAGTGAGGTAACCAGCAGACCAGTTTCTTTCTACTATAAATAATTGATCACGAGAGAGACGTCTTTCCACTTATCAGGTCATTATCAATAAATTGATTTATAATCCATTAAAGAAAGTAATAGTTGTTACAATTTACCTAATTATGGAATTCTACTACGTGTGCATCGACACGATTAATATTCCTTTAGGCCATTTTACAAAAACATGTAAGGGATATTTTTAGCCCCTCCTACACAAGTATTTGTACCCTTTCAGGAGAGGTTACAAACATATTTGATTTCTAGAAAATGTAAAAAATATGTGAAGTTTAATTATTATTAATTGTGTTAATGTATTTATGTTTGATAAATAAAAGGAAAAAAAGATAAGAAACTCGAAGTTTTGATATAACTATTTGGCATCACTATTTGAGGAACAGAATAGAAAACACGCGTTGAATATTATTACTAAAGTTTGTATAACTTTAATTGTCTACTTGTGTGTAGAAAAAATATACGTAATACTACCTACTGTACGTAGTCGCGTGATTTTTACACTTTTATACTAATACTAGTAAAAAGCCTGGTTATGCTCAGGATTAATTTATTTACTAGATATCTATTTTTCAAGGATTAACTATGAAACAGTTTCGAGACATTTTGAATGTTTTTAAAAGAGTATTCTACAATGCACTTCTGTTTCTTGATTTTATATAGATCGCAATCGATTTCAGCAAACCGTTGCAATTGCCAAGCGAAATAATACTGTTATTCTACTGAGTATTGTTTCGCTCTTCTTTGCTGAAATCGGTCGCGATTTATATACAATCAAGTAACAGTCAAAACACATTTAAGCGTTGCGTTTTCGTTTCGACGTTGCGAGAACGCGTCAATTTTCGTAGCTACTTGTGTATCTTCTTCTGTCCCAATTTATTGCCAATAAAGGCTACTTGTGTATTTAGGTTACGAAAATTTGCACGTTCTCGCAACGTCGTCTACATTCCAACGAAAACGAAGCGAAAACGTCAGGCTTAAATGTGTTTTGACTACGGGCCCAGAAGTACATTGTAGGCTACTCTTTTAAAAACATTCAAAATAAATGTATTTATTCTTTACTGTACATTGCTTATACAAGCTTTTTTACATAAAGGTGTGAGAAAATGTGGGCGTCCGAGAACTACGTGGCTTGATCAGGTGAATCAAATCCTCAAAAACGGCTGTGTTGTGATTAAAAGAAATTGACGTGCGTATGTGAGAAATTGTATGAATGCAGAAGCAGTGAAAGAAGTATGTATAGATAGATGCTAATGGCGTTCCGTTCTCTCTGCTTACAAAAAAGTTACTTATATTTTCTTAAGGGTATGGTATAGTATAGTAAAAATTCATATTAAAAAAAAAACAATAGGTAGGTATCTTGACAAAGTTTCTCGCGAAGGTGTGATTTTTTACAATTAATCAAAATATTACTACTACTACTACTATACTATACCATCACGGCATATCCCACAAGTGGGGTAGCCAGTAGATCAGCTGCATGTAAGAAACGTGCAAACTGTCCTCTCCGTGCCAATATAAAATCAAGACATTCAGGATGGGTGGCAAACCTCATCGCTGAATTTAAGATGTAAAATGTCTTAATTTTTTCGAACACCTGCCTTATTTAAATATTATCAAACTTATTTAAAAAAAAAAATATTATCAAACTTGTATAAAAAAAAAAAAAAACTATGGATCCATTCAAATAATAAACATGCAATAATTCCTCGTCGTGCAGGACAGTTGGCAAACCCCATCGCTAAAGTGGACCTCATACCTCAACTGAAGCAAAAACTATAGATAATGTACAGTAAAGAATGAATAAATAAAATAAATATATAAAAAATAATAAACAAAAATTACTAAAAAAATTAAAGTAGCTTTTTTGATTAATTCCAATTAGTATTTGAAAAATGGCAACATCTTGATACCTACCAGACGTTTTTATAAACATACTTATGCGTTCCCCTATCCCCTAGCATCTACAGAAATGTAAATAAAATTATACATAGCTTGCAAAAAGCTTGAAATTTTTGACAATAATTCAAAATGTTATGTTATTTAGAAATACCTTCACATATTTTAACTTATAAATTTAATAAGATTTGGGTTAGTTCGAAGATATTGCATTTTTTGGTGAACACGCTAGCTGTAAAATTATTTGTCCAGCTGTGTAAATGCAGAGCATAAATAAATTTTATTTAATAATCGAAGAACACATTCAGCAGATGACGTATGAAATGGAAGGCAAATTAGTTTTTCTCTTTCTTCCTCAAAAAAGTTGTCAATAGAGGATACATCAACAAACATACATACATATAAAGAAACAAATAAAATTATTAATCACATTTTTTTATTTCTTTCTGTTTTTAAAAAAATACCTAATTGATCACGTGGCGTTACGTTCTCTCTGCATACCCCACATGGGATACTGCGTGAGGATATAAATATAGATATAATATCCATGCTGACGAGAAAATCTCCTTCACAGCATAATTTAGTTTCTATGGCAACAATTTCGAAACTTTTTAAATAAAGTCATAAAAGGATGTCATAAAATTAATACGAAATGCTTTTGACAGGAAAAACCTCTTACACAATTTACCGTTTTAATAGTAATGACATAAAATCTTGAAATTAAATACGACAGTTTTTTCTACTATACTATACTATACCCTCACGCCGTAACCCAATTGGGGTAGGCAGAGAGAACGGAACGCCAAACAGATCTATCTTTACACACTTCCTTAGCTTCCTCCACATTCATACAGTTTCTCATACACGCACGTCGATTCCTCTTACTCAACACGCGGCCGTCCTTGAGAATTTGATCCACGTGATCAAGCCACGTGGTTCTCGGACGTCCGCGCTTCCTCACACCCTTTCTTTCTGACAAGTATATCCTCTTTGTCATTCTTACTTCGTTCATTCGTTCAACATGTCCAAACCACCGTAGTTTATTCACGCGCATCCTGTCCACAACACTCTTCTTGCATCCGCTCATTCTTCTAATGTATTTCTACTATATTAATTTTTATTGAGAGAGAGAGAGAGTTGTCTTTCAACTTTCAAGCATATGCTCAATCTTCTTTTTTGGAATCTGTTGTCAATTCTGCAAAGACAATAAATAGCCTTGAAAGGTAAAAGACGTTCTTCTCGATAAAAATCAATACAGTTAAGAAAAAAAAATTGTTTTTAATTTCAATATGGATTTTTTTAACGTAAACACCGACACAGTGAATACATAAAATCTTTATTAGTGGGAGAGTATTGAAGGCTTATTTGGGTTCAACCAAAACTGGTCGCAAAGCTATACTCTATGCACATGTTTCGCTTGCATGCGATAATGACCAAAAGCCTATATTACTTTTTGTTTGTCTGCTTGGGGTAAGACGACACAAACAAACCTGAAGAAAGTTCAAAACAAGCAGAATTCCATAATTAGGTTAATTTCTGACTATATGCCAGGACCAAATAGACATTTTGATGCGTATAAATATTTTGGAGAGTTGAAATTGCTAACTATTAGGGCTATTTTTTGTTATAAATTGGGTATGGAGAATTTTCGGGACAATAAATTTAAAAAGAGGTTAATACATATTCATAATACACGGTTCACAAAAAATGAAGGCTTAAAAATACCTAAAACCAACAATAAGTATGGTGATCGCACTCTGGAGTGCTTAGTTCCTAAGTTGTTCAATTCGCTGCCACTCTGCATAAAAAAGTGTGACAAAATTGGAAAATTAAAATTATTATTTAAGAATTGGCTCAGAAAAAATAGAAATATGTACATATAACTATAGTATGAGTGTTAAATAGATTTGTGGGCATTTATAGGATTAATATAGTTGTATTTAACTTTTTTTTTTAGTTATAAGCTGGATGTGGAGATGAGCGGAGCCTGTTGACAAGTCATTTCAATGACTTAACGGGCTTCGTTCATTGGTTGCACAATTTTATGAATATATCTTTATATGTGATTTGATAAATGTGAATTGTAATTGTATGTATAAAATGTGAAATAAAGATTATATTATATAAAAAAAAATATGTAGGTAGGTATAAGATGTAAGACCTGAAAATAAATACATATATTTAATACCAGTATTCCAGTGTTGCCATCCTGTAAAATACAGGTATTTGTAAAACATAACATGTAATAGACTCAATTCAGCATTGAAGATGTATGCCACACATTTTTGAAGTCTTTTTTTGGCACAAAGAACAATCTGTTGATTCAAATAAAAGATTATTCTGCTGGCTACCCAGCTTGCGAAAGATACTGTGATGTAAAAGATAGATATATTTTTATAAATTTTATAAAATATTAAAAAAAAAAATCTATTCACTGCATTCTCTTAAAAGATATCAGATGTTCCTTCCAACTAAAATCAAAACCTTACTTGTTCAATCTCTGCTGCTGCCGCTCATAGATTATGCTAATGCAGTATAATATCTCGATATCAACCAAGACCTGGCAAATAAACTTAAGAGACTTCAGAATTATGGTATCCGATTTATTTTCAATCTCAAGAGGTCTGATCATATCTCCCAGTATCGAGTCAATCTAAAGTGGCTAACTGTGCATCAAAGACGTGAACTTCATTATTCTATCACTTGTTTACAAAATACTCTATTCCACGTCTTCTCCCTATTATTTAAAATTTCGAGTATTTAGCGAGCCATGGCCTACCATTGCGATCCAATAACGAGCGTCTTCTGGCAATTCCTATAATAATAATAATAATGGTTGACCATTGGGGAATTGTATGGAGAAATCGAGGGTTTTATGCTAGCAAATCAAGATCAAATACAAAAAATTATCAAAAATATATAATAATAATAATAATAATAATAACTAGACAACTTATTTATGATGCGCCGTTTTGTGGAGAAACCACCGCAAGGGCCCATTTAAGAATCATAACACCTCCCGAACAATAGGGTCTTTAACCTCGCCTTGAACACCTCCACACTCTCCAGAGTTCGCATCTCAAAGGGAATTTTGTTCCACAGCAACGGACCAGCCACACAGAAGGCACGGTCAATATAGTTGGCCAGACCCCCCCTACGCGGTACCACAAGTCTATTGACAGAGTCTAATCATAAAAAAATCAAAATATAATTGATGATTCGTGTAGGAAATGTCTGGCCAAACCGGAAACAATACAGTACATAGTTTCGGGTTGTTCTCTTCTCGCTCAAACTGAATATACTAATCGACATAATCATGTCGCAAAAATAATTCATCAAAATTTAGCAATTAAACATAATCTATTAAACTCACAAAATGTAATTCCTTATTATAAATACAACCCGGAACCGGTTTTAGAAAATCAAAATTACAGGTTCTATTATGATAAAACAATAATAACAGATAGGCAAATACATCTTAATAGACCCGATTTAGTATTACATGATAAACGTAATAAAATAACGTACCTAATAGACATCGCTGTCCCAAATACACATAATATGCAAACAACTGTCGCAGAAAAAATACGTAAATATACAGAACTAGCAGGAGAAATAAAAAATATTTGGCATTCTAGATCCGTTTATATAATACCTTTAGTCATGTCAGCTACAGGGGTAACTCCGAAATCTTTAATAAATAATTTACAAAAATTAGATTTACCGGTTAATTTGTATATTAAAATTCAAAAATCTATTATAATAAACACTTGTAATATTTTAAAAAAGTTTTTGAACACAGATATTTCAGGCACAATGCTGGTATTTTGAACCCGCGTTTTGAGCCTAATCCTTTGATATCCTATATATCTGGATAGGTGTATTTTTCCCGGCATTAGACTTTTAAGTTTTTGTGTGACCATGACTGATCATATGGAGACTTATCTGGTTGTATAGGTATAGCTGAGAAGTGTGGATGGCAATTCTGCCGCCGCGTAAAAAAAAATATATTATTTTTTTCCCTGTAGCTCTGTAAGTGATCTCCCATGATTGTATCTACTATTTCATAGAACATCATGGAAGAATCAACTCGAATAATGTTGGGGTTCTACATTTTTAATATATATTTATTTTAATATTTTATGGTTTTTGTTATTTAATGTTAATTTAAATTTTATTGTTAATCTTATATTGTGTTCAAAATGAAGAATCAAATATTGTTTTGTTAAATAAATGAGATATGAGATAATAATAATAATAATAATAATAAACTTTATTGTGCTTAAAAAAACATACAGTACAAACAGATTATAAATACCAATAATTATCATGCACAATGGGCGAGTTTATCGCGTGTAAGCGATATCTTCCAACTAACCCAATTCCTATACACAGTGCCGAAAACACTCACTACTGAAAACACAGAACAGTAAAGAAAATAATAAATATGGACATAACTTTGTACACGTAAAAATACAATTTAGTTATAAATTTTTTTTCGTTTTATTTGAATTGAAATCTGGGGTTGATTTACGATGTTGTTTTAAGATGTAAATAAAGAAATCTTAACTGACCATAATTTTTCACAAATACATAAACAATAAAATACAATATTACAAAACGTGACAAATAACAAAATTAGGCCAAAAGGCGGACTTGTTGCTGAGCAACGTCTTCCAGTCAACCCTAAAACATTAACATAAAAAAATAGGTTTATGCCTACCCAAATACGACCCTACCCAAATGGCGACCGGTGTGGCGCAGAGGCTAACGCACTTGCCTTTGAGTCACGAGGTCCCGGGTTCGATTCCCGGCCAGGGCAAAATGAAGAATGATTCAGATTGTCCTGGGTCTGGGTGTTACATGTATATGTGTTTAGTGCATTGTATATGTGTATCGCCGTGTTAGTACCCATAATACAAGATTCATATCTTAGTTTGGGACTAGCTCGGTCTGTGTGAATTGTCTACACGTGTTAAAAAAAAAAAAAAAAAATAATTAAAAATAAATAAAATAAAATAAACAAATAATATAAAAAAGTGCAGGAACCCAAAGAGAAAAAGATTTAAATTTATAAATAAATAAATTTTACATAAATAATAAATAAATAATACCTACATACATACAATAAATAATAATACATACATAAGATAAAATAAACTACTATGTAAAATGTCTTTGTTTTTTCGAAAACCAGGTTTTTACAGGGCACTCGAAAACTTACGTAAAAGGGTGAGAGGCCAACTCTGCCGGGTGCTTCACGGATTATATGCTTGCATGTACCCATAAAATATTAAATTTGCGGGAGTACCTAATGGAAATTCAAATTTGTAATAAATTTATCGAGAAAAATATGTGACGCAAAAATATAAAGGAAATCTTAATTTCATTTTCTGCAGAAAATCCAGTAATATTCGTCAATTCTAAATTAAAATCACCACAAATAACACTGTAAAAATGTCAACGTGTTCTATATTTGAAAATTTATTAAGAAATTTTAAAAATCGAACTTACCGAAGATGATGCCTCGATTCTGAATAATTCACCATAAGTATTATTCTAAATTTTAAAATCTATGCGAAATTTTCCCGCGCCTTGTGCCTCGCAATGATACCATAAGGAAAAAAATACATATTACAATTTAAAATTTACAATATTTATAATTTTTTAAACATTCACCACAGACAAGCAATTTTTTTTTATTTATTTTTCAAAGCCGAATCACAATGGATTTTTTTGAATAACACACTTTTTAATTACGAAGTAAAAATTTTATTTAAACATTTCTCATTAAACATATTACGTATTTTTTTCATTTTAATTAAATTTTATAAATATAAAACTGTTGATTTTATTGTATCTATTGTTTGTTGTTTTTATTTGTTTATTATTATTGTTTTTTTCTAGTCAATTTGTTATTATATTTTGAGGTTATGTTTGTTTTTGACAGGGCGCGCGTCCTGCCCCCACCGGCGTTCGATTCGCTCTACTGTTTTCACGCTTGTTTCTCAAAGCGAGCTGAAGCTTTATTATGAAAGCATGGTCTTGATAATATATGAGTATCGAAACGTAACTAGCATTGAAGCCGATTAAACTCAAAATCAAAATTTTCCCCTCGCATAATATTGTCATCGCTATTTAAATTTTATATAATTGTTACGAATGGTTGGTAAAACGCTGCGTGATAGAGTGAAGAATGAGGATATTAGAAGAATGATCGGATGCAAGAAGAGTGTTGTGGATAGAATGCGCGAGAATAAACTACGGTAGTTTGGACATGTTGAACGAATGAACGAGGTAAGAATGACAAAGAGGATATATATATACTTGTCTGAATGAAAGGGTGTGAGGAAGCGCGGGCGTCCGAGAACCACGTGGCTTGATCACGTGGATCAAATTCTCAAGGACGGCCCAGTGTTGAGTAAGAGGAACCGACGTGCGTGCATGAGAAACTGTATGACTGTGGAGGAAGCGAAGGAAGTGTGTAAAGATAGATCTGTTTGGCGTTCCGTTCTCTCTGCCTACCCCACTTGGGACTCGGCGTGAGGGTATAATATAGTATACTCGTAGTATAGCATAGTATAGTATAAATGTTAAGATAACTTATTCACACGTTGACAGACAGTTGAATGACAAACGAAACGAATAAACAAATAAAAACATTATCAAATTATTAGTTGTTATAAATGAAAATATTTATGCACAGAAATTTTACTAAAAACTAACTAAACATCTCACCACGGCCTTCTGTTATTTACCAATCCGTAAAAGTAAAGGTATGTTTATCTTTGTCTTTGCTCATTAAGTTTTTTATTTTTTTTATTTATGTTTTACATCGTTTCTTCAATTCATTTAACTTTTATTTGTATATATGTACATATATATATTTTTCCCCTCAACAAACTCTCTTGATTTTCTAAAAGGGACAGTAAAGAGAGAGTAGATATAAAAAATTCCACGACGTCGGTTTTGGTCGACCGGTTCTTCAGGCCTGCCCAGTGAATATAGCTTTTCTTTAAATTGCGGAAAAGTATATTTTTAAGATGGAATATGCCACCAATTCGGAATGTTTTCAACTTATATCGGCATGGACAGGAGGGCTTGCATATTTATAACATGCAGTTATTCCACTGCAACCCCAACTTTGAGAAACACCGTATTAATATGAATAATTGAATAAAACAAACTTTCACTAAAATTAAACAATATTCTTGCAAATTTTTAAAAATGAATCCATTTTTTTTCAATTGATTCAGCCCATGTGTTTACACAACATGTCGTACAAAATAATACTATAATGAAAGAAAGCAAGAACACACACATATATGCATACATATAAACATAATATTATATAGATACACGTGCACACACGCACACACCCATATTACTAACACTAATACGCTTTCACTTTCTACGAACCACATCCTTCATACTGTAGCCAACTAGACTATGCACTATGGACATAATAACGTCATCCTATACATTGGGACAATATGAACGATTTGTATGAGGTAATACGTTGTTACTACGCGGAAGTGAAGCGAAAAACTTTCGCTAAAATACTTATAATGGTCAAATTATTTTGTATAATATGTATGCTGGTTTGTATATCCGCAACAGACACTTTTATCAATCCATTGCGACCTTTGTTCATCTGTATGTGGCGGTTGAATTATTGGTCTTTTGTGCCTTTATCATTTGAGAGAAGCTAGATTTACAATCTCTTCGCCAAAGGCATTTCTCGGAAAGTGATGTTCCATGTCTATGAGCCTGCTTACTTGATCGAATATATTATCTATTAAATATCAAATTTGAGTTAACCCGCCTCCCCATAGCAGTGAATTTTTGTCAATGGAGCCATCTTTTTTCATGACATTTCTAACGCCCCAATGTTGTCTTTAAAACGTCGTATAATCTGTCGAATACTGTGTACAGTGAATAATGAATAAAGCTCTATTTGGCTCTAACTGTCATTATTGAATATTCTCGAAAACTACTCCATGAAACATCCCGTAACGAATATCTTGGCACACAGCTTGCATGTTTATAACACGCGGCTAGTCTGCTGGCTACCCCACTAGTGATTCAAACTCTTCATACCCATTATTTAAAAGAAAAGCACTTTCTACCACCTTTATACCAGAGATTGCTGCTGCTTTTGCAACCGCAAGAGACACACCCAAAGTTGCATTTGCTCCAATATCTTTGTTATGAAGTCCCCAGCAAAAATAAGTCTTCGCTCATTGCTGCTAATTTTCAAATGCCTTGGACAAGACGAATATTCTTTAAGCTTCTTTGTAAGATTACTATAATATCTTCAATTCAGTGACGAAGTGTGCCACCTCTTCTGAATGTTTTAACTTTGATTGATACGAAGAGGACTTGCGTGTTTACTACATGAAATTAGTCTAGTCATTCTATTTCGAAGACTCTGCTTAAAGATAGATAGATTTGGCTGAGAGGAATGGAGTTCTGAGACGGGGCTGTCCGAGAATCAAATAGCAATATCATATAAACCAGATCCTACGGGACGAACAGGTGTTGAGCACATCGAATACGAGAGCAGGCATGAGGAATTTTATGACAGTGACGGTGAAGTAATATGAGTAAGCGAGTGTGACCCCTATAAAGATTGCAAAGAGATATTGACTCCAGATCAGAAGGTTGTAAAGAGGGAGAATCCTTAGAAGGATTATTGTGATAAGGAAGGTAAGCTACTCACCAATTTTTCACAATGAAACTCTAAACAAAAGAGATTTATATTTAAAACAAATTACATAAAATGTTACAGTGATCGTTAGAATAAAAAATTACAGAAATAGAACACTCAAGAGTATGTGCGGTCAGCTAGGCAGTGAACTAGACTAGACTGGTTAAAAGTTGTGATAATTCTTATCAGATTGTAGAATCCAATCCCTGTAGGGTTACTCTTGACAAAACTAAACACGGTCTTAATCTAGTCTTGATCTTGATTATACGACGCACGAAGGGACTGTAGTCAAAAACACCGCGCAACCGCTAACGCGCGATCGGTTTGCGTGTATTTTTGGCCAATAGTCACTTCGTGCGTCGTATGATCAAGATCAAGACTAGATTAAGATCGTGTTTAGTTTTGTCAAGAGTAGCCCTGCAGACATCATACCAGCTGACTCCAACAATACTATTTAGTGTTGCCTTCTCACTACAACGGAAGCAAAAGGTATATGCAAAGATATGAAGAAGTAACATTTGATTTTTTTTCTGCCTTCCTCACGATATGTTGGTTCATTTATGATTTTTTTCCTTTTTCTCAAAACACTTCTCAGAAGCGTAGAGCAAAAAGAGACGCTATATTCAAAAACATTTCTGTGCCAATCTTGCCACGTCTTGTCACGACATTCTTAATAATCCTCTGATAGTCATAGAAATGGTGTATTGTGAAAAAGAGGATCGTCCAGGACGTCGAAAAATCTCTATCACTCTTGAAGTCGTTCATTACACTATTATTGTTCCTACAACTATTGCCCTCTAGTGTTCAATGTCCGCATCACATTACAAATCTCTCCCGCCATCTCATATTGGCTACTTTTCTTATAACAAGTACACATGTATAGTGTGTTTTACAGAGAATATTGTACTCAGCTTTCTTTTCCCTACTTTTTAAAAAAATTCTCTTTCGTCGCTCCCTCTCCCACCCCTAACGTCTTGCGTAATGATATCTCTCTCGCACAGTGGGGACACACCACACACAGCACGCCTCACATGCGCGCGTAAATCTAAAGGGAAACTTTTAAGTAAGGTGACCATGCGCTTGGGAAATTTAGAATTTCAACATTATTTTGTTAATTTTGGAAACTTGTTATTTTACCGTTAAGTTTTTCTTTAATATTTTGAAGAAAACTGAATTAGATTTTTTTATTTATGTTATTTATTTCCTCAAATAAGCACATGCAAATCAACACAGTTCAAATATCCATAATGGTAATGCAATTAATTCCATTTTGTCTATTGTATGATCAAATAATATCCATATTTATTGTTTTCCGGTATTTTCCTGAGAAAACAAAGGAACAATATGTTTGTGAAAACATTCTGATTGTCTCTATTTTTTTCAAGTTACATCATTAGAAATATCAAAAATATGTTCAGAAAGCATCAATCTCTCAAATAAAAGTAAATATAATAAATAATTAGACTCATAAATCATTTATAAAATTAAAAAACTGTTGGTCACCCTTGCATGAGGTCATACTAGATGCGTGCATGAGCGAGATGGCAGTAGGGGGGTGGTATAGCTTCGTCTCTTTCATATGTGTAGTTGTGCGTGTATGTGTATATAGATGTATGTGTACGTTTGTGTGTGTGTTGTGTAATAATAATGTGTACTACAGGATGAGAGGGCAACTTAGGGCGCGGGACTTAATTACATAAGCAATTTCCCATTATAAATTCAGAAGCGATGAGACACGCCATCCGTCCTGAATTAAAAAAACTTGAGAAAATGATCGAAGGAATGTTTTGTCTCGGTCTCTTTTGTATTTCGAATTAGTTGAAATTTATCGCAAAGCATCTTTAAATCAGCGAAGAGGCAAACCACTCATACTAAATTGGACAAAATAAAAAAAATGAAGTAAACGAAAACAATCTTTTTTTTTGAGAGAAAGATACTTTCTGAACATACTTTTGATATTTCTAATGATGTAACTTGAAAAAATAGAGAGAGTCAAAATGTTTTCACAAACATAATCTTCTTTGTTTTCTCAGGAAAATACCGGAAATCAATAAATATGGATATTATTTGAACATATACAGAAACATCTATATTCTAAGGATTGTTTGTCACATTTTTTGAGAGAAATGTCTTCACAATTATTATTTTGCAGAAAGAGAATTTTTATTGTATGTTACCTAGTAAGTATGTATGTGTATAATTTATTATTTAGCTTTTTTCATTATATTGATCTATCTATCTATCTATCTATCTATACCCTCACACCATGTCCAAGGAGGGGTAGGCAGAGAGAACGCCATAAGGATCTATCCTTACAAACTTCTTTCGCTTCCTCTACATTCATCCAGTTTCTCATACCTACATGTACGTCGATTTCTCTTACTCAACACGCGGCCTTATACTGATCACATTATTTAATAACTCTGTAATAATTTATTATGCTTGCTCTTTACTGTGCATTTTTTTATTATTATTTATTATTTAGAATATATATGTGAACAAACATGCATAGCCTTAGATATATTTGAAAATATCTACTAAAAATACAATGTAGGTTCTACCTATTGAAAATCTTGAAGATGCTAGTGCTTAAGTAGTTGCATAAAAAATAGGAGCAAAAGTCAAGACTTTCCAAAGATCAATCTATTCACACCACCACGGCATCATCTCTCACAAGTGAGGTAGCTAGCAGACTAACCATTACACGAAATCAATATACAGATAATCCTTTCCGTGCTATAAAAACTGAGACATGCAGGATGGGTGGCAAAATACCTTAAAGCTGTTGAATTGAAGTTGTTGAATGTTTTATACATGATGGTTTACCAACCTTTTGCATAATGTAATACTGGTAATTTCTAACAGAAAACCAGTGTCGTCTCAATTTTATAGAAACAGTGTAAAGCTGAACACTAGATGCCAAAATTTCTACTGAATATTTCACGAATTAATTCACGATTAAATGAGAAATTTGTGATTTTTTCATTATTCATCGTGTGAATTTATGTGAAACGCATAAGCCGTTTATGTGATTAAATAAAAAAAAGATCCTATATCTACTGCGAAAGGTGTGTCCACTCATTTCCGTAAGTTTCGAGTGTCCTGTAAAAGACAAATTTTTCAAAAAGTTAAGACATTTTACTTCTTAAATGAAAAAAATTACATTACAAGGCATTTTTGCATCTGAAATTCAGCGATGTGTTTTGCCACCCATCCTTAATTTCTTAATTTTATGTTGACACGGAGAAGACAGCTTGCATGTTTATAACATGAAGTTAGTTCACTGACAGCCCACTTGTGGGATATGCTGTGATGGTATAGTAGAAGTAGTAGCAGTAGTAGTAAAAATCGAAATCATTAAGATGAAATGGCACACTAACAAAGTCTCACATTTCACCGATAATGACAACAGAATTTGTGACCCCTCTATGTCTCCCTGTCCCTCTCACACTACATATACACCCACAGCCTATAGTATGTATAGCTATCTCCCTCACTCCCTCACATTTCTCCATACTCTAACTCCTCACAAGACGCATCCACGTGGTATAGTGCTGTCTCTCTCTCCCCCGGGCGTTGCTTTACAATCCTAATTTTGGGGTAAACTTTGTAAATATGTGAATTTGTTATATAAAATCAATTATACGTAACGCTCTACTAAACACTTTGTACAAATTTTATGTTAATATTATTTGATTTTTTTTAAACTAATCAATCAAGTGAGAACACAGGGCGGAAAC
Organism: Athripsodes cinereus; assembly: GCA_947579605.1. NCBI lineage: Eukaryota > Metazoa > Arthropoda > Insecta > Trichoptera > Leptoceridae > Athripsodes > Athripsodes cinereus. The sequence goes on from OX388328.1 coordinate 5,451,089, forward strand.
TAGCCACCTCCACTCAGAATGTGTTTGTGCCAATTGACAATGATGACGGATGACTTGATTTTTGAAGCTTTTTCACAGTACCTACTTTGACCGTCTCAGGGCGTCGGTAAAGAGTGCAACCTTCAATTTGCTTCTTAAGTTGGTTATTATTATTATTATTATTGGACAAAATTAAAGCACCTCAAAGACACTGTACAATTTATCTATTCTTTATCGGTTATTATTAATATATAGGAATGTAATACTAAATTATTTAAATATTGGTTAATTCGCGTAAAACATCTTGCAAAAGTATTAAAAAATCACAAATTAAACTATTTTATGTAACATACATTTATAATGATACATTTACTCGAAATAAATTATCGATATTTTCTTAATTAATTTTAATATGGCAATAAAATGATACACAATTTTGGCGGTAAGGAATATTTTCTTACCCTTTCAAACTGACGGAAAAAACGTATTTTTTATCTCATTCACACTTTTTTTTACACTCTTTTTTGCTGTTTTTCACGCTTCTCAAAAAGAAAGTACGGCATTTAGTGGGTTTTTATTTCAAATAGATACCTCATCTTGTAATGGTCAGGTCAATGGAACGCAAATTCCTTGAAATGGGAGAGTATAGCCCGGTGAAAGTTTAGTACGTAAATTTGAAAATCATTTATATGGCAAATGTACATTATGGCATATACATTTGCCATATACTAATATCGCTATTAGAAAAAAGGTGTTGATGGTAGAAGGGTGAAAATTTAGGGCTGTATGTATTTTAAATGTCTCATCATAAAAATATTTTTTTGTCTAGAACATAAAAAAAATTCGAGGTGGACTTATAGGGGTATGAAAAATAGATGATGACCGATTCTCAGACCTACCCGATAAGCACACAAAATTTCATCAAAATCGGTCCAGCCCTTTCGGAGGAGTATGATAACAAACACCGTGACACGAGAATTTTATATATTAGAAATATATTAATAAAAAAATATATCTTTTCCCTTCAAATTAAATATGCAAATGAATATTAAAGTATTAAGGGCTGTATTTGGGTTTCTTCGTTATGGCACGGAAAAGGTGCTCTGCAGGGCTACTCTTGACATGATATTTAACGAAAATCCTAATCTAGTATTTATAATTATAGGTAAGCCTATATACTTTTCAAAATATATTTAAAAATCTAGTTTCGGAGCAACTTCATGTGAAAATGGGTAGTTTGATGGTTTTTCGATAGTAAGAAATGGTTACTATTACTAGTACTACATCGTTACGGCAAATCTCATAAGTGAGGTAACCAGTGGACTCACTGAATGTAATAAACATGCAGATTGTCCTCTTCATGTCAATAAAAAATAAGCCATTCGGGATGGGTGACAATATGCTTCATCGTTGAATTGTAGATGTCGTTAGTGATTTTTTTATGTATAACTGACTTTTACAGGATACTCGAAAGTTTACAGAAAAAAGTGGAAACCCTATTCCTTACCTTCACGAGGAAAATAAATCCATTTTTTAAATTATGTTTTAAAATTAAAAATATTATTTTTAAAACCCGTCATACATAACAGGTTAAAGGCAAGTGTCCAATAACAACAGTTATGTATGAAGAATTTTGATACATATATTCATAAATCATATGAACTATATTTCCATGCACACATATACATTTTACCAACATAACAAAACTACACAAAGCCACATACAAGATCATGAAAAAAGCGACTTAAAACAATAAGAAAAATCATACAACATAAAGAAGAAAATCGTTTATATCTTTCAGTACGACTTGTTGCATTTTGAAAATGTGCTAGAAAAAGTTGGTTAGTTTTTCATCTTATATTTTTATGACTTTTTCATTCGTTATATAAATGCATTATGTCGCGTACAATATTTCAAAGGATTATGGTTTTTATTTTACAATATATTTAGACATATTTTTCCTTATCAGTGTTTTGCGTACTTGGGTTTTGGTGTGAAATAATTTTAGCAGAAAAATGAAATATCTGTTCTGTTGTAGGCCAGTGTAGTGTGTATATGTATGTGTGTTGTAGAAATAGATGAATTTAGTTCTAAATTGGTGTTGCTACTTGGAAAATAGAAAAGAATAGGGTTGCCAACAAACCCAACGACATTCTCAGTCATTCATACATACCGTCACAAAAGAAGGGTAGCCAGCGGAGCAATTGCGCGTAACAAATATGCAAATTATTCTCTCCGTGCCAATTAAAGTTGAAAAATTCAGAATGGGTGGTATTCCTTTGTTTGTTATTTTGTTAACACTGTAATGTAATGATGATGTGCAAGAAGAATAAATAAATAAATAAAAAAAAAATCCTCATCGCTGAACTAAAAATATGGCACCTCTGGAACGTGATGTTTTACGAATAAAATCTGTCTCTTGCAGGACACTCGAACACTCACAAAAAAGAGTGGGGAAACCTATTATTTGACTCCATGGAAATTTCACTAGTATGGAGAGAATAAATTGTATGTTTTTTTAGTTATTTTAGTTTATCCGGTGGAGCACCGGATAAAGAATCGGTCTCCCACTCTTCTCCGTAAGTTTTCGAGTGTCCTGTAAAAGGCAGGTGTTCGAAAAAATACATTTTACATCTTAAATTCAGCGATGAGGTTTGCCACCCATCCTGAATGTCTTCTTGTATATTGGCACGAAGAGGACAGTTTGCATGTTTATTACATGCAGCTGGTCTGCTGGTTACCCCACTTGTAGGATATGCCGTGATGGTATAGTATGTAGTAGTAGTTTTTTAGTTATTTATATATTTATTAATTCTTTACTGTAGGTACATTGATTACAATAAACAATTCCATAGAAGGTATAGATTCAAATTAAATACAATCAACATACAACATACAGAGGGCGAGTTTATCGCAAAGGCGCGATCTCTTCCAACTTACCCAAAATTGGTTTGCAGATAATCCTTAATATCTTTATTTTTTCGAACATCTGCCTTTTACAGGACACTCGAAAACTTACGGAAAAGAGTCTGAGACTAACTCTTCGGCGGGTTCTTTGCAGTTACTCATTTATATTAAATAAATGCCGTGAAGATGCGTTCACTAAGAAGAATGGTTGGTAAAACGTTGCGGGATAGAGTGAAGAATGAGGATATCAGGAGAATGAGCGGATGCGAGAAGAGTGTTGTGGATAGAATGCGTGTAAATAAGTTACGATGGTTTGGACATGTTGAGCGAATGCAAGATGAAAGAATGACGAAGAGGATGTATTTGTCTGAAAGAGGAGGTGTGAGGAAGCGCGGACGTCCAAGAACCACGTGGCTTGAGCAAGTGGATCAAATCCTAAAGGACGGCCGCGTGTTGAGTAAGAGAAATCGGCGAACATGTATGAGAAACTGGATGAATGTGGAGGAAGCGAAAGAAGTATGTAAGGATAGATTTATATGGCGTTCCGTTCTCTCTGCCTACCCCTCCTGGGACATGGCGTCAGGGTATACATAGATAGATTTATATTGATTTTCAAATGTCGATAAATGTAAATAAATAGATAAATATTTTTTTCTCACAGGCACACATACAACCCTAGATGATTATAAATCAATAAACGGAGCGTAGTCCATATGATATTACTACCACACACACATACATATATATAGGTACACGTAATATTCACCCACACACCCACTCAAACACACATACAGCACCGCCTTAAGACGCACAAATAATAATTAAAACACCTCCCTCACACAATAAGCGTATACCTACCTACATAATAATATCCTTTCATACCGATAAGAAAATTGTTATTATTATTACCGACAATAAGACGATTCTTACAAGGATCATTACAGCTGAAGGCCAATGCGATCCCAGAATATCCTCGATTTTTCTTATAAATTCTGCATACGTCACGCTAAAAAATATCAACCTCTCCAGCCAGACCATTAAACATTTAAATAGCTCTTCTCACTGGGGAGTTTGCCAATATGTTCGTTCGGCTTTGAGGCTGGTAAAAAAAATCGTGATGCCGAGAACGTCGAGAACTTATGAAGCATGCTTTCATAAGTACAGATAAAACATTTTTTTTTAAATAGATATATCTGGGTTTTGTTATAAACCCAAATACAATCTTATACACCTTTCACAGTAAGCTAAAAGCTTGTGTCGTGAAAGAGAGTTCGCCGGCACCTGGGATCGAACCACGGACCCCTTGTTCACGAGGCCGAGACCCTACCTCCAGGCTACCGACGAACTATATGAGGCGTATAGTTCCAATCCGCGTTAAGTCAGGCTTTTACCTTGTGGACCGCGACGGTCATTTTATTTTAGAAAACGGACCCCTTATGAAAGTAATTGGTGACCCCTACCATAGGTAGGTAATACTTATGGTATACAACCTACTACTATTACACCACTGCATATCCCACAATAAGTAGGGTAGCCAGCAGACTAAATGCATGTGATTCACATGCAGATTACCTATATATCCTCTCCGTGCCAATGGAAAATAAAACATCCAAGATGGGTGGCACACCACTTCGCTGAATTGTCGATGTCAATTGTCTTATCTATCTATCTATACCCTCACGCCGTGTCCCAGGAGGGGTAGGCAGAGAGAACGGAACGCCATATAGATCTTTCCTTACTAACTTCTTTCGCTTCCTCCACATTCATCCAGTTTCTCATACATGTTCGCCGATTTCTCTTACTCAACACGCGGCCGTCCTTTAGGATTTGATCCACGTGCTCAAGCCACGTGGTTCTTGGCCGTCCGCGCTTCCTCACACCTCCTCTTTCAGACAAATACTTACATCCTCTTCGTCATTCTTTCATCTTGTATTCGCTCAACATGTCCAAACCATCGTAACTTATTTACACACATTCTATCCACATCAATCTTCTCGCATCCGCTCATTCTCCTGATATGATATTCTTCACTCTATCCCGCAATGTTTTACCAACCATTTTTCTTAGTGAACGCATCTCCACGGCATTTATTCCACTCTCGTCCTTCTTCAACCACGTCCAATTTTCACTTGCATACATAATTATGTATGCAAGTGTCGGTACCTACCATAATGGTATCGTGCAACAGCAACATATTTGTCTTCTACACCTACAGAACACTGGAAAACTTGTAAAAAAGAGTGGGAGACCTATTCTATACCGAAGACTTCACTGGCTACATAATATTATATGGGTATAAAAAGTATTTTATTAGATTTTGTTCCTTTTCTGGTACAGAAATGATAATTTGTATGTGCATTATTGCAACATGATGTAGGGAAATAGGGGATAGTCGGGTAAGATGAGGTACTGGGATAAAAGTGGTACCGTGCTGAACGCTGGATGACATTAGATGCTCTCTTCGGACCCCCCACTAGTAACAAGGTTACATCAGCAGTGGTTGCTCTCTCCGTGATGCTGTGATACTAAACGTGTTTTTCGCACATTTCACGTTATTTTACTTAATTTTTTTGATAGTGTCATTGAAGAAAGAATATCGTGATTCAGATTGTTTGACATTTGATAAACAAGATTTAAATATTGAATTTTAAGGGAAAATATTCGATTATTAACTAGATAAAAATATGGTTAATTACTTAATCAATTAATCAATTGATTAATATTCTTAACTATCCCGTCTTGCCCCTACCCGTGGGGCAAGACGGGATAATTAAGTTTTTTTTTAAATTGAAGTATTTATTATTTCTTAACGTTTATTTTAACGTTTATGTCATTCGTTTGCTAGATTTAAGATCAAAGTTTTTGTCAATAGACTTTTTTTGAAAGAATTTAATATATATAATAGAAGCGTGTTTTTTTGACAATTTAGCATAAAGTTCCCGTCTTGCCCCTAGTTCCCCTTAGTCCACTGGCTACACCACCACTAGTCTGAAAATGTCGCAAATGTACCTACTTATAAAAACTCAAAAAGAAATTTAAATCACAAACGAATACCTACTAAAAGTAAAAATGAAAACAGAACAATAATTTTACTATCAATCAAATACACAAAATAAAAACTAAACCTACACAATAAATAAAGTATACAATACCTACAATGTAAATAAGTGTGTATCTTCGATAATAAGAATAAAAATAAAAGTTAAAATATTCATACCGTAGTACTAGGAGTCTGACGTAACGAGAGAGGATCATTTGTTTACACTGTGACGTCAGAGTATGTTAAAAAACACAATAGTACACCCCACAACCAACTTGTAACATAAAAAAACTAAATATCCTTACTACGAATGATATAAAAAACGACTCGAAACCTCCTTGATTCAATAAGGAAAATGTGAACAGGAAAAGTTTGGAATCCTTTGACAAGATGGTACATCAGAGCCATCTGTTGTATGTTTACAGGAGTGTTTTGTAAAATATTTTTGAACTGTTCCATTTTTTTTCAGTTTTTTCAAAATGTTGCTAGTTACAAGTAAAAAAAATCTTACTATTATGAAATGTAATTAATTGTTACTTCGCCATTTTAAGTTCTTTGTGGAACATGGAGAGGAAACTATAAATTTACATTTTCTGTTCAAAATAATGTTGAAGTGATTTAATTTAGGGCAAAGCTTTTAAAATGATTACATTGAAATGATGTATGATAAAAGAAATTATTCTATACAAAGTGAATAATTTAGTTTGTAGTTTTTAGTGCCTTAATAACGGAAAAATAATTATTTTTAAGCATGACAATACGCCCGATTCTTTTTCATGTTTAATGTGCACTAACCAAAATAGAAACGTTCCAATTTTAGTTAGTCTACATTGGTATTCTATAAACTCTAAAATTGTTCCTAATTAGAATTATATGCAACTAATATCATTTACATAATACGACTGTTAGTTCCGTTAGTTCAAGTGAACTTTATTAATTTTGAATTTAATTGTAAAATTTTGGTTCGTTCTTATTTTAGTTTGAATCAATATAAGAAAGTAAATAGGTGTAATGTTTACGAGTTGATTTTAACTAAATAGATACGGGCCTCGGAATTTTTCCATTTGCTTTCAATAATATATATTTTTAAAAAAAATGTTTATTTAGGCAAAAATAGAAATGTTTAACTGTTTCTTAAATAAAAACCATTTTTTCCCAAAAGTATTAATTCGATTATGTTAACAAAAAAAAAATATGAATATATTTTATTTTCTAGCAACACTAATATAGAAAAGTCAAATTTGCGCGCGCAGATCGATTCCTGCGTTCCATTACCCTATCGGGAAAATTCCTTGAAAAACAACACGAAACATCACAAATCACACCTAGAATTTCACATAACTTTACCACCTAATTAAGTACACATAAGGAATATAATTGCTTGAAATATAATAAGAGGTATCTACAAATCCAGCCACCAATGACAGAGACAAAGTGCAAAGTAATTATGTCCTTAAAGGTAATGATATTAAGGTTTATATTCCCGTGATGACTTTATTATTTATTTACACATTTTGTGCAGTTATATTATACCGAGGGTCCGGGAAGACGGCTCCTGTAGAAAATCCTGGATATTTCGTTCCATTTTTCATGTGGAAAAGTGTGAGAATTGATTGAATCTATATAAAAATGTCGGCGTTTAGCTGAAATATGTTTTCGTTGTGATTTTTTGCGTCTATTGTCAGTTTTTCTGTTATTTTTGTGTATATCTTATGTGATTTTGAATTCAGGTGAGTCTTATGTACTTTTTCACTTTTTTATCATTGCGGCATTGGTAAAATATGGGGCAACCAGTGCAGATTATTTATCTAAACCGACAATATTCTTAATAGGTATACCTGTCAAATAAAGAAGAAAGTATTTGGAATCCGTAACATGTTTTGTTGCTAAAAATGATAATATTTTAAAATTTGATAATATTGAGATTTTTGAAGTGCGTGCATTTATTTTTACTATTAAATTTTTGTATATATTGTGGGTGTGATAAATCACGTTATCATATTGACATAAATTATGTATCTGATAGATTCTCTGAAATTACGATTTTCTTAATTTTTAATCAAAAGTTTTGCAAATAAAATTCTCAGTAGACTCAATACTAATCTCTATAAAATATAAAATACCTCAAATGCCCTGCATAAGACAGTCATTCTTATAATACAGATACACCTTTAAGATTTTCAATATCTTCAATTGTAAAATTTGACAAAATAGACTCTCCTTTGATTTTGTTGTTTCTTTTTGATGATGCTTTTTTGTGTTTTTTATTGGATTTTGCTTTGTTTTTCTTTCCTGCTGAGATCGCCTTGACCAAAAGCTGTTATGGTCTTAGTGCAGGGTGACATTTTTAAAGGGGACAATTTGTAAAGCGCCGTTTACTCATAACATGACCTCAAGGGCGCCGTATACCGGGTCTATCACCAGAAACTTCCAGCAAAAGGTGCTAATAATTATTCAGCAGTGATGAAGATATTGCCACCCACCCTGAATGTTTTATTATGTATCACTTAGAGAGAACTACATGTATGTTATAGTGATGTGAGAAGAGAAAATTCTCCGAGAATTTCTCCTCTGATGGAAGAGAAATTTCTTTCCATAATTTTTCTTAGTGGTATTGTGACCCTTCGCCCAGTACACTTTGCAGTCAACCTGATTGATCTAAAAATTCGTGGGCCTGATTAAGGTCCAAATCAGAGGTTTTTAACACTTTTTTCCATGTAGGTACCTACAATTTTTTTAACTTTAATATGGACATGTGGGGTGTCAAACATCAAGATTTTTCATCAGTAAGAGGTTATTAGCACTTTTTTCTATGTAGGTACCTAACATTTTTTCTTAACTAAATATGGGCATGTGAGGTGTCAAACTTCAAGTTTTTTCAAACTGAGTTTTTTTTCAATTGGGAAGAGGTTTTTATTACTTTTATTTACGTGAACGCTTACTGCATTTTTTTCAATAACTCATGTATTTGCTGTTATCTGTTTATTTAAACTCAAGCGATGCCGGGTTACAAAAACTAGTTACTAATAAGTGAACAAAAAACCTTACATAAAATTGAAAAACATAAAAAATACAATTTTCTTATATTTTTTGACAAATTTTGTTCCTTTTAAAAACAATTCTTCTAAGTATATTCTTTTTACACATTACCATTTTTTTATTGATATTGATTACATTTTTTTTGAACATTGTATAAATGATCAATAAAAAATATATTTGCCTCAAAATACACCATAATTAATTGTAGCCATATTGGTGATAAATTGTCTCAACATTTGTACATTGATATTGCATGATTGAATAAAGTATTTATTATTATCCTATTAAATAAAAATAAAAAAATAATCTCCGAAAATTCTCTACTTTGAGAAATTTACCGAGAAATTTCTCGAAAAATTATTTCTTGAGAATTCCACAACACATGTATGTTTATTATTACACAAGGTATAATAATAAATCCACCGACTAGTCGACTTACAAGAGATCCTATGATGGTAAAGATATGTTAAAAATATTTTTTCTTTTTCAGATTGATACAAAATGGATAAACACATATTGAAAAATTCCTCTTAAATCTGCTTAAGCGGATTTTAATGGTGCAGCAAAAATGAACCTGATACAGTCATTGCTTGTCCGATGTCCTACTAGGATGTCTCTCATGTTGGGACTGTTCTGGTGCCTTCTGGTGGCGTCTTTGTGCCTGGCCCAGAAGCCTAACTTGGAAGGGATGTTGAATAGAAGACAGGACGTTTATATTGCAGGATTTTTTCCATTTGGAAAAGGCGTGGACCAATCCAGCTTAGGTGGGAAATTTTCATGTACTAATTATCATTATCATTACTTAAGACCAACATAAAATAGCCGAGTTAGTTGGAAGATATTGAAATCCAGCAATAAACTCAGCCTATGTGTGATAGTTTTATAATACTTAGACTGATGTTGCAACTAATTGCAGTAAAGAGCTTAAATCTATATATTTATCTATACCCTCACGCCGTGTCCCAGATGGGGTTGGTGGGTTGGTACCTCTGATGTCAATCTCTCATACATGCTTGCCCATTTTCTTACTCAACACTCAGCCGCCCCCCACAATTTGGATGGGTGTGCCACCACAAAAAACAAAATAAATAACGTGGTTAGATGGAAGAAATCACTATAAAGTGATAATCTCACCGCTGCATATCATCACATTTTTTCTTATGTAAACTGATATTGTCGTTGCATATTTAAAAAGAGACATGTGCGCACATTTTTATTTGGGCATACTCTTTTAAAACTGTTCATTAAGGCATTAAAATTGTAGTTTTGACTTTTTATTGGCATGTGATATTATTCTTTAAGTATTGAATTTTAATATTTGGTAGGTACTAAGAACCACTTTATAAAATGGCTATATGACGTTATAAGCAGTTTATTCTAGAAATGACAAAACATTTATGAATTCACATATCCCTTTTTGAATATGCAACAACGATTTGTTGATTTTGTGATGTGAATGATGATGTGCAAGAAGTATAAAATAAATTAACATAAAAAGTCTGATATATGTACGACAAATGCTAAAAATATATGAGAAATATGCTTTAAATAATTTTTTTAAATTGTGTTCTAAAAAATCTATGGAGAGGGGGGGGGGGTAGAACATCTTATTTTAGAAAAAAAATACAATTAAGAGATTCCACCAAATTTATTTATTTTTCTCTATCAATATACGGCATTGACTTTTTACAATATGTATAAAATAAACATGTAACATTAAACAATATTCAAATACCTACCTATAAAAATAAGAAATTGCAATGCTATAAAATTTTAAATAAATAAAAACAAAAAAATTATTACCATCTTTTATTTTTAAAAAAAGATGTAGGTATCTGGATTTTCGTTATAAACCCAAATACAACCTTATACACCTTTCATAGTAAGCTAAAAGCCTGTGTCGTGAAAGAGGAGTTTGCAGGCACCTCATGTACATGAGGCCGAGACTCTACATACCTCCAGGCTATCGAAAGCTCAATAAATATAATAGAACATAGGTGGTTACAAAACATTAGCGCGTCCATATAATCATGCTGATTTTATGTTGAAGTTCCTAAAAAAGTACGTGTTACTTTTGCTTTCAAAGAGGTATCTAAAGATGTAATGAAATAAATCAAATTTAATTACGTCACCCTTCTTACAACTTTATCCATTAGTGAATTACTCTACCCATATACTCATAGCTACACTTCATATATTTTCTCTATGTAAAGAAAATTAGTTTGGTTTTTCTTCCCTACTTTCCTTTAAAGAACACAGGGTTGAAATAAACTTCTCGCATTCAGAATAGTGATTTTATGTCAATTGATGTTTATTATTTAGTTTGATTTAAATTTAAACACTGTTTCTTTCACTTAAAGTATTATTTATTTCAAAAGCTTTTCGGACTACGTTATAAATTTAGAATAATTGTTTGCGACTATTACCTACTTGGTCTTGAATAGCGCAAACAAATCCTTTCGTTTCGCCAAAAAGATCTCCAAATCTCAACCAATGGACCGAATCCACAGTATCAACATTCTGAGATGTTAACACTTCATAGAATTGACCATGGAGAGACTTGGATTTCCATATGTCCATTCTATCATCATTACTCAATATCGGTAGTGAGACACTAGAGTTCGACAAACACAAAGGTGAATAACCCTGATCACAAGATATTATGTCATCATATCCATCTTTGTTCCTAGAATTTTGAGAAAAAGTTTTTTAAGATTAACTTTCCTGATTGTGTAAATTTTTAATATTCAATAAGCCCCTTCCTCCCAATTTCCTTGGGAGGTAGAGTCTCATTATAGATGATCTTGGATGATGTATACGATACCTTGTCATCATGGTTCTGAGCTTTCTGTCGATGACATCCAGCTCCGTCTGGTTCCATTTGAGTATCCCAAATGTGTACAATTATTATAATTCATATATTATTATTTTGCAGGTCGGGGTGTGATGCCCAGTGTGAAGTTAGCTCTAGATCATGTGAACGAGCACAGCGGAGTTCTAAGAAACTATCGTCTTCATATGTGGTGGAATGATACTGAGGTAACATTAATTTTTAATAGCATCAAAAATTGATTGTATACAAAAGAATTTTGAAATGAAGGTGGTAGACTTGTTACTTTTTAGACTCCTATTACGTGATTGGTTGGGGCTATCTAGACACACTATGGTCCTCATTGCTTCAATCATTTTTGAACCAGTGGCAAAGCTGAGCCTGAGTTATTTGGCTACTTATATGAGATCTCATAAAACTGGTTAAAAGATTTCATCATTTGTGCTTAAAAAAATTCTTCTGAAAGATTTATTGACAGTTTACTAGTTAGTTGAAATGTTTTTTTTTTGTGTTTTATTCTAGTGTAATGCTGCCGTTGGTGTGAAGTCTTTCTTTGATATGATGCACTCTGGTCCACATAAGCTAATGTTGTTCGGTGCGGCCTGTACGCATGTCACAGATCCTATTGCAAAGGCATCTAAACACTGGCATCTCACACAGGTAAATATTTATTCTAGAGATGAAAAGAATATTTGGCAACTATTCGGTATTCTGTCTATTCGGCAACATTTTTACTATTCGGCCGAATACTGAATATTTAGTCTATTATTCGGTGTTCTGCCGAATATTTTTAATGTAAAACTGGAAAGAACTAAAAGCTTGTAGATGGTTGCTTTTTCATTGTCAGCTGCAGATGCATAATTATTAATCCTCAAATATCTAATTAATTAATTAAATTTGATATGGAGTGAAACAACATAATATTATTATTGTTATTATTAATCTTGGAACACAAAAATGCGTGGTCGGGAGTACCGCATGCTCTGACCATTGTTTTGCCGAATATTCGGTTATTCGGCACACGATCTTGCATAATATTCAGTATTCGGCAAATATACTATTCGTTTCATAATATTCGGTATTCGGCAAATATAGGTACTATTCATTTCAGAATATTCGGTATTCGGCAAATATACTGTTCGTTTCTTAATATTCGGTATTCGGCAAATATATTATTCGTTGCATCTCTAATTTATTCATTTTAAGAAAGCGAACACAACAGCTGACGTACATAAAATATTTAAACAATAATAAATAAAATGAGGCCAATTACAGTGTCTTATATTCAAAAATAATTTCTAAGGCACCTAATACATGTGCAAAGTAAAATAATGTAAAAAAGATGTAAAACTAATTATATTTGGTAATTGATAAAAATGGGTTATCACAGACTTGGCTTCTCATCCGTCATATATTATTATGTGGTATTTTCATATGGTGGCAACACTACAATCTAAGTGGTTAGTCGGGTTATATTAGGGATTGTTAGCAGTGACACCGCCTCTTTGATTATCTGCACCTTGCACAGTACGCACACTCTCTCTGTAGTTGTGATACCTTGTAAAATAGTTAATATATCGTTTATAATTAATAATCATTTGTATTATTATATACCTGTCCAGCTTTACACACAAAATACCCACAAAACATATTACAATCTCTTTTGATATTTTATTTTCTGTTTTGGTATAATATGGAGTCAACGCACCATGGAATAATTTTTTTGTGGATGAGGTTTTGGTTACAACTGGGAATAACTATTCTCATACTAGTCACGGCTAAATGTGATTTTTTTGTTAGTATGAGTGCTTGTGTCCAGAAAATCAGCCAAGTTTTGTTCTATTTTCCAGCTGTCATACGCAGACACCCACCCCATGTTCACAAAGGATTCCTTCCCCAACTTCTTCAGGATTGTCCCCTCGGAGAATGCTTTCAACCTGCCTCGCCTGGCTCTACTGAGACAGTTTAACTGGACCAGAGTGGGAACCATCTATCAGAATGAACCCAGATACTCATTGGTAAATAAATTATTTTATATCTTATAATATGTAACCTCCTGCATATAGAGAGGTCGCAGTTGCGATGGCTGGGTCACGTTCTCCGCATGCCAGAAGACAGACTACCACTTAGATCTTTGGAGGCTGTGGGAGAGGGCAGAAGACCGGTAGGCCGTCCTAGAAGAAGCTGGCAAGGGCAGGTGTCAAACTTGTGTGTTGAAAGGTTTGGTTTGGAGTGGCCAGAGGTCCTGGAAGCAGCAGTGGACAGGGATCTCTGGAGGAAGTACCTAGGCGCAATGGGCCCCCGACCCAACTAGGACAAGGGGAAGAAGATGTATGTATGTATGTATGTATAATATGTAACAGGTGCATGTTTAGTGTGAGTCCGGTTAAACTGGACTTGCATTGGTCGAGCGCTGTTTCTTCATCTCTAATTGTTACCTTTTTGTATATGTGGTTTATACTTTAATATGTATGCTGTAGACACGTCTAATTGGTGGGTTGGCCTGATCAGATCAACATTATTCTCTCTTTTTATTTAATGTTTTGTCAACCTACTGTGTGTGTCTCTATGTAATAAATAAATATTGTACCGAGCTGTGCTCAAAAAAATGGTAAATTGTTTTAATTATATATAGGAATTTCAGAAAGTACCTACTTAACTTTTTAATGTGGTACGATTTATCAATTTGAGAAAGTCCACTAGCTCTTCATTTTTGTGTTCAGGAATATAAAAAAACTAAACATTTTTTTTTTTATTTATAAGTAAAAGACATTGGAGTTTTTTTTCTTTTACTTATAAATTTTTAATTTAATACTTAATGGAGTTTTACTCATTTAGAGAAAATAAAATTAGTGAATTTTTTTTTCAATTTTCTTTCCAGCTTCAAAATTCAATCTGATGTGTATAGTCTATTAGACTTAAAAAGTGCCCTAGCACCGCTACGCACACAGTCACAGGTAATTTGTATTACAGAACACATGATTGTATTAGTAACCGAGTAGCATCGCTGTGATTGGCTGGTGCATTGTGTGGTGTGTGTAGCATACTCATTACTGAAGGATGTGCTAGTAAACATTTATCTTATGATCGGAGCACTCCTATATGAATACCACTCTACACGGGGCCCTGGGCAATTGGCCGTTTTGTTTGCGTAAAAACAACAGCTACCTGTGGCAAATTGAAGAAATAAATTATTAAGAAATAAAAAAATAAATTATCATCTTTCATAATCATAAAAAATTTGACATTATAGACATATGATACAAAAAGACTTATATTGTCTGAAACGCCCACAAAAAATATATAAATTGTTAATAAATAATGTTTCCTTTCAGGCTCACAACCGTCTGGTGGCAGACTTGGATCTTCATGGGTTCCAGGTTGTAGAGACTCAGAGTTTTGCCACTGAAGTCAGGACAGCACTAGAGAAACTCAAGGAAAAGGATGTCCGGATCATTCTTGGAAATTTCAATGAATCATGGGCTGTGCAAATATTCTGTGAGGCATTCAAGTTAGTTACACTACATGATATTAAAATTGTCTGATGTATTTTTGATAAAATAATTTAAAATGGAGGTAATATTAATTCTTATGTTAGCCATAGGTCTTCCCCTTCAAAACTTTAGATCCCTTTCATGGGTAAGCAGAGGTAAAGAACAATCCTATTTTTCTGTGCCTTTTAAGAAAGAATGTCATCTATACCATCATGGTACCTCCCACAAATGGGGTAACAATTATACTAACTATGTACACTGTTTGCTATCAACATATAGATGATTTTGTTAATGGTTTAAAATAAATTTAATATTCTGGATCATTCTGCTGGTTACCTCACTTGTGAATGATGTTATACATACTACTGTGTTATTTCATTATGTTGTTATTGCTCAATTTCTGATTATAGTTTGGATGTAAGACTGTTGGAAAGCTATTATCGCTTACATATTAATTGTATTTTACATGTCTTTCATATGTTGTGTAATAATATATTGTTGTTGCATATTCAAAAAGGGGTACTTGAATTTATAAATGTTTTGACATTTCTAGAATAAACTGCTTATAATGACATCATAACCATTTTATAAAGTGATTCTTAGTATCAAATATTAAAATTCAATACTTAAAGAATAATATCACATGCCAATAAAATGTCCAAACAACAATGTTAATGCCCTAATGAATAGTTTTTAAAGAGTCTGCCTAAATAGAAATGTTCGCACATACCTCTTTTTGAATATGCAACGACGATATGTAAGTGTGCAGACATTCAGGATGAGTGGCACGCCTCCTCATCTCTGAAGAAGCATGTACATTTAAAGAATATTGAATTATTGTTTTTTTGCAGACTTGGTATCTATGGTCGAGCATACCAGTGGCTCATAATGGGCACGTATAGCGATCAGTGGTGGAGCAAACACGAAGAGATGAGGCCCAATTGTAACGAGACAGAAGTCACAGAATCACTGGAATCTGCCATTCTTACAGGTTTATTTGTTTTTTTGATATTGGTGAATACTAATTTATCGCATGTTGTCTTATGGTTTTATTTTTTTAGTATACATATGCAATCTATGATTGATGAGTGGCTAACACACTTGTTGGAGTATACGTTGTGTTCTGTCACATGCACTATGGAGGATATTTTTGACACATCTCCACGTGTTGTGAGTTTTGCACTGTACTGGAGATCAGTTTGATTGGTTTTCTGAGTTTCAACATGAAAAATAATATAGTGACAAATGATTATCACGTTCTCACGAACAATTTGTGAACCCTAAATTGTAAATCACTCGTCTTCTAGGCACACTGTTGATCTCCATCTGTTTCACACCACAGCTTTTCTAGTATCTTCCTCTCTTTCAAGCGATTTCCCGATCTTGTCATGTGTCTCTTGGTACCATAGAAATTTCTGGCAGAATTTTTATTTAGTTTTATAGGAGTGACAATAAATTGATGATATGATTTTTTCCAGATTTGCTCCCTCTGTCTACAACTGGAGATATCACCATATCAGGAATAGTAAGTTCAATTTTTTTTTATTTTTAAATCATTGATGTAACTATAACAACATGTAAAAGGCTCACGCCGTGGATTGTGAAATAAATAATTAAATAATTCAGCGATGAGGTTTGCCACCCATACTGAATTTCTAATTTTTTATTGGCACAGAGAGGACAGCTTACATGTTTATTACATTCAGCTCTTCTGCTGGCTACCCCACTTGTGGAATATGCTGTGATGGTTTTTTTTATTTATTTACATCTAATAAATAAAATTCTCATACTACGGTGTTTGTTATCATACTCCTCCGAAACGGCTGGACCGATTTTGATGAAATTTTGTTTGCTTATCGGGTAGGTCTGAGAATCGGCCAACATCTATGTTTTATACCCCTAAAAGTTATGGGTGGTCCACCCCGAATGTTTTTTTTTGGACAAAATTTTTTTTTTTTTTTTGTATGGTGAGGCATTAAAAAATACGTACAGCCCTAAATTTTCACCCTTCTACCATCAACCCCTATTTTTTAATAGCGATATTAGTGATCTAGAAATAATCTATATGGCAAAACAACATTTGCCGGGTCAGCTGGTTTCTATATAAATTTGTATTTTTTGAAATAATTCAAATTCAAAACAGCGCTGTTAAATTCTTAGAATATAAATTTATGTATATTTTGATCAAATCTTAACACAGGACCAGAGGCCTGAGTCAGTAACACACTTTCGCGTCACGTTCCCGCTCCGTTAGCGTTCGGGTGCAGACGATGTTGCGCCAAAGTGTTAATTTTCCTTACTATTGTGTATCTTAGCAACGAAATTGACACTTGCTTGCAACTTCGTCTATACTCGAACGTTAACGGAGCGGGAACGTGACGTGAAAGTGTGTTATTGACTCAGGCCTCTGTGCTATTTAACCCCATTTTTGTACTGGTTTTGTAATTCTTTAAAAAAATATATATATTTATCATTACAGACTGCCTCAGAATATAAAGTTGAGTACGATAGTCGCAGAGGGAATGAATATTCTCGATTCCATGGTTACACTTACGATGGTAAGAACATAGCATATCTTATTTTTATGTCAATTTTAATGAATATTTGTTTGGTCTTAATTAATTGTTGGCTGATTTTGGCCACAAAACTATTTAAAGTGTCTGAAAAAAAATGTTTGCTACGACTTTTAATAGAGAGATACCAGATTTGAATCCTACCACTGCCGACTTACCTACTCCACCATCATGATACAAGCATATTGCTTACTTTGTGTTTATCTTTAAGGATGTATTTGGACTTATAATATACCCAAGAAAATCTGCACATAGGTTTATTTACCCTTCTTTGATTTATTCTGTGATTTTATATGTTCATTTGTTTGATTACAGGGATTTGGGCGGTAGCCCTAGCTATCCAGAATGTTGCCCAAAGGGTGCGTGTAATCCGCAGGAACAAGACTGTCGTGGATTTCAGATACAGAGACCCTCTGTGGGAGAAACTATTCTTGGAAGCGTTGAGGAACATCAGTTTTGAAGGAGTCACCGTAAGATTTTATTATATTATCAGGTTGATCACTTAACACCTATCTATCTTCAGATATTTACTGAAGAAATCACCTTCCGACTCTCAAACTCTTTGTGGAAACAATTTCCAATGGGTCCAGTCATTGTTTAATTTCTTGTTTGGCAAAATGTCTGGGTTATTTCAGATTAAAAACTCGGAGTAAGTCAAAAATACAACCACTTTATTCTGACATTTCGGTATAAGATAACGATTATGGAAACATAGATAGCTTATATCTAAATTGAGCATAGACAACGCAGCACAGAGCGGTTCAAATTTGACTCGCTCTGTGGTACCAAAGTCCTGTGTCAGAAGTCATTAAAAAAAATATGTTCTCATTCAAAAAAAACTCTGTTTACCAATACTTACCCTCTATGCTCGTGAGAAACATTCAAGAGAGGTGATGCATTCGGAATAGGTGACATACCTGTTTGCTAAATTGAAAATGAATGTCGACTGGTGTGGCGTTGAGATAATGTTCTTGCCTTTGAGTCACTAGTTCCCAGTTTGTTTCCCAGACAGGATTAAACTATTAATATAAATTTTTCAAATTGTCCTGGGCCTGAGTTTTACATGTGTTTAGTGCACTGTATTATATGTATATATGTGTATCATCGTGTTAGTATCCATAATACAAGATTCGTATCTTATTTTGGGACTTACTCGATCTGTGTGAATTGTCTGATATTATGTCTGATAAGATATTCAACATCTTCAATTTTGATGAAGTACGCTGCCCATCCTGAATGTCTTAAGTTTTATTGTTACGGAAAGGACAATAAGTATGTTTATTACTTCCCGTTCAGTTCCATTGGTAGATAGTCTGAACGAATGTCTCATTATTGCATTTTACAACTAGAAATTTTAGTGTGAGATCTATTCTGCACTGAGGACTCCACATAGAACTGCTTTCTCATTGTTTTTCAAAAAGGAATTCTAATATTAGAAAAAATATATTTTTTGTTTCTCTTAGGGTCCAGTAAGGTTTTACGACAATGAACGCAAGGCGTCCATATTGCTGAAGCAATTCCAAGCAGAGGGAGAGGTGAAAATTGGAGAATATTGCTCCGAGTTGGATAGACTGGACTTCTCAATGGGAGAACCTATGAAGTGGATTGGAAGGTGAGAACGTAATATTTTATCGTTAATGACTATAATGTATATAGAGAGAGAATGAGTTTGTGAATAATATATTTTTTTTCGAAATCTGTATTTTGTTTATTTCAGCCCAAATTTTAAAACTCCAATAGTGTTGAGATGTACTGTCATCCATCATGATTGTATTATTGCTTATGGCACGGAGAAGACGTTCTGCATGTTTATTACGTACAGCAATTAGTTCATTGATTGCTTCACTTGTGGGAGATAATGCAAAATTCTCAGCATTTCCCACAAGTGAAGCAGCTTGTGATTTTACTAGATGTAATGATCATACAGGCTGTCCTCTCCGTTTCAATTTAAAAACATTCAGATTGGGTGTCAGTGTACCTCATCACTGCTAAATTGAAGATGTTTTGTGTCTCATATCGTCCCTCTTCTGATTAACAGTTGTATCTGCCTAAATCTAAATTGTTCAGGAGAGCGTTTTTAGTGTTTTGACTTTCGTCTCTCCTAGTTATATGATACAGTGTAAATATATTACATTATTTTATTTGTATTCTTATATATCTCAGAATCATTTTTGTGATAAAATTTTGAGAAATTTGTAGATACGACAACACATTTTATTTAGAGTTATTCGTAAATACTACAACAAATGAAAAAGCTGTTCCAGGATAACGGCAACAGTTACAGGTGTGATCTTCAGTGAGAACATGCAGGGTACATATAAATACACATTGGTGATCATAACTCAATTCGCCAAAAATGTCAGATACGACAGTTAGTCAGAAGAGGGACGATATGTGATGTTTGAAGAATACCTGCCTTTTACAGTAGGCCTCTCGAAAGTTTACTCAAAAGAGTGGGCGATCTATCCATTGCTGGAAACTCTGCAAAATATTAAAGACATAAATAGAACTTTCTCTATTTCTAGGACTTTTCAAGAATCCATATATCTTCATTATGATTTTTTTTTTGCATATTTTTACAGACATCCCCCCAAAGACAGGACCCTGCACATTATAGAACACAGCCAGGTGAACACGACCATCTACGCAATACTGGCGTGTTGTTCTGTTGTGGGCATTATACTGGCATTGCTATTCTTAATTGTCAACATTACTTACAGAAATCAAAGGTAAGGTGATATTATTTGTGTCGATGGATATCAAAATCGGTTAAATCCAAGTAAGGTAAAAATCGACTTTTTGTACCAATACTATGAAGATGTTAGTACTACATAGGATGACTATAGCTAAAGTGACAAAATCCAACGTTTTACTATAGTAATTTAAGTTTAAAATTCACCCTTATATCAATGTCAGTAACATCCATATCATGCTGTTTTTTATAATTAGCTTAATGCAAAATGGCCAATCACAGCAGTGTATTTTTTGAAAAATGGCCGACAGTTTGCCGACAGATAATGACAAATTATTTCAAAATTGGCTAAGTACACCTGCAAATTTCTTCAAAATTGGTAAAATCCATCTGATTATATCAAATTCAGTTAAATCCAAAACAAATTCTTATTTTATGTGAATTGTGTTGAGATTATTATTATTTTGATAAATGAAATACATAACTTATCTTTAAAACACTTAATCAAGTCTTCTTATCAAATTAATTCGATCGCAATTAATTGTAACAAAATAATGTCATTTGTGGATAAACGTTTAGTTGGGATTTAACCATTTTTGATGTTAATCGACACATTTATCAGTTATTTGCTCATGGAAAAAATATTTTTAAGCCACAGGCTTACCAGATTATGTCTTATGTTATGTCTGATTTACTATCCCTGGTTTAATAAAACCTCTACTAGCAAAGCATTTTTTTCTATTTTTTAAAACTTGAAACTTTTGTGGAATAATTTTAGTCAGGGGTAAAGTTTAAACCATGGGTGGCCAACCTTTTCAGCAGCCGGGCTAAATTTCAGAATGAGATTTCCTACCGAGCCGCACAACAATATACTTACTCCATATATTATGGAACATTTGATAATTTAACTTCACCTTAAGATATCTGCCCCCCCCCCTGGTTGCCAAATTTTCAAAATTGTACAGAAATTTGAAATGTTTCAAAACTCCTTGGTTTCCTCAAAATACATCTTTCAAAAATGTAACGGGTACTTGTACCGACTATTATTAAAAAAGTGTGCATATGCTTCGCGGGCTGCACGTAGACACCCAATGGGCCGAGGGTTGGCCACCCTTGGTTTAAACTCTATTTGTGAATCATATAATAAAAATCTATGAGTAGAAGAAAACTAGTATGAAATTACAGTTTTGGCTTAGTGGACATAGTTTTTAGAAAATTGTGTGAAAGCTACTTTCGTAATCTTATTCTTTTACATTCTATCAACAAACACTGACAGCCGTACTTATAAACAAGGAATAACAGCCATTTCAGCTCTTAGACTTGATGAAATGAAAAATAAATGTTTTTTCCTAATAGGTACGTTGAATTATTATTGAGAGAGACATCTTTTGTGTTTCAAAGACATTGTCAATCGTAGACCGAAAGTTTCTTTATCACTTTATTGTGTTCTCAGGTACATCAAGATGTCCTCCCCGTATCTGAACAATCTCATCATCATAGGCTGCATGTTGACATATACCAGTGTCATATTCTTGGGGCTGGACAGTGGTCTCAGTAGTGTCGGTAAGTAATCTATATAACCTTTATTATCTAGCTTGAACCAGCCGGGGACGATTCTTAAGAATAATGTCTACGTCTCTCTCTGTCTCTTTACCCTTTGTAGATATCATATATCTTGCATACAGCGTTTCTCAAATATTTGCCATTTAAAGTATTAAGACATAAGAATACTTACAAAAAAAGAGTGGGATACCTATTCTGAGAAAATATTAATAGAGACACTAATTCAATAAATATCGGTAGCCTGGAGGTAGAGTCTTGGCCTCATGCACAGGAGGTGCGCAGTTCAATCCCAGGTGCCAGCAAACTCCCCTTTCATGACACAAGCTTTTAGCTTACTATGAAAAGTGTATAAATTTTATAACTAAAATCCAAATACAAGATTTCTCACCTTTATTGATAGTCCTCTTCAAGAAAATAAATTACGGTTTGTTATATTTCAGCTGCATTCCCTTACATCTGTACAGCGAGGGCTTGGCTTCTGATGGCCGGATTCAGTCTAGCCTTCGGAGCTATGTTCTCAAAGACTTGGAGAGTTCACTCCATCTTTACGGATGTCAAACTCAATAAAAAGGTTAGTAACATGTTCATATTTACAACTAGTGCTAATCTAAAACATTCAGTTCAGAACTTATTACTATTTACTTACTGTCTGTGTTGAGTTGAGTTGCGGAGTTTGGTGAGGGTAGGAGTAATCAAACACGACTGTTATAATTAAACCATTTATTCAACATCCAATGACATTTACAATACAGTAACGCGACGACTTGCCTTACTTACACGCGTATTATAAATCCCTCACGCACAACTCCGCACGCACACAACCATCTTACACGACTGCGAGTTCAAAACTGTTCGGCCATCCCCAATCATACTTTTGACTTTCAGGCACCTTATTATTCTTGATCCCTTTTACACCACCATCATTGCAAACTGTCACCTTTCATAGAAATATCTAACATTACCTTTAACAAATGAAATGGTATTCAGAAGCGTAGCTACCCGAGAATCAAATAGCTAAATCATGTAGACCAGACACTGCAAAAAGGGCATGTGTTGAGCATATTATTAAATAATTGAATGTGATGGAGTTAAAAAATATATTTTGTAAGGATAGGAATTCATTAAGCCAGGGTGGAGTTATTGTTCCAAAGTGTTGTCAAATTAATCAAAAATAGTTCTTAAGTATGGAATATGTATGGTGATAGAAGTCGGATCTAACAATGCTGGATAAAATCATTAACGCCCTCAACGCTCCTCTCTGGAGCACAGGGAAAAAACCAGCCTCCTCCATTCAGAGCGTCTCTGTGCCAATTGCCTCACCTCTTCCCACGACATTCCCTGCGCTCTGATGTCGTTGTCATAGGAACAGTGTATTGTAAAAGAGGGACATCTGGGCCGACAGATAAAACAGCATCTCTGAAATCGTTGGAAATCTTACCCTTCTGTCAAAAATTTATTGTTTCCTGTCATTTCCTTGCAGGTGATCAAAGACTACCAGTTGTTTATGGTGGTGGGTGTACTCCTGGCTATAGACATTGCCATCATGACCACTTGGCAGATATCAGATCCATTCTACAGGGAGACAAAACAGATGGATCCATATGTAAGTAGGAATATTAATCGAACCATTTAATACATAAAATATTGATGTTCAATCTATATTATCTTTCGTATAATTAGGTATTTTCAATTTTTTTAACTCTCTGGGTTTTGCCACAATGTGCAGATGATAAAACCAATTTAGTTAATATTATCAGTGTGAGAACCATATTTGCACAATGCAAACATTGTGCAAAATCCAATCGGAAGAAGTAAGAAAGACGTCTCAACGCTTAGGAATTGGCTCTAGGCTGGCTTATGTGATAACTTACTGTATCCATGGACAAAGTTCACTTATTCCTGCCTGGAATTGATACATAAGCATTGGGACATCTTTCTCACTAATGTTACCTATTGCATTTTGTAAAATGGTTTTGCAGTTGAGATTATGAGATTGGTCTTTTTCTACATTTTTGTCTTTGCATTTATATGTTTTGGCCATCGACATATTCACATATGAGTTCTCTGTAGGCCTAGTCAAAACACATTTAAGCGTTACGTTTTCGTTCTAACGCGGACGACGTTGCGAGAACATGTCAAGTTCTGTAGCTACTTGTGTATTTTAGCTACGAAAATTGACGCGTTCTCGCAACCTCGTCTTGTTTGAACGAAAACGTAACGCTTAAATGTGTTTTGACTAGGCCCAATGGTATCAAAATTGAATAACTCTATTTGTAATAAAATGTTAGTCTGTTGTTGAAACTTTGAGCTCCCGTATACTTGACACCAAAATACAAGATTCTTTGTCCCTATTGTTAATCTCAGATATAACTAGTTTTGTTAATGATGTATGATGAATTTAACTTATATTGATACGAAAATCAATTTTCTATACAATTTTTTTTTGAGAATAGAATATATTATAAATTCCACAATAATTTATTTTGGACGATTATTAAATCGAATATTTGTGCATGTTTAGGTAAAAAAAAATAGATTTGTCCAATTGTGTTACCAAATCATTCATTTGTCTATGGTTTTGGCCAATAAAGTTTTATTCTCTATTATTATATGTCTTTAATAGGAGGATATGGTATGTGTGCATGAATATAATAATTATGTCTATAGGACAAATCAATAAAATATGCCACACTTGGTAGTGCTTGTTTCGATCTATGTCACGCTTACTAGTGCATATTTCGAATTTAAACACGCTCACTACTGCATATTTTTTATAAATGTTTTATGACCTTTTGTGCATATTTTTAACTGTTTATTGTTCACTAGTGTATATTTTGAACTGAATCATGTTCACTAGTGGATATTTTGAACTATATAATGAGTAAAGTTTTATACTAGTATGTCTTTTGAACTGCACTCTGTTTACTTTTGTGTATATCAAACTACATTGTGTTCTCTTCTGCATATTTTGAACTTTTCAATGATCACTTGTGTATATTTTTAACTATATCACATTCACTAGTATGTTATTTTTTTCATTTTCAGTCATGCATATTTTGATCTACACTATTCACGAGTGCATATTTTGATCTATACTAAATAATTCATAAGTACATATTTTTGCCTTGAACAGACGAGTGCATAGATTATAATATTTAAAATAAACTATTTAAGTCTATACTCCACTCACTAGTGCCTTACTAATTTTTTATTGTGTGCAATATTTCAATAAAAAAATACAATTGCATATTTTTATCTATATCACATGCACTAGTGCATATTTTTATCTATACCAAATGCACAACTGCATATTTTTATTTGTACCACATGCGACAATGCATATTTTAATCTTGACATCACGTGTCAACGCATATTTTTAGACATACCACACACTAGTCCTAGTGTATAATTAGAACTTGGCCACATGCACCAGTGCATATTTTGATCTCCTTCTTTCATTTATTTGACATTTATTTTCCAGCCACATTCCTCCAGTGAGGATATCCTGATCATTCGTGAAAATGAATACTGCCAGTCGGAGAGAATGCCCATCTTCTTGGGAGTTATTTATGCTTACAAGGGACTGCTTATGGTAACAAATAATTTATAATAATTGTTCTATAATCATTGCTATATATTATAGTTCAGAATATTTTCATTTTTTTTGCACAACACAACGCGCAGATGACAAAACCAATGTGACATCACAAACTGAGAACCAGTTGTCCATGAATACTGAAAGTGATCATTTGAATCAGACTAGAGCCAATTTGTAAGGTTGGCTATTCTGATTGGCTAAATATAGTTACGAAAATTGTTGATTCTTACTTATTCTTCATGTCCCATCAAAATCTTCTTACTCCAATAGCTGGGGACAGTCAAAGCTTTATCATTTACTGGAATCAGGTCCTTAGGACTACATCCATCTTCCATCACTAAGTATTAATAGGTGGTTAACTTCCTGAATTACACATCATTCGTTTTGTACATCCTTTGTAGAGAATCATATCCTCACTTTATTAGATTACGCCTTGTGACAGACTCACAGAACGAAAGTAAATTCATGATTTATTTGTATCTTTTTCACAGATATTTGGAGCGTTCTTAGCGTGGGAGACTCGTAATGTTTCCATCCCGGCCCTGAATGACTCCAAACATGTAGGACTGTCGGTTTACAATGTAGTCATCATGTGCATCATGGGAGCTCCCATTGCATTGGTAAGTTACACACAAATGAGTCGTATAAATGCAAACGGCGCTATCTCCTTTTGAGAAGAATAAAAATTTGCAAAATACATCTTAATATTTTGTTCAAATATCTTGTAATAAGTTATACTTTCTAAATGAAAACATATTACTTTCTCTTTGCTTAAGTTATTTTCAAACTTTTTTTCACTTTATATTGCAAATATTTTAAATAATATTTCAAATACGTATACCCATCACAAATTTTCCTTGTAAGGTGGTGCTGCGGGTGCGTTGTTCAAAGGTGAAGATGAGAAGAAAAGCAAGAATGTTCCACTTACCCTTTTGGATGAGGATTCTGGAACCTGGAATCGCCTTGCCTCTCACACAAAAACACTTCTTTGAATATATAACTTAATAATAAAGTCAATGTGCGGTAAATTTAATATTGATTTATGCGGGTTTGTAATTTTATATTTTAATAAGCGGTGAAATTATATTGATGCGGTATAAGTTTTAAGCGATGCGGTAGGTAAAGATTCACAATGAATACTGGTGAGAAGGAAAGAATGATAGGAACACAATATATTATGATTGTTGCAAGGATGGGAAGAATTGTGACATTTTTTGATAAATGAAACATTTCACACAAACCCCCCCACCTCCACATAGGAACAACCCGAAATCAACCACAATTTAGAATTGGCCCAAACATAAGGAGATAGCGCTATTTGCATTTATACGACTCAAATGTAAAGATATTGAGAAATTGTTTTATATTATCCAAATTAATTGTATCTTCGACATAAGTCTCTCGTAAAATTTTCCATTCCATTATGTCTTGGGCTTTCTGCATCCACTCTTTTCTGGCGATCTTCTCTATTACATTATCCAACCATCTAGTCTGAGGTCTCCCAACATTTCTCCTGCCTATTGTTCTCAGTTGCCACTCTAGAAAGAGTTTTCTTTGACCGCCTTGAATCAGAGTAGAGCCTGACAATAACGTGTCTTGTTCAGCTCTTTTTTAGGGTTGGTGATCTTTCGACCATCATGGTTTTCTCCCAAATTCTCTATTTTGTATCTCAACAAAATACCCAACATTTTTTGCTCCATGGGTTTTCCTGTAATTTGGATTTTTTAATTTTTCACCTTATGTAGTAGTGTGCTAAAGAATTTTTCTGTTTACAGGTTTTGGCCGATCGCAAGGATGCAGTGTTCATTTTAATCTCCGTCTTTATTATATTCTGTACAACGGCGACATTGTGTCTGGTGTTTGTACCTAAAGTAAGTAACACTTCTATATTATTTTTTATTATTGCTATACAGTTCAAATAGTTTGGTCCAATACCTGCTTCATCTAGTCAAATCGACGCTCTTGAAATTATACTGTCTTTCTTCTTCTTCTATCAGTGCCGTATCAAGTCCCCCCGACGTTGGCGATCATTATGGAGAAAGTCTCTCTGTCTCGAGCTGTGTGGACCAGTTCTCCCATCTGTGTTATTCCGATCCATTGCTGTATATTCCGCAGCCACGACATCTGCCTCCTTCCTACTCCACGACGTCCCTCCATCTTGCCTTCTATTATCAACTGCAGAAGTCAATATTTATGATGATACTGTCTTTCCTCAAAATAAATTCCAATCATTATACATTAAAAATATGTTGTTTCAATTTTTTGCAGACATTCAGTCATATTGTCAAAGTGGATAAGATCGAAGTTCATTTTCAAGAACAGATATTCATTTAAGACAAGATTCTCAGTAAGATTTACGTCAGAAGAAGCATCCATGACTGATCACTTCAGAAAGTGCATTCAAATCAATATTTGACGTTTAATTTCTTTATTTATAGCTGGTGGAATTACGACGCAATAAGAAAGGTGGTGGCCCCGACAAAAAGATCCGTGCCACACTGCGTACAGTTGGAGGCGGCGGACGAAGCACTTTGGGGCATAGCGGAGGGGGCAGCAGTGGTGGGAGTCACTCCCCACCACCTGGAGAACTGGAAAGGAGACTGAAGGAACAAAGAGCCACTAACAGTAGATATAAGAAGACACTGCAAGCTAAGGAGAGTGAATTGCAGGTAGGTATTGATTGTAACCATCTAAGTTAAAATGGGAGTATTTGACATGATAGTTAAAATGGGAGTATTTGACATGATAGTTAAAATGGGAGTATTTGACATGATAGTTAAAATGAGAGTATTTGACATGATAGTTAAAACGGGAGTATTTGACATGATAGTTAAAATGGGAGTATTTGACATGATAGTTAAAATGGGATTATTTGACATGATAGTTAAAACGGGAGTATTTGACATGATAGCCATATGTGAGTTTTCGATGTGAGAGATAAAAATGAGTTTTTGTTAAATATTTAATTAAGTTTTTGACGTTACATTGAAGGAAAACCCACTACCAACCCGAATATCACAGAAATCTGGGGACTTCCATTTATCCGAAATTGTACACTTAACAAATCTTGAACACACCAAAGGCGGCATAGTGGGCAGCCATGACATGGCAATAAAAATGGAAAATCTTGATGTGACACTAAAATGTACTTTCAAAAATCTTAAATATTCACCAGAGAAAACAAGAGATCATGGTACTATTATGAAATTTTTTATCATTTTGATTTAATTTAATCCACAGATGTTAATGGGTAAACTTGGAGAAGCGCCCACTCCCATAGCAGGCAAAGGAGTCGCTCAGCCAAAGGTGAATGTGGGTAATCTGCTGGCACCCAAGGAGAACCCTAGCCAAATGGGTAACAAATTACATAATTATCTCTTAATCTTTGCCCTTCAATACTTGTAGCCCCCTGCATTCAGAATAGCAATTTTATTTATTTATTTATTCTTTTTGCACATCATCATTACATAACAGGGCTAAAAAGACAAAACAATACAAGATTCAAAATATCAAATAAAACAATACAAAATTTAAAATACTAGGACGATATGCAGTGGCGAGATTATTACTATCAAGTGGTTTCTTGCATATCCAATCATATTACCATGTTATTCTTAAAACTCTGAACCACAATGAAAGTTGTCCAAGGTACCTGTTATATTGTGGATGGAAGAACAGTTTTTTTAATGGTATTTAAAAAAAAAGTTTTAGTAAGGATCCCTAATTTTTTTGAAAATATAATATAGCCTATGTCACCCGGGTATAGTGTAGCTTCCCAACAGTGAAAGAATTTTTCAAATCGGTTCGGTAGTTTCGGAGCCTGTTCAATGCAAACAATCAAATCTTTCCTCTTTATAATATTAGTATAGATGAATCATTGGACATTTTGAGTAAAATATTATCTGACTAGAACCATTGTCTCTCCCATATTATAACAGAGTACTGGAGATCTTTGCTGAGCGTGCCAATGCATGGTTAGTGCTGATATTGTATAATATTGCAACTATATTTGTGTTGCCGAGTTTCGAAATCCACTATAACACGTATACGTGAATCTTGGCAACATATTTAAGTCTTTCTATATCATCTTTATTATTATTATCACGGTATCTTGCACAAGGCGAAAGCCAGTAAAATAACTTCTACATATAATAAAAATACAGTTTTACTGTCATGTTGTCTATAAATGTTTTTTTTTTATTGCAGACACAAGTGAGATCACCTCCCTTTGCAGTTTGTCAGCCTCCCAGGGGGGTGAAGACTTTTACTATATGCAGCAACTTGAGAGGTTAGTCTTATTAATCTTACTTCATTCTTTACATGTCCAAATTGTCTTCTAAAATGTTCCATACAATATTGAAGGTTAATAACTATGAATACAAGTCGGTAGTAGCTAATAGTGATGTAATGAATATTCACAGATTTCAAAGTATTCACATTCGTATTTGCAGAAAATATGCGAATGTTTTGCGAATATTATTTTGGCAATAAAGTATCGGACATTAGGTAAAAGTACCGGATTCCTACCCAGTACATTGTAGAAAAAGGTACTGCAAGAAATTATTCCTTATGAAGACCGAGGAGTTTTAAAATATTTTAAATTCCTATACCATTTTGAAAAGTCAGCGACGAGGGGGGGTAGAAATTTTAATGTTTGAGCAATTGTAGAAATATAAGCAAGTTAACCTATTTAATTTTATTGTTATATTTCAGAAGCAAAGAAATATCCGTTGTATCTGCGTCACAATCTTCACAAGGCACCGATCTTCCTACAGAAATACCGCTTCCAACGAAAAAAGAATCAACGAAAAACGTCTCGTTTAAAAATCACACTGACTCATCACCGACATATACAAGACCTAGTATTCCACCCGAACCAACCAATATACAGTCCACTAGAGAACCTTCCATGATTCGTACTGACGCCCCTATTCTTAAAGATACGTCCCAAGTTAGAGATGTACCTGTAGTTCGAGAACAGATGCAAGGGAGGACTTCGGGATCTACTCCTACAGGAAGAGAGCATATTCCTAACAACGCCTTCAGAGGACATGCTGAAGTTCTGTCTAGTAACGGTTCTAGACCTGTGATTGAAAAGGATCAATTGGCTAAGTCTCCATATGGCTGGAGACAAGAGGTATTTAAAACACAGAATAATTGTAATTTTTGGGTATTTTTTGTGTTTGTAATGTGTTTTAGAAGTCTCCTATGTCTGATAATGACAAAAACCTATATGCAGCACTACATTCTTTAACAGTATTTGTGCCTATATATTTACCTATATTATCATTACATTTTCTAAAAATGGAGCGGCCAGTGGACTAACTATTGCATGTTATTTGCATGCTATTTTTTTTACCAAAAATTTTCTTCCAGATTGTTCCGGAGCAGCAACAGAAACAAGTTACCATACAATCACCGCAGTATCACAAACAGCAGTCACCACAGCAAGAACTGCCTCCAGAGCCTCTAGGCGGCTCAGCGAGAGGTCACAGGAGGGCCCCTAGTGAAACTGTCCCCGCAGAGACTGTGAGACAACTGAGAAGAGAAAGTTTAGTCGGCAGAGATGAAGATAGATTATTGGATGAGGATATGGATGAATTGCCAGACAGCAAAAGACTCAGTAAGTGGCTTTTTGTGTTGATTTTTTATTTGAGGTGTTCCACAGGGTTCTGTTTTGAGTCCACATTTTTTGTCAACCTTGTATTGAACCCAGTGCTAAGTGGTGATTTATGATGCCTTTCTATTAAAATAATATTAGTTTGCTTATTTACCTGTAAATTTAAATGTGTTTTTGATCAAATTTTAGCAAACAATTTTTTGTTAGCAGGGTTCTATAGGGGATCTACTTTTTATCCGAAATGCTTAAAGTCAATTTAGCTTAAATATATGACTTTGTAACATCCAATTTCTTATTTTTTCTTCTTGTTTTATATTATTTTTGTTTTAAATTTGTTTTTCAGGCCAAAGAAGAGACTCTGAGAAGAGAAGAAGCAATTTTGTAGTAGCGCAGAGTGACCTGTGGGACACTAATACATTTGCATATGCTTGTGCTGTTAAACCTCCAAGTAAGAACCAAAGATTTTCGTGCTTACTTTTGAATTATTATAAATAGAATTTTTAAGCAATCAGCTCAACAAAATCAATTGACAGCAAAAGACATTGAGTTGCTTAGGATCGAAACTGGAAAAATTCATTTCTAGTAAAGTCTAAAAACTAATTCAATTTTGATTATGCTTACTTTGAATATCTCCGCTTTTTTCCGTAACAATATTGGATTGTTTTAGTTTAAATTTAAGAAACCCAGTTTTATTAAACTCAACACAAAGAGGATTTATGCATACTTAGTTAAAAAAAATTGGGTTTGTCCGATTTGGAAATCACACAATTGTGAATGTTGTTGAAAACATTAGCATAAGAAATTTTCTCAATACCAAGTTTTGTAAGCATATTGCAGATCTAAAAGAAAAATTCTAGAAACAGCAGACTTAGAATTTTTTTTCCAAAGACATTGGTCCTCTTTCAATGAATTATCTGAATGCTTCTGAAATATAATTACTGTTAAAAGCATGCATGCTGATAATACTGTTTTGAAGCTACGTTTGTTTGATGTGCCATTGTTTCCAGGTCATCATCATTCACCCATGCAGCGCAGTGTATCGGAGAGGAGCCAAAGGCACCATAGCCATGGACAAATACCCACACCACCACATTCACAATCCAGGCTAGAAATAATTACATTTTTATGTTTATTTATCTCAATTGATCCCACTAGTGGAACTGCTAGTGAACTAACTATAATTAAAATACATATCATAATATTGCCTGTGTTATGAAAAATAAAACATTCAGAATAAATAGCAATATACCTCATCCTTGCTGAAATAAATAGCAATATACCTCATCCTTGTTGAATTGATTCAAAATAAATAGCAACATACCTCATCCTTGCTGAATTGATTCAAAATAAATAGCAATATACCTCATCCTTACTGAAATTAGTAGCAACATACCTCATTCTTGCTGAATTGATTCAAAATAAATAGCAATATACCTCATCCTTGTTGAATTGATTCAAAATAAATAGCAACATACCTCATCCTTGCTGAATTGATTCAAAATAAATAGCAATATACCTCATCCTTACTGAAATAAGTAGCAGTATACCTCATTCTTGCTGAATTGATTCAAAATAAATAGCAATATACCTCATCCTTACTGAAATAAGTAGCAATATACCTCATCCTTGTTGAATTGATTCAAAATAAATAGCAATTTACCTCATCCTTGCTGAATTGATTCAAAATAAATAGCAATATATCTCATCCTTACTGAAATAAGTAGCAATATACCTAATTCTTGCTGAATTGATTCAAAATAAATAGCAATATACCTCATCCTTACTGAAATAAGTAGCAATATACCTCATCCTTGTTGAATTGATTCAAAATAAATAGCAATTTACCTCATCCTTGCTGAATTGATTCAAAATAAATAGCAATATACCTCATCCTTACTGAAATAAGTAGCAATATACATCATTCTTGCTGAATTGATTCAAAATAAATAGCAATATACCTCATCCTTACTGAAATAAGTAGCAATATACCTCATCCTTGTTGAATTGATTCAAAATAAATAGCAATATACTTCATCCTTACTGAATTGCAGATTTTAAATGTGTTATTCATGAGGTTTTACAAATGTCTGCCTTTAACAGGACACTAAAAACTCACCGAATAGATTGAGAGATCTGTTCTTTGCCGGGGACTCTGTGGATATGTTCAGATTGTCTGTGCCATATAAAAATGAGACATACCGAGTGTCGACAGTACACCTCATCATGATTGGGCAATTTTTAATTATAGAATATCTTTATTTTGTTGTTTTCAGGGACCTGTCCTCTCATCAGAGTTCTGGAAACGTGTCTCAGAGAACGACACCGGAACGCAAACCTTCTAACGCCAGCCTTCGTAGCAGCGGAACAGGCTCCCACTATGGCAGTGGGCATGAGTTGAACCACATCATCAGTTATTCGGGTAGCATAGACACCAATGTAACCTTGCAGCATAATGGGCAAGATATGAGCATAGCTTTGCACGAGGTAAAAGTTTTCTTCAATTTGTTGTAACAATTTTTTTTTAATGAATTTAAGATGTAAAATTTAAAAAAAATTATACTATGAGTTAAAGAAAATGTCTTTCTCTTGCACTAATTCGCTAAATGTCAAAATTATACTATGAGTTAAAGAAAATGTCTTTCTCTTGCACTAATTCTCTAAATGTTTATTTTTGTAGCAGTCCCAGGGTATGATGATTGAGAGCGCCACACCCATGGTGATGTCCTCAGCCACACTGGACAGAGGTTACAAGAGGAGAGATAGTGCCGGACAACAAATGACACAACACCAGCAACAACAAGATATAGATACCATCAGCAAGAAACAGCAACAGGTAAAAAAATTACATGGATATTTCAGCAGACTTCAGAAGATCTTAATGGTCATTTTGAATGGTTCTTATTTCACTTTTTACTAATCCCCTGATGATGGAGTCGAGAGTCTCCGAATACTAGTACGCGAAGTTAATAAAAGTCATTTGGAAGTTAACTACATACTGTGGTTTTTTTTTAAATTTTATCTTGAAATGGACTTCCAACAAGTAACTACCTTCGGTCAATAACGTCAATAAAGATAATATTGGTTATTTTGAGAAAACGAGAGCTATTTGGACATAAAAATTGTTAAGGGAATGTTTATAATATTGACCGAATATCAAGCCAATCATGCGCCACTTGCTGCTAAATGTAATGTATTAGAAATACTTGCTTAACATTTTACCTTTTTATCTTCCAGGAGCAGCTCCGTCATAAACAGCAGTTGCAGCTGTTCCAGCAACCAGTGAGGGTCGCCTCCTCGTCTCATAGGGCCGCCACACCCGGCACACAGCAAGCCAGAAAGTCCATCACGCATCATCTGTCTACACCAGATGTGCACAATAGGAAAAGTAAGAACTCATCCTCGTTATATTTATTTGAAGTCCCCGACAAAGAATAAGACTATCACTCATATTTTGAAACACTCTAGATTAATCATTCCAATTGATCACGCTCACCGATAGTCAACCTATTTGAATAGGTATTAACTAGGTTGGTATGTTGTATGTGATACACATACATATGTGAACTTCCTTAGGAGTGCATGACACAGAGTTTCGACGCTTATGAATCGACTCAAGGCTTGATTATAGTATTGTTCAGAATCTGAGTATTCGTTTTTATGTATTCGTTATTCAACTTAACTCGAAGAACTAAATCCTCAATGCCAAATCTGTTCGGTCTTTTTCGTTCTTTTGGGAAAAATTACATTAAAGTACTATATTTTCAAAGAAACTTAGGTTTAACATCGCGTGGCAAATAAAGTCACGAACGAGATTTAAATCTTCGTGTGTGTTTTTTTTTTGGAAAAAAAAACCTTAAGATTTATTGATTCTATTTTCAAAGATACTAAGGTTTCATATTGCGTGTCAAACGTTGAGAACGAGATTCTTGGATTTAAATCTACGTGTTATTATTTTGGAAAAAACGCCATTGGAGTATTCTATTTTCAAAGGAATTAAGGTTTTATATCGCGTGTCAAATGTAACAAACGAGATTCAAAGATTTAAATCTTTGTGAAGTTGTTTTGGTAAAAATACCATTAGAATACTCTATTTTCAAAGAGACTAAGGTTTAAAATCGCGTGACATATATCACAAATGAGATTTAAGGATTTAAATCTTCGTGTCGTCTTTTGGGAAAAAGGCCTTTAAAATACTTTATTTTCAAAGAGACTAAGGTGAAAATCGCGTGACAAATTCCACGAACGAGAACGAATGTTAAGAACGAATTGTTTTGAAGAACGATGTCTCAAGTACCGATTACTGAAAAACAACTGGATTTACCAATACTACTTGATTAAGAGTACTCTTTAAACCTAGGTAACATTCCCAATTCCTCTGTGTCATGCCTATCACATGACTTGAAATTTTTGGAAGTTGTATATATAGTTCAACTCTATAAACTTCCACTATTGAAATTAATTTTTATACGATTTTTATACAATTCTTGTGTTTTCAAATTGGAAAGACGTGTGCAGGTGTGGATAAAGGTAGTAAAGGGGTGAGTAAGGGAGAAATTAGGGGTAGTATTTGAATATCAATAACTTCATCACTGTTTTTGTTTATTTCTAATAAAATTCCACAGGGGTTCTTAAATTTGCACGAGTTACATAATAATATGATTTGTAAGAATAAAATTATTTAATTTATTTTTACAGGCAGAAGTGAAAGATCTCGCTCAAACGCTCCAGGCAACGCACTTCAGCTTCGCAGAATGCACGCGGCGAGCTCAGAATCTGAGCTATTTGAGTGTGCCATTCTTCCCATATTCCAGAAGCTATTGTCAGAAAGGCACAGAAGTCAGCCGCACGGATTGGACCTGCCCTACGGTCTTAGTTGCCCAAATATTTCAATCAAATGTGACATTGTTGAATATTTATAAAGACTTTATATACAAAATATTAAAATACTACGTGTTTTTACAAATTATATTTTAATATAGCGTTAACAAATTTTACATATAAGTACGTCACTGTTGTTTTTATTTCCAGTATAAATCTTTATTTGAAATTTATCCAAATGATTTAATTCAATATAATTGACGAGCTGAGAAACAGAGTGGTACAAGTGACTTTTCCAACAACAAAAAACGAATTTTCATGCTGTAGTGGTTGCTTTACACACATTTCTCGTTGTGTCAATGAGATTACGTAAAAATATGACCATAAACGCCATCTACGAAATAATAAATCAAGTGATTTTTTTCATTTTATAATAAACATCTCCAAAAATATAGATATTTATTGGTGTATCTCAGTTTCATCATTTTGTTACTTATACCAGTCTGGTTTTCACCCCGTCAATTATTTATGGCAAACGCCTCGGTGAATGCTTTTAAATTATTGTATTTTATTTATTATTTTATTTTTTCACTCTTTACTGTACATTGATTACAAACAATTACATAAAAGGTACACATTCAAATTAAATACAATCAATAGGTATACAGAGGGTGAGTTTATTGCAAAGGTGCAATCTCTTCCAACTAACCCAAAATATTTTACAAACTGAGCTTATACATGATGTGCAGATGATAAAACCAATCAGACAACTCAATTTGACAACCATATTCATGCAATGTACCTAATATTGTGTAAAATCTAATCGGAAGAAGGGAGAAAGATATCACAATGCTTACAAATTGTTTCTAGACTGTTTTGACTGATCCCTTCAGGTGTTTATAGACGATGTTCATCTGTTTTGCCATTCTTGCTGTCCCAGCAATGTTTAAAGCAACCATTTTGACAAGAGATGTTACTATTCAGTATTCTGCCTATTCGGCAACATTTTTACGATTCGGCCGAATACCGAATATTTGGTTTATTATTCGGTATTCTGCCGAATAGTTTAAATGTAAAACTGGAAGGAACTAATAGCTTGTAGATTATTGCTATTTCATTATCAGCTGCAAATGCATAATTATTAATCCTCAAATATCTAATTAATTAATTTAATTTGATATAAAGAGAAACAACATAATATTATTATTGTTATGTTGGAACACAAAAATTTAGAAAAAATGTACCGCGCTGCAAGTCTAGTACATATTATGTCTATGATGTACCTACACGAAGATGCCCGGTCGGGACACTCTCACCATGGTTTTGCCAAATATTTGGTTATTTGGCGCATGATTGTGCATAATATTCGGTATTCGGCAAATATACTATTCGTTGCATCTTTAATTTTGACCTTGTACTGTGATAGTGGGAATGGCAAAACAGGTGAATGTTTTTCACGAACACCAAAAGTGATGACACAAACTAGCCTAGAGACAATTTCTTAGCTTGACGATGGATTTCTCTTTCCTCCAACTGAATTTCACACAATGTTATGTGAACACGATTTCCTAATCGAGATGTCTGCTTGGTTTTGTCAACCTAAATTAAACTGCTTTAATTATTTTACAGATTTCTCTGTAAGGTATTCAAAGATATTCTAAAACAGTCTATAAGAACAATGGATGCTTTAGAGTGTAACATTCCATTTCCATCCTTGCTCTATTAGGCTTGACTAACAAATATGTGTAGTTTTTTTTTAAAGATATATCTGGGTTATGTTATAAACCCAAATACAACCTTATGCACCACCTTTCACAGTAAGCTACTAAAAGCTTGTGTCGTGAAATGGGAGTTTCCCGGCACCTGGTATCGAACCACGGACCCCTTGTTAACAAGGCCGAGACTCTATCTCCATGATATCGATGAACTCAGTCTTAATCTTAATACAGTTAACATATATTATTAAAAAATTTATAAATAAAAAATACTTAAGAGTTTTAAATTTCTTTATTTATCAGTTACACGTGTTTCGGGTTGCAAGCCCAAGTATTTTTTACTTATAAATTTTTTAATTTAAAAATGGAGTTTTACGCATTTAGTGAAAACAAAATCAGTGAACATATATTATGTTTGAATATGTTTATTTGTTTTATAACAAAAAATTTACTATAATGGTTGTACTGTAAACGCACAAAATATAAGCACTGTTTTTTTTGTATTTTATGCTATTAGTTTCTACTCATTTTTTTGGCAATTTTTTTTTAATACAAATTTTTAACTGTTTGATATATTTTTAATATGAGTTTGGCTGAAGGATACTGCTTACAATATGCAACAAACCTGCATTTTTTGTAATATTTAAATATTTTCAACACCCATACCTACTCATGAATACGGGTTAACAGCTTTTTTAACTCTTATACCTGGCTTAGTGGTGCGTCATTCTTTAACAAATATCAGCTTGTTCCTTCTTTATGCCTGGCTAAAATTATGCACATTCTGTCCATAGAACAAGAGCTGCTTATTGAAAAAAATACTACATTATGGAAACAAATTTTCAGTTTAAAATTGAAAAGGTGAATCTCATAATAAACTGTTTTTTTTGTTGTTTGATTTTGGTTTAATCAGGGATAATTCTATACTCATACTATACTATACTATACCCTCACGCCGTGTCCCAAGTGGGGTAGGCAGAGAGAACGGAACGCCAAACAGATCTATCTTTACACACTTCCTTCGCTTCCTCCACATTCATACAGTTCCTCATACACGCACGTCGGTTCCTCTTTTTTTTTTTTTTTTTTTTTTTTTTTTCTCCATCCAAAGACCTTGCCCACCTCGACTTCTAGATGTAGTCCATTGTGGGATTTAGTCCTTAGATGTCTTCCCACAGACCTAAAACCTGAAAGAAATTCAAAATTTTGTGTGGGTTAGTTCCTTTGATCTGTTCTTGATCAGGAAAGTGTGAGCCAATTATTTTGGCTCTTGTTTGCATAATAGGTTCACATTCTGTGAGTAGATGCAAAGGAGTTTCATGTTCGTTCATGCAGAATCTGCACAGATACATGTCTGTTAGTTTCATTATACATAAGTGTTTATTGAGTCTACAGTGTCCCGTTAGTACTCTGGTGAGAATTCTTAGGTTCTCTTTATTAAGTTCGAGAAAGTCTCTACTTTTCTTTGATGAGAAACCTTTAATCAGGGTTTTCGCATGTTTCTGTCCTGGTATTGTTGACCAGTTATTAATAGCTTTTTCTTGCATTCTCCCATAGAGTGCCGTTTTTAAAGTGCTATTTGTAATGGGGCAGTGAGGCTCTGGTCCATAGGTCAGCATGTCAGCCCCCTTGTTGGCCATTTTATCCGCCTCTTCATTACCCTCATAGTTAGAGTGTCCTGGCACCCATCTTAGTACAATTTTATTGTTATTTTCTATTGATAATTTGTTCAATGCATTGATACAGTTTTGAACTGTAACAGAGTTTACTTTACAGGAGTCTAGTGCTTTAAGTGCAGCTTGACTGTCTGAGTAAATGTCGGTTCCTCTTACTCAACACGCGGCCGTCCTTGAGAATTTGATCCACGTGATCAAGCCACGTGGTTCTCGGACGCCCGCGTTTCCTCACACCCTTTCTTTCAGATAAGTATATCCTCTTT
The DNA here is from genome assembly GCA_947579605.1 of Athripsodes cinereus. Lineage (NCBI taxonomy): Eukaryota > Metazoa > Arthropoda > Insecta > Trichoptera > Leptoceridae > Athripsodes > Athripsodes cinereus. Next base: position 5,490,896 of record OX388328.1, read on the forward strand.
GTCATTCTTTCCTCTTTCATTCGTTCCACATGACCAAACCATCTCAATTTATTTACACGCATTCTGTCCACAACAGTCTTCTTGCATCCGCTCATTCTTCTAATATCCTCATTCTTCACTCTATCACGCAGCGTTTTACCAACCATTCTTCTCAACGATCGCATCTCTACTGCATTTATTCCACTTTCGTCCTTCTTCAACCACGTCCATGTCTCCTCGTCTTCTCCTCGTCCATACTCATACTATACGTGGCTAATAAACCAGAGATAAATAAATGTGCGGTTTTTGTTAGTATGTGTGTATATTTAAAACTAGTTTATTCTGTATTAGTAATTGTACTATCTATGAATTGTATGTAATTAGCTTTTTGCTCACTTTTCTTAACTTTATGGACCAAATGAGACTCTCATGTATGTTATTTAATATCCGTATTGTGTATACTTACTTGTATTTCACTATGTGTGTTGTCAAAATACTAAATTATCTATTTAAATAATAATATATTAGAAAAATACTTAATTTACCTTTTTTTTAACCCTTAACCACTGACGTGTCATTTTGTTACACTGCCACTGACGTACGTACGGCATACGTACACGTACATAAGACCTCCTGATGCATCAATAGAGTGGAACTCTGGTCATTATTACATTCCATCTATTTACACATATTAGACATTAAATAGGGAATATAAAAAAACACTTCTAATATTTATAAAAAAATATTAAATTAATTAATAACCTTGGAGGTGATGAAATTAACATAGACATTTTTTTAAACTAACACAAAAATAATCTTTGAAAATCGTGACTTGTTTTTTTGGTTATATTGATTACAAAGGATTGTTTCAATTAGAAAAAAATCACAATTGTTAAAAATCACAATATAAGACACTTTTTTAACAACAGTTGTTGCAGGTCAGTTTAGCGCACTGCAAGCAGACCGGTTAACGTTAAACTTGACAGTCATACTGGGTTTGTCTGCAAACATATGAGAATGGAATGTTGTCTTCAGAAGAGGCAGAATCTGAACCACAAGCAGGAACCTCTTCATCATCATCCACGAAAGACACAACGCGATCGGGCTGAATGTAGCTATTTTCATCCGCCGATGATTCTTCGTCAGATTCACGGAGCCAAGATTCGATCCTCTCTTCGTTATTGACACTATTCGCCCAAACTCGTATTTCTCTAGAAGCAGACGGCTCACAACAAGAATTAGACCGCTTGCTATTAATTTTTTCGGTGCAAAATCAGTAATCACTATCTTTAAAAAAGTCACACTTACACTGACGCTACGTACCACATACGTAGGGTCATCAAAATCACCTATTTAGGGACGTGCCACGTGCCCACTCTCTAGCACCCCACAAGAGTCTCTGGCATATAGGAAACTACCAAAAAGGACGTGCAAAAATTCCCGCGCAAATTAAAGTTATAAACGAAAAACCGTTTGCATGACGTACCACATACGTACGTCAGTGTTAAGGGTTAAAATGATGAGTTTGGGAGAAGTAATGAGTCAAATAAGTTCTTTGGAGGGGTTATTTGACACTTTATATCAAATTGATGTTGACATTTGGTGTCAGGCAGGTGTTGACATTAAATTTGGGGTCAGACAGGTGTTGAAAACTTGATATCAAGTTGAAGTTAACATATTGGTGTCATGTCTATGTTAACAATTGACGTCAAGTTGGAAATTAAATTTGGTTTCAAATTGGTATAGCCACTTGATGTCATAATATGATGGAATTGACACTAGGTGTCTTGTATGTATCAACACATTATGTTATGTCAGTGTTGACATTAATTGGTGTGAGTTAGGCGTTGACACTTGATGTCAAGTTAGTATTTGATGCTAACGCATAATGTCAAATATATGAAATTTTGAGCAATTTATATTACAAGCTATAAATAGCGAAAGTGATTTTTGACATTCAATAGGGGCGAGTTATTTAATTGATAAACAAAATTATTTGTTTTTAAATTTTGGAAAAAACATCAAAGATTTTTTGCAATTATATGTGTTTGTCATTTCGGGGGGGTTCGAATGACACAAATGAGGGAGAAGGGGATGTAGCTGACATTCAATTATTTTAGTGAATATTATTATTATTATAGTTGTACATTTATATATTTATTTATACAAATAGTTTATGTTTAAAATTTAAATATACGAGTGAATTAGGAGTATTCTCTAGGCACTGAAAAATTACACATTTTTTCAGAATTTTTCAGTTTTTAAAAAAAGGCTGTACATACAAAATAAATATATTCTAACTCAATGTATTTAATATGTTTCTTATAGTTTTTTGCTACATGTTATTAAAAATAATGTTATATTTAAAATATAGTATATGTAAGTAAAAATGTTATGTCTAATAGTCAAATAATAAAAAAAAAACAATGTTTTGCAATATCAATTTTTTATCAATATCTAAATCTCATTTTTTTGTGCAAATTTAATTTTGTTACAGTAAATATGAAGAAAATAGAATCAGTTGTTGTTTTCTCATTCAATTCTAATTTGACACTAAATGTGAACGCCAATTTGACACTATGTGTCAATGGCACCAAGGGTCAACACTAGTTTGTGACACGTCAACAAAAATGTTGATTTTCACATCACAAGTGCCTGATTTCACAGACAATCATGCTTTAATATCACTTTCATGGAAATGATGATCTATGGAAGAGAGTTATTTGAAACATTGTAAACAGTTATTTGCTCATTTTTTATCACTTTTAAACAAAAGAAAACACTTTGTGTCAAATAGTGTTGACTATAATTTGGTGACAAATTGATATCAAGTCGATGTTACATTTGTTACCTTATTGGTTCTGACATTTGGTGTCAAATCAATCTCAAAACTTATCTCATATTGCTCTTGATAATTGGTGTCATGTCAGTGTTAACGTTTAGTGTCAAATCAGTATTGACATTCAATGTCGAATGACGCATATAATCATGTCAGTTACATTGATTTCGATATTGCAAATCATTGTGTTTCAATTTTGTATCTAAATTATGACTATGAATAGGTAATTATTAGATTTGGTGTTCAACGAAATTGTGAAAATATAGAAAATTAATAAATATAGGTATATAGAAATATTCCTTCATACTGAATAATATGTATGATGTAATCATATATGATAATTGATATAGACCTCAAGTAATCACCGTGTACCTAATTAAATGTTGTGATTTTGTTGTTTTTTATCATATTTTTATCTATTCTTAATATTTTTAACTGACATTATCTGATTTTAAAAACACTGCAATTAGTTTTTGCATAATATATTTTTCCTAATGTCCGATTGAGCTAAAATTAAGTAATATGCTTGAAAATATAATGATTGTCCTGTTTCGTAAATCAACAACTCGAAATTCTTGGAACCCCGAGATCAATTCCACTTGATCTGCTCCACCTTCACAGCAATTTGGGTTTATCTCAAACTTAGATTCATCTTTTTTGAACTTCTTTACTGTGGGGTAGGCAAAAAGGACCGAACGCCACATGAATCTATCCCTATATACTTCATTCACTTCTACATTCATACAATTTCTCACACGCGCATGCCGATTTCCTTAACTCAACATGGAGCCCTACTTGAGAATTTGATCCACATGATCAAGCTACGTAGTTCTCGGACGTCCGATCTTTCTCACACTTTCTCTTTCAGATAAATATACTCTCTTCGTCATCCTTTCATTATCTATTCCCTCCACATGTCCAAACCATTGCAACTTATTTACACGAATTTGATCTATAATACTTCTCTTTGGTCTGCTCAAAGAAAAATCTATAATTCACTTTCCTCTGTTTTGATATTTCCCTGAGACTTAAAAAAATTCAATGTGTGTTAAATTTAGGTACATATATTAATGAAATTAATTATACATATAATATATAAATAAATTAAAAAAACAAAACTTGTATTCGTAAGTAGTTAGAACAAAATGACAAATAGGGAACTGTTGTGCTATAAACGAATTCTAAATTACTTGTTTTTATTTATTTATATTAAAGTGATTTCATTAAAAACACACTGCAACATTCACTGTATAAATTTAGTATTTGTTTTTATTTATTAATTCATCTTTCTTTACTGTATCAGCATGTACCAAAAGTTGGATAGTCAGTGGGTTAACAATTTATTGTATGTGATGTACACGTTGATCTTTCTTTTCATGTCATAAAAAAATTAGGCATTTAGGATGGGTAGCAGAATACCTCATAACTGTTAAATCAAAGATGTTACTTGTCTAATATATTGTGATGTTATACAAATAATATACAGTCTTTTACAGTTGCAGGACACTGTAAATCTTATAGAAAAGAGTGGGTGTGACATTCAATTCCAATGACTCCAAAGGGTATAAAAAAAATAGATTTGTAAAAATTCTAAAGAATAATGAATTCCCTGAGGAATACAAATTGTTATACTTATGTTACGTGTTTAATAATATACAATCGATTCCGCTTAATTGGAACACCGCTTATTTGGGACAAATCTCAAAGAACAGAAACCAAACCAAAAGAAACCAATAGTAAATTTATAATTATGTTTAATTGACACAACATTCCGCTTAATTGGGACAGTAAATTTAAGATCACAGCACATATTATGTTACACATATTCTCAAGAAAAAATATGTACAAAGAATTCTCATTTTTTAATTGAATTGAATTGTATGTACGTACCCATTTATTATTTTAACTAGGCATTAATTTTTTTCTTAAAAGTTTATGTTACGTATTTGTAATTTATATTACCTATATGTAATTTACAGTTTCCAAGACTTTATAAAATAAAATAATTTGAAAAAATTTGCATTGTTTAATTTTACGTGTGTATTACTGGTTAATGGCCTTAGTTGCCAAAACCAAATAAATGAATTAAAAAATTCGCTGAATTGGGACAAAATGCCCAAGTCCCGATGTGTTCCAATTAAGCGGAATCGACTGTATATATATATATCTATAATGTCATGTCATCTCCATCACATGTGGTAGTTAGTGGACTACATCTGCATGGAATAACAAACATACTAGTCATTTTCTCCATGCAATATTTAGAATGAAATTATATTTTAATGTTAAGTTTGTTTAGTTTTAGTATTTGTTTATGGAATCTGTTGATATTTACTTATTTTACCATCTTTTAAATATACAATACTCATTTATATATTTATGCAGACATATGTATATTATTGTAAGAGATTGGATTATATGCGATTTACATGTTACGTGTGGTTATATGTTATATAATAACTCCATTTTATTCAATTTAGTTGAATTTCACAATTTTTTGTAATACTTAAATTGAGTGTGTCAAATTTCATGTACCAAAAGATACCAGAAATATGGATCATCAAAAAAGATTATCATTTGTGATATGCGAAAACCTACAAAAATGGTCAAAATATGCTGCAAAACTTGAAATAAAATACACATAAAAGGTGTTCTAGTTACGCAAAAACATAAAAATAATCAAAATATTCAAAAAGTTTACGAAACATACAGAACCTATGAATATGGTGAAATATGCAAAAACCTATAAAAATGGTCAAATTGTGTAAATGCATATAATCAGATTTCTAAACAATATGTTATTTTAAGAGTTTATTAAAATTTATTTGTTTGTTACATTCTTTACTATTTATATAATTATTATTATATTATGATATGAATTATATATAAATTCTACATGTTCATCAGTTTTTTATTCACTCCCTCTTTCACAGTACACCGTTCCTGTGACAACGATATCAAAATAATGGTTTAAATTAAGATTAAGTTCTACGTAGCCTGAAACTTCCAACTAGTTTCTGGTTGGTCTTTCAGACAATCTTGTATACTGTTTAAATCCCATAGCTTGGGGATAAAAATAAAGAAATTAGGATGGGTGGCATAACTCATCACTGATTTGAAAATGTTAAACTTTTTAAACGCTCATTCACAAATATGAAGATCTGCCTTCTTCCTACACTTCTTTAGCCCGCTGTCTCGCCTTTTATAAGATGCAACATGCATCAGAGTATTTTTTTTCTGTTTTTAAGTCTCTCTCGGACCAGTCGTTTCCCCAATTCTGGGGGTCGTCATTATAATAATAATAATAACTAGACAACTTATTTATGATGCGCCATTTTGTGGATAAACCACCGCAAGGGCCCATTCAAGAATCATAACACCTCCCGAACAATAGGGTTTTTAACCTCGTCTTGAACACCTCCACACTCTCCAGAGTTCGCAAATCATAGGGAATTTTTTCCACAGCAACGGACCAGCCACACAGAAGGCACGATCAACATAGTTATTATCTCCAGATTGTTGTCCTCTCATAGACAACTTTGCGCCATCCTTATCCATTTAGAAATAAAAGACAATATGATTTATATATAAAAAAGCATTTTTAATATTTTGTGTTTAAAAACAATAATAAATAAATAAATTATAATAATATTTACTAGAAATTCATTTATTTATATAAACAACATAGGGTAAGAATATTATGTGCTAATAAATACTAGCATCTGCACTCACAAATTAATTCATACATGGCTAGACAGAGAATATAAATGGAGCTATTCCTGATTAAAACCTTATTCTCAAATTAATTTGTTCTATGATGCACCAACTCTATTTTATAAAAAAACAGACGTTGTAACTTGACTCTGTTAAGTCCATAGAGTATTGTAAAAATATGAAATGTCAGATGCATCTTTCTCTTTTTAACCATAAAAGACGCTAAAAGCAATTGACAGCTGGGAATAATTAGCCGGACATAAATACAGAATGACATTAATCTCTGTTTACGAGTAGTGTATCACCTAGTTGAAATAATGATTGTGAGTACAGGTGACGATGTAATACATAACTCAATATGTAATAATAAAAATTATGATATACTTTAATATAAAAAAATAATATATTATATATAAAACAATAGAAATAATTGTTTATTCTCTATTTACAGAGACAAGCTAGTATCAGTTTGACAGTTCATACCAACTTTGACATTTGAGAAATAATCGCAGTGAGAACTATTTGATACCCGCCCGACAATATTGACAATTGAGATTTATCAAATCTCTAAATACTTTGACACTGACAACCCTGCGCAAGCTGTCAAACTTCTAAATTTATGTAGACGAAAAATTATCAAATCAAGGTAAAGTGTTAACAAGTCAATAACATTGGGATCGAATTGTTAAATATTTCGAAAACTGACAACTGTCAAATGAATCAATCTCAGCTTGACATTTGACAACCAATCACAATGAGAAATGTCAAATGATTCAATATCGGTTTGACAGTTGACAACCAATCACAAAGAGAAATGTCAAATGAGTCAACATCAGTTTGACATTTGACAACCAATCACAAAGAGAAATGTCAAATGATTCAACATCAGTTTGACATTTGACAACCAATGACAATGAGAACTGTCAAACTTCTAATTACCAGATTGCAACTATCAAAATTATACTAGCTTATCTCTGTACACAAAGTATTTAACAATACGACATACACATAATAGAATGTAGAAAAATTAAGAATGTAGATTATTTTTAATTCTACCATTGGTATTTTAATAGTTAGGCAAAGACAATTGTTGCCCAGTTACACAATATATCAGTTTAAAAAAATTATATAAGAAATGAAACGTAACATTAAAATACATTGAATTTAAAAATTTGTTCAATACTCCATGACATGCGCACATTTATTTTGTAGTAAAACGGGTTTAGGAGAACCTTTCAATCATAAATAACTGTAGATTATATTTCATACAATTATGATAGGTACTTAAATCTCCAAAATATAGCAATTTATATCTTGAAATGTATAATTCTTTGTCATATTCAATATATTCATTATATGTCAAAAGGAAAATATAGCATGTTAACTTTTACCCAAATTGACATGATAGTGTTATAATACTCCTCATTATGTCCTTTTTACTGGCGTACTCATCCATATTGTAAACAAATTACATTTTATGATATCCAAAAATAAAAATATTGTTGAATTTTTGTTAAAGCAAAACATAGCTAGTCCAACTTGATATAAATGACCCTAAGTCATCTATGACATTATTCTGTGCTAACATACAACATATCGTCGTTGCATATTCAAAATGTGGTATGTGAATTTATAAATGTTTTGACATTTCTAGAATAAACTGCTTATAATGACATTATGACCATTTTACAAAGTGATCCTTAATATCAAATATTATATTTTAATAATAATACCACATGTCAATATGACAACAATTTTAATGCCCTAATGAACAGTTTTTAAAGAGTATGCCTAAATAAAAATGTTCATACAAACCTCATTTTGAATATGCAACGACGATATTGTGAGAAGTAAATAGTACCTAAATGTAATTAAAAATGTTTTTTTTTCTGTTTCGTATTGGAAGGTTCGGTTCATGGTAACTGCAGTTGAAATTCCGTTTGCATTCGAGTATAAGATTTAGTTACCTTCCAGGGGCACCACTTGGATATTTTTGACACATCTCCACCTGCTGTGCGTTTTGCGCAGTACTGGAGATCAGTTTGATGGGTTTTTTCTCTGGGTTTCGACACGATAAATAATAATTAAAAATGTTGAAAAAACATTGAATACCCATACTGAAAACTTACAGTTTTAAAATGGGATTATTAATGTTCAGATTTTCTCCGACATACAGAAATTTGAATTTATTTATCGCATTTTTAGATATTCGAAATTCTGAAACACATAGAAACCATTACGGCACTGCCCACAATTGAGATAGCCAGCGTGCACATACTGCAAAAATAAACAAATTATTTGGTAAGGAAATCATATTTCTCCTTTCAAGCATGTCACAGAGTAATGAGTAAGTAATACATATGGCTGGTATAGTGCGCGGAGCGTGAAACAATAAAAGTATTCTTCTAGTGTTTTATTTAAGAATATTTGACTTCATCTTTGTGATAGAATGTAACAATATGAAATATTTAAAAGTTTATTCGTTTTCGTACCCGAATCTATTTAATTATTAACAACTAATAATTGAGAGGTACAGAAACAGTGTCACATCAATCTTATTACACTGAAACTGATAAAACGCCACAGTTCTATTTCAACATTGAACATTTTCAATTTAGCAAAGAGGTATTCCACCCATCCTAGATGTCTTGGTACGGATAGGATGACTCACATGTTTATTGCGTGTAGTGGGTCTTCTAGCTACCCCATTAATGGGATTTGCCATGATAATATACAATCTACTTCTCGTAAGTGTTTCTGCTTCTAAATCAGTTTTTTTAACTAAGTTACTTAATTAGTATGCAGATTTTCTTTGCATAGATTAAACTACAGTGTTGCCAGTGTAAATATGATCATTTCTGCATCCGTGGTTAAATATTTGTGGTAAATGTATTGATGTGACTTTGCTTTTATACCTCTCAATTTGTGAATAGTGAAAATCTATGAGATATTGTCAAACATCTCATGTTGTGATGTGAACTTAATATGGCAATAATTGTATGTAATTTTAAAACTATTTTATATTTATTATTATTTAGTACAAAAGGCTAACTGAGCATCATGCTAATAATATAATCTATTATATAAAAATGAATATATGTTTATTATAAACAAAAGTTTATCAAATTGATTGCCGAAATAAACTCAAATACCAACAGAAAGCAATATGCTTGTGTCGCAAAGGTAGAGTAGATCACCAGCAGGCGGAATCGAACACAGAATCCCAATTGAAAATCTGAGACTCTACCATTAGGTTGCCGACTAACGAAAGATTATTATTGACATTATATGAGGTTACATAATATGTAAATTCAACACATGAAATCTTATTTGGTAACTCGCAAATGGAACTGGAACCCCAGCCCATTTATTTTGCGAGATGTATTTAAAAAGGATGGGTCGCGGGTTCCAATCCCATCTGGAGAACTACCGAACAAGGTGACATAGTCTTTTCTTAATTTTTTTAAAATACTTAAGTGTTTTAAATATTTAAGTGTTTTAAATACTTAAGTGTTTAAAATACTTATGTGTTTTAAAGTTACATAAAATGAGATTAGTTTAGTGTTTACCCAGTTTGAATACATAGAAAGAAAAAAATGTATACCTAATTACAAAATAAATGAAAAATAGCTTCAAAAACCTATAGAGTTTGTAAAATACAAACTAATTTTTCATACTCTGAGGCTTGCTAGCCATTCTGAGCTTAATTTTTAGGTAAACATTGAATTTGATAAACTTTTGTAAAAGCAAAATGTAACAAAACATTTTGAATTGGTACAAAACTGCACTATGTGCGTGAGTGTGTGAGAATGAAATGTGTATAATAAATTACATATAACCTGCAGTACAAACGATGCGTAGTACAAAAATTACAAAAAATAAAAAACCATCAAAACATAGAAATAATTATTCAACGATGACAATTGAATATAATACAAATACTCATTGCAAAAGGAATTTAGTAATTTTTTTATTCGAAAATAAAAATTCAAAAATTATTTTAGGTAAGCATAGGTATTATTTTTATATGTGTACACTAATTCGTAAACACACTCGCAAAAAGCGATGTTATGCTCAAGGCGCGGTCTAGTTATGTAGCCGCTCTGGGCATAATATTTACCACCCTTTACACGGATATCTTATAAGTCATGAGCACATTATTCCAATTTCCTTAATTTGGTATTTTTAATCAATTTTCCAAGTGAGAACCTTTTTTGAGGTCTCAGATTCTGAAATTAAATGATTTCCCTGATGCCAAAATTTCTAACCCCCCCCCCCTGCCCATCAACAAATTTTCGACAGGCTAGAGGAATTTGAAATATTTCTATATTTTGTCGAAGAATATTTGCACGATCACAGCGATTGGACTTTGGCATCCCTCAGGCATGAATTTAACCACTATGGACATTTATACCTAGCTTTACCCCCCCCCCTCTAGGTCGATCGCTGATTATGCTTGTGTTTTGAATGTGGAGTAGGTCAGTGGCAAGATTTGAAAGAAGACCATCAGAATATTGTCCAACTCACATATATCAATATTACAAAATTAGTTTAGTGTTGGGGGTCCCAGATGTTGGAACAAGCTGCCACTGTGTCTGCGAGAGAAGGTGAATGGAGAGAGTTTAAAAGAGGGCTGAAGACACAACTTTTTGCTGGGAGTTTCGGGTGATGGATACGGTATACTGCGCCCTTGAGGTCATGTTATGAGTAAACGGCGCTTTACAAATTGTCC